>BPLQ01006443.1:0-353769 GCA_021605075.1 Caerostris darwini | reverse complement strand
AATAATGCAGGTGCTTGGTTCATCAGCCCAAAGTCGTTCCCTTTGCATATACCACAACTACTGGTTTTAAATATAGTTTATTTACGAAAATTTTCACTTTTATATGCCGATGCTCATAGTGTCCGGGCTCAACTGAAGTCGAACCACCATAAGATAGATGTGCAACTCCTTTGTATATCGATGCGGCAGCAAAGGAATTTTCTGCAATCTCGCTGTGTATCATCTTTCGAAGGCAAACATCTCCTTGTGAGTAACGATCCACAGTTACCACGTCACAGTGCAAAATGAATATCTTTCAATAACTGAAAGAAGAACAAGAGTAAAGGCCTCGTTCTGCTTTCTCCGTTTTGGTTTGCAGCGTCTTTTTCCTTCTTTCAGCCAACACCAGAGATTATTCTCTTAATGTCTCTATTTTCCTTGATGACCATTCTTTTTAGACCATTTGCCCCTTCCATTATTATTTTCTGTATTTTTCTCATAAAATCCTTCCTGGACATGCAGCCCTTTCCATTGTTGGGGGCGAATGCCGACACTTAATACAGGTCGAAGAGTCGGCAAGTCCTTTTTGTACAATTTTTTCCAAAACACTTGTTTATCAACATATCCGTTCCCTAAGGAATCTGTTTTCATTTGGAACAGACACCCCCATCAATAAATACTTGAGCACATATAACTAAGTTTAGCTGTCTTGATAAACTCTCACTCTGCTCTTCACCATTTGCGCTTAGACTAGTCGCAGTTGGACAAAAGATCTGCTTCCTACGGTAACTGGTCATCCCTTTGAACAGGTCTGATTCGCATCCGGTAAGGATTAATGACCATCATATACACCTTTCCAAGGGACATACATAAAGTCTAACACCACAGCACAAAAATTTTTTACCTTAATCAAGAAATATTTATAAATACATATTGACACGACATTGTTTACTCAATCAATTGACCATCGTGTCACAATGTTCTTGGATTTCTAAATAATTTATAATTTTTTAATCACAAAAGAATACAAATGAACTTTAATAAACACGAAGGGATATTCCCTTATTAGACTATCACTATTTTCAACCTCGCCAGAAGACACACAGTTCCAGACTTGAGCATATAAATGTAATTTATGATCTCAAAACCAATTCTTTATTGAAAAGGGAGTTTAATGGATTTAATCACTCCTATAATTCTGAAACCTTCTACAATAGTTAATTTCTGGGAAAGATTTTCCAGAATTCCTCAGTGTAATCTATCATTTTCCAGAACTGTCTTCAAAAAGCAATGGAGACATTCTGAAAAGTTATGTCTCGACAGCGTTTCGTAGCTATTGTGTCTGTAAAAGTGTATTGAGGGGGTTAGAGGGCGGATAATTAGAATTTTAATGTAGCGAAAAATGTTTATCATTGTTGTATTGCCTTAGATTACTAATTAAGTAAGTATATGCCCTCAGTATGGATGGTACCATAAGCGAATCTTATTATAGACAATGTGTCTAAAATTTGCATGCTTCACATTTCTTTTATAATGTATCTTTGCCTTTCATTGCTTTATTTCTAGATGTTTTCAAGACTGAAAAGATCTATTATCTGTATATAAGTTATTGTAATCACCATTTCGATAATTAAATGTCTCGAATTGACAGAAAGTCCTGTTGTCAACACTTCTCTTATACACGTGACTTGATCTACGCTAAATGATCTATCACCTATCTATTCCTTTCATTATTATTGCCTAGCTATATGTGAGTGTATACTTCCTTGTATAAGTAGATAATTTTTCGAAATTTTTTAAGGAAAATTAGGGGGTTACCTTATGTATCGCCAAATTACGGTACATATAACACGCTTTCATTTCGTTAGATTAAATATCTTAAGTTAATGAAAAAAGCAGTTTTAAATGAAATGCATTTTTCGTGTTATAAAAATGAGTTCGCAATGAAATTTTTATATTGCTGGCTTTATCATATGTTCTAAAAGTAAAAAATTCCGATGCTGGCTAAATATGCACCAGGCTAACGGAAAATACCAGAACTTACATCAGAAATAACAATATAATGTCGTAAATAACACGCTCAGAAAAATAACAGTCGAAAACGGAAATGTATTTTAATATGTAACTTACTTTTCGGGTGTTTAAATGCAGCATTTATTCAAATCAATAATAATAAAAATTCATACAATGGAAAGTCTCATTGTAATGCATTTGAACTTTAAGTGATTTATTTCGGCTTATATGCGGATTTTTAATTTTGAATACATGTATAGAATAAGCATAGAACACGAATTGTTTCACTAATTTAATCATAATTGTAAAATAACATTATGTATTTAAATTTACAATGTAATAGTTATGCATTTTAAAATGAAGAAAATTATCAGATCAGATATCAAATCTAATATAAATCTTAAATATCTTTTAGAATAAGTGGGTAACTATTCATAAGTAAGTAGAAATTTACACTGTTTATGTAAATAATTTGGAAAAATCTGCATTAAAAACCTTGGAAAAAAAAGGGTCTTACTAATTTATTACCTTTTTATGGTATCAAATATTATCAAGTTATAAAAAATATATCCAACATTGTTTTACAGAAGCGATAACCTTAAATGACTATTATAAAAAAAAATTAACCACAACACTTTTATGCAAAGGGCCGGAAATTAAATCATACTCATGTTGCTGTTTCAATGGAAGATCCATTGAAATTACCATATTTTACGTGTGCTGTTAGTGCAATTTATAAATCCGTCCGCTTAATTTACGACAGTAAAGCTTTCTTGTAGTGCAAAATTACACTGCATACTATTTGAAACATCTGCTACAAGGAGGACATAAAATTGCGCAGAAAGAAGAAGTTGAAAAAAAATAAATGTTTGAACTCTTGGCATAGGCTTGAATTTATAGAGGAAGAATTATCATTTTCTTGATTTTCAAATTAGTCTAAAAAGATATATCTAGATATTATTTAAGTAAACTATTTTAAAATTAAATTAATTATATATTTAAAATATACATTTCTAAATGCCATTATAAATTTTACTATTATTATTTTTTTTTTCAATTTAAATATATAATTTTAATCTATTTAATGATTACAAATGTACATTTATAGAATATATTTTAAATTCTATCCACTTCATTTTAAAAGTTTATCTTAGAAATTACTAATTTATGGTCAGATTTTCGACTGATTTACATACCGATGTCATTTTACGATTCTTTGTATATGCCAAATAGAAGAACAATAAATATATGAATTGAAATGTATTTAAAAGTATAGCATTAAATACTGGGTAGATAGTACTAGCTTCCAAAGATGCTGCTAATGTTAGTATTCATGCAAGGTTGCATTGATTCACAAATACAAAATTGTATTTATGCTAAGAACAATGATCCAACAAAGTAGTATTCCAATATAAGAAATCAATAAATTTAGCGTGATTACTGAGCAAACTCTATAGGAGGTGTAAGCAATGCATAATGCATCTGCTTAGTAAATTATGTCCATTATATTGCATTGAAAATATATCGCAAATAATTGCACATTTCATTTAATTTCTTGTTTGTCAATTTATATGATACCAGTTGTTTACTCGACGTTGACCGGAATTTTGTTTCTTTTGAGGATTTGTTGGGACAATAAAGCTGTAATCACTTATGTAATGAATCAAAAATACAACAATCAATCAGAAAGAGATTTTGAAAGAGGTTTTGTTTTGGTTTGTTTGGGTTTTATGGCATAAAAGCCAGATTTTGCTATGCTGTGCCAAACAATCAAAAAGCCAAATGAAACTGACACATACACTGATTCGAACATAATTATAAGACCATTATTTAAAAGAAAAAACACTTCACCACATAACTATAGTCCCTAAATCTAAGAGTTATTTACTGAGAAAAGGAAAATACAGGAAGCTAGATCTCCTCCTTCACTGACGTCGCAGTGATTAGCTTTCAGCTGTTTCATCTTTCTAATTATCTGGATATCGACCAGATGATGCTGGACTACAGAAAATCACATTTTTATATTTCCTTCATTGAATAAAAATGTTCATTTATATTTCCGTCAAGTTAACTTTTTAATTCCTTTTTATTTTTCTATTAATTTCCATTTTTAACAAATTCTCTTATGAAAAAAATAATTCGTGATAAAATTTTAGTTATTTTGATGATTTTTAATATTTTTTAAGCTTTATTGGAAGAAAAAAAATGATGAAAAGTGCAAAGAAATCAATTAATCATCTGGTAATGATTAAGAAATATTATGTGTCAATTATTGTAAAGAAATATTTATTGTGAATGTTTATAAAGGAAAACAATATAGAAATTGAAAAGTGAATAAGATTATGCAATAGAATATTTGAAACAAACAAAAATATTTTTAAAAAGAATCGATCACATAAACTTTAGAAATAGAATATTTGAAACAATTAATTTAATTATTTTTTTACAATTAATTTTTTTAAAAAGAAAAATTTTAATCACGGTAGCTTATAGCGTCAAATCCAACCAAAAAGCAGCAAAAGTAGTGCTAGGTAGAAAAACAGACTTTGTTTGATCAAGAAAGAATTAAAAATAATTTGCTCGTAAATTTTTTTTGTAAGACACAAAGTATAGCAGCTTAAGGAAAAAAATTACAACGCAATGTTCTAGTTCTTATATGTATAAAAAATATGTTAAATGCTTTTGTTCTGAATAATACAATAAATACACACTATACCAGACACACGACTAAAAATATAACCACATTTGCTAACGGATTTATTTTCAGAATATTAAAAAAAGCTCGATAAAATATAATCTTACCACGTATCCTTCAAAGAATAATAAAGAGGAATTGATTGCTTTGAAGTTTTCGTAGCCTTGCAAGCTGACTTGCTTAATTTATCGCTGCAAAGGTATTAACAATTGATCCTCTATTTTCCAACTGTGTGTCTTGTTTATGTTTATGACTTAATGTTTGTAAGTTTGAAAAGACTGTTTGAATAATTTTACTAAAAATTTCATAAGCAATAAGAGAAACAATTGTGGAATTTTTTTTTTTTCAAAAACTATAAAAGCTTTTAAATAAATTTTATTGAAATGCAGGGTTTTATTATACATTAGGTGCATAAATATAAAGCAAATTTTGTGTGTAATCAAGTTTTTGGAAAAAGTGTATTTTTTTTTCTTCATAAATGGAACAAATGAGCTAATGGTGTAACATTCTACGAGAAATTTATCGAGATTTTTACAAAATAATTGTGGTTAACTTTTTTTACTATTGATAAATACGGATATAAAAAGTCTTAAAATCTTATCGTGTCTTCAGGTTTCAAATGCATTGCATTTATAACTTTATTGAATTTGCAATGAAAAATAATTGTTTGACATAAATGAACGTAATGGTTACAAACAGCTTTCATATATAATGTGCAACTGTTCTTAGAACAGAACAATCATAAATAGTAAAAAAAAATATTTGTTCAAAATTTTTTGAATTCCATAACGTAGAATGAGAAGTCTTTATACATAAATATTATTAATAATTGCACATTTTTAAAGCTGAGTTTTTGTATAAATAGCTAGAACATATAACGTTGAATTTAATTGTATAACTTTTAAATATTACAATGAATTATTCAATGAAGAAATTTTAGCTAATATTTAATTAAACTTCTGTTAATATTTAATTAACTTCTGTTTAATATTTTATTATATATAATTAAATACTTATTACTGACATATTTAAATTAATCACCAAGGATTATAATATTTCTTATAAATATTGTTATTAGTTATTAATTAAAAAAGGGAAAAATTCAATTCGTATGCGCTTGTACTTTGGAAAATTTCGATACATTCAAAGCAGATTCTTTTACAAAGTATTTATAATTAAATAATTCTTCACACTCAATTATTTAATTATCCACTGAAATCACCAGAACTGTAATTAAAACATAAATAAATTGAAACCATCTGAATTTGATATCAGATTTAATCACCAGGATAAATTAAATTAATTGGTTCAAATAATTCACCAGGGCGTTAAGCAAATTAATGGTCGTTACATTTAATTCATATATTGAAAGCATTTTGAAAGAAAGTATTATTTTGTTTATTATTATCTTAATATTATTATTCAATTACATTTAATAACAAATAATATTATAAATAAATAAAGTCCTCAATAACAAAAAAAATAAATAAATAAACAGGTGCACACAATAAAATCATTAAAATATGTTAATTGTTAATTGTTAATTATGAAAATTATTACTATTTTAAAAAATTAAGCAACAGAAATTTGGGGTTAATTTTCATTACAAAAACGGATTTTATTGATGTTATATTTTATGTTATTTGACAATAAATTGAATATTTTATGTTCATCTCTGTTTATGTTATGGTAAACAAAGCAATTCCTTTAATCTGTTTAACATATTGTTTGAGGATATTAATTGGCCTTTCATGTATGTGTTAATTGTATTTGTGCTTGTTAATTGTATTTTTCATATATATGTTAATTGTTAATTGTTTTGTATTTTGTGTTTATTGAGTAAAAATTAAAATGCTTAAAGCAATATGCCCTATATAATAACTTTGTACAACTACCGCAGGCTAGTGGACTGTAAGACAATAGTTTGACTTCTCTGATGGAGTGAGTTTCAGTTTGAATTTTTTTACATAAAATAAATTTAATGCTACTTTAAAAATAAGGTGATTTAGAAATTATCTTTAGAGCGCGTTTATTATTACATTATTTAGTGGACAATGATAGTGTTTTCTTCCCAAACATAACAAAATTCACAACAGTTGCTCTTACAAATAATATTTATTCACTGTGGAATTCATCATTTATTTATATTAATTCGTAATCTTTATATTCGTTCTCATTCATTACTTATTAGAAAACTGCCATCTGTATAGTATGCAGAATAAAGTGTAAACATAAATGAAAACAATGAAGCATTTCTAGTGATTATTCTAAATGTTTGAATTTAAATATTATCTTTCTACATAGAAATCTAAAGGCAAGTTGAATTAATCAATAAATAAATTTCAAATATATATATATATATATATATATATATATATTGTCGATATTATTTTCTGAGCTGTAAATTCATTAATTATTATTTTTTTTAATTTATTTTGTAAATGATTCTTATAAAACTAACAATATTATAAATAAATAGAGCATTACTCAAAACTCAAAAGATTATTAGTCTCATTCTTTCAATTAAAAGTCTTTAGAAAAAGTTCAGTTGTATTAGCAAACACGAATTCAGCATTTTTCACCAAAGACAAATATTTCTTTAAAACAAGTAATAATATACCACAGAATGGGACAAACAGTCATGAAGTAAATCAAGTATAAAACACAATCATCTAATTGCGTGTTATAAACAGGTAATAACACGCAATTGGATGATTGGATGATTTATACGTGATTTACTTCGAAACCGTTTGTCCCATTCTGTATTTACATTATCCAATATCTGTTATTTATGGTGCAGCTGCAAATACTAAAAATTCATTAATATTTATAATATGGATAAGTGGTATCCATTTTAAAGGCGTTGAGCAGTATACTGTTCAGATTGACAAAATAATTGCATAAAAAAATAAATCAAAAGAATGAAATCAATTACACGATTTTGTAAATTATTAGATAAAGAAATTGCTTATTTTACAATCATTGTACTTGTTTATTATATTTATTTTGTTACATAATAAATTAATTTTTTTCAATGACATATCATACGTTATTAAATTACTGAGTCTTAGAGTTATTTTTATCGGGAATAATGAACGTATTTATTGGTTTGAAAGGAAATAAAGTTCTAATTAGATGATACACATTAAAATATTAAAACAAATTTCCATGTGACAATTATTTATGATTTCGCATGTTAATTAGAATTAATGTCTAATGGTTTAATGTCTAATGTCTTAATAATTAATGTCTAATGTCTAATTGGTTTTCAAATAAATTTAAAATAAAAAAAAAAAAAAAATGAAATAAAGAATTGATTAAAATAAATATTTTTTAATTTATTTTACAAATTTAAAATAAATAAATAAATAAATAAATTTTAAATTTTAAACATAGTATGTTTGTGTCTGGACTATTTTCACTGTTTTACTAGTATATCAATAACAATGCAATTTACCAAAAGAATTTATGCTTAAAATAATATATTTACGACTTAATTTTACAGTAAACTAATGATGTTATGTTTTAACTCTTTCCATCTGCTGCCCTGAGAAAATTTATGCAAAAGGTTTCAAACAAATGAAAGAATAGTTATGGCAATGATAGATAAATGCTGTGGTAACGTTTTCTTCTACAGTAATTTCTATTAATGAAACATGAGAATTCATAAGGATTTATTGTTGATTCGAATAAATTTTTAATAACCATGATGTGTTTGAAATAACACACCGTAATGGTCATTAGGCTTGATGGAAAGCATTTAGCAAACTACAATTCATCATAAGCTGCTTATATGTAGCATGCATCAAATGTGATTGAAAACATGAGAAGCATTCATTCTAATATAAGGTGTTGGATGACTAAGAGCCATTGTTGTCAGAGCTGAGTGCTGGCTATTATTTTAATTGTTCTTGTGGATAGATGTAATACAGATCTTGGAAGTTATTGTGAATTTATAGTGGCTTTGAGACAAAGGTGCTGGAACGCAACAATTCATCATGCTCTGTTCTCCATCAAGCTTTAATTCCATTTGAGTGAATATGTCAACTGTATTCATGGGCATGAACACATGGAGACTGTGCGCCCATGCTCATTAGATTACTGAGAAGAGGTAGATGGTAACTTGCACGGGCACATCTCATTTTGTTTTTCAACTTGAATCTTTCTACATTACTTTCTCTTTAAGCTCCATCAAAATCACAACATTAAGAATTTACAAGAAATAACAAAAATAAAACTAGTTACAAGGTATAGAAAAGACTTACATTTTTTTTAAAGTAGTCTTTTAAGAGTAATAGTGCCTAGTGCTCTGGTGCTCGTTATCACAGGTTTGGGGTTCGAGTACCGGCGGTGTCATGAATGTTTGTAGTGGCTCAGAATCCACTTTAAACATAGGTGCCGGTCTAATAGTATCGTAGTTGTGGAGGTAATGTTACTCGCGTCCGTAGCCTATCTTCAAACTACACGTGTCCTCCTGGTAGTGATAAATGAGTAACAGCGGTGCAACCCTCGCTTATGGTATAAAGATTAACTGTCTCTGTATTGCCAGCTACATTAGAACAACAACAACCGTTTTTATTAAATTTTTTTTATTCCCTATTGTAGTTGTAAATAATAACGTTTATATTACGAGCAAAAGTAAAGATTTTATTTCCCCGGATATTTTATCTTCGAGAAAGGTTAAAAGAACTTCAAAGCACATTCGTTTTTAAACATTTATGTGATTTAAATGATTAAAAAACGAAAATATGTAAGCGTTAAGTTAAAATATACATTTAATGTTTTCCTTTTTATGCATTCAACCTACTAAACTCAATAATATAGATCCAATGCAAAATATTTTCAAAACAATACAGATGCATTTGCAATATTACCATAATTCAGACATCAGATGCAAATGCTTTGACGTATTCGAATTGTTTCTTTCGCATTTGGATTTTTATGCAACTTCCTAGGTAGAAGAAAGAGATATGGACCCTATGCTTTACATGGTGAAAAAAAGAGACAATAATGCTATTTTTAGTTTGGCTTTTTTACTGCGCAGATGGAAATGAGTCTGCGCCTTTTCAATGGTTGTCAGTATCTGGCACATCACTAACCTTCATAGGTGGATATTTTATTCGAACCCAGATTTATTTAGTTCATTTTATCCAGGGCAGTCAATCTGCTGGAAAAATGTGAAACATAACATCATGAAAAGCAGGAATAATATTACTTTAGAGAATTGGATATCAAGTAGAGGAAAAATAAAGGTTTATTTTTATTTATAAGCAACTAGCTGTATGTTTGTTTCGAATTGTATTACTAAAAATATAAATACAATTACATTGCACTAGTTTTATAAACGGTATGAATTTAGATGTGTTTGTGAATAATTCATTAAAATTAGACATGCAAAATAAGAGAAATGTAATTAATTTCTTTTGTATTTTGGGTATTCCTTATTTGTGTTAAACTAATTTCTTTCGAGTTTGGTCGATTTTCGTATAAATATCTGTGATCCCTCAATGCAGTTCTGGTCCTTCAGCCTTTTCATATTTATGTTTGTCTAATGATTTTCAGTTTCTCTGCTGCAGCATATTCGCATTTTGGATCTTGAACAGTATCTTACTTTCTTTTCCTTTATTTAGGTGTCTGAATGTATAGAACTGCAGTGTTTTTGTATTGCATGTAGCTAGGTTGTGGATTCTGTTTGTGTAATATGGTCATGTTTCTAGTTCATTTATTGTTAAATCTCATTTGGTTTTTCGTTTTGATGTATTATGCTCTGTAGGTGCTCCATGCTATTTAGGTGTACGTGAGTTTATATGTATGATATATATATATATATATATATATATATATATATGTTTATTGTATGTGAGTTTACGTGCATGTGAGTTCAGTATGTCCATGCGTATACGAGTTAATGTGTGTGTGTTTGTGTATGTGTATATGTTTGTGTAAGTAAATGATCACATAAAATATTGGGGCATAAAAATGTTACATTTATAGAGAGAAAATTTTGAATTGAAATTAATTTTAATGTGTCGAATTGTTAAACCTTGAGAATCAATGCATTTTTTGCGAATAATTTGATTTTTTAAAACGCCATATAGGATTTGTAACCGCATGAAAATAAATAGTGATTAACAAAAAGATGGAAATGTAACTGCCGCCAGAGGAATAATGATTTCCTCATGCGCGTGGGCGTGAGCTTGTTTTAACAAGAAATGTAAAAGAAGGAGCGAATACGCTTTTTGGTTTTTCTGATAAAAGAGTTATGTTTTTTACACTCCACCGATTTTTTGTGTATTTTTTTATTCGGAGAAAATAATACTTTGCATGGCACGTACGAAGACGGAGAAATCAGTTGATTTTGTCACTTATTATTTCTTTGTGTAAAAAAGAGTAATTTACTTTGTGTAACTGAAATATATTAACTTTCGTTGTGTAACTTCATTTTGGCGAGATGTCTTCTGTGGATAACTGAAGTTCAGAGTGGGCGTTTTAATTGTGAGCCCAGTGATTAAGGTAAAAACAATTTTCTTCGACAAATTCATTCAATTTTTCATTTTGAATGTGTCGGTTATAGCTAAGCTAAAAACGGACGAGTTAAAACTCGTGGCTGAAGAATTAGATTTAGTTGACCCGGGGGGTGTTAAAATTGTCCATTTAAGAGATATAATAGATAAAAGTGATTATTTCTTTAAGAAAATTTTAATTAATGAAAAATATATTTGATATAGTAGTTGAAAAGAAATTTAAAAGAAAGTAAAACTAGAAACAAGGAAAAATAAAGGTGAATATAGAAAAATAAGAGAAAAGAAAAAGAAAGTGAAAATAGAAAAGATGAGGAAGAAAAAAGAAAGTAAAACTAGAAAAAAAAGAGGAAGAAATGAATGCAAAGCAAGAGTTAAAACTAAACTTGCGCAGTTAGAAAAAGAGTTACAGTGAGCCAATATTCAAAAAAATGAAAAGAGTCATTTGAAAATGTGAAAAGGAAAATTTTAAAATATTAAAGGAAATGAATTTTTCAAAAGGAAATTCAGATATGGATTGTACATTTAATACAGAAACCCTTATTAAAAATATTAAAAACGGTTGCTATTTCTGTGCCGGCTTCAGCTGAATTATTTAACAATTTTTTTCAGATACGTATGAAAAAGCGTTCAAGACGTTCAAGCGTTCTAAAATGCACCCAATGAGTTAAAAAAGAAAATAGTGTTAAACATCCTCGGTGAGAAAGCAAATAATTTGATGATTTATGTGTCTGAAGAAAATCTATGTAATTATGATAAAATGAAAACTATAGTGCTAAAAGATTTTCAACTAATACCATAGAAATGTGTGGATGGGTTTCGTAGGGTACAAAAACCGCCATCAGAAAGTTATGTTATATGTATTTGCCCTCAAGGGGTAAGGTCAAAACTAAATCTAATTTGTGCGGAAAATATGGTGGAACTGAGGGTAAACGGTTTGAAGGAAACAAATCCCAAAATTTAGGTTTTCAAAAACGAGTTTCGAATGTTTTTCGATCTGCGGTAAAAAATGTTAAATGTGTTTTATGTAAAACTAATGGAATCCATGCTTTATTCAGATGTCTTCAGTTTACAAAATTGTTTTTGAAACCTTTAGAGAAAGGAATATGTAAGACCCAGTAGTAAGTTAAAAAACTTAAATATCTTCTTAGATTCATGAGAGGAATTGATGAGATACTACGTGTTAGTGGCCGATAGTCAAAACATGTTTAGTTTTTGAAAAAACGCCTATCGGCAATTTTGCCAAAAACCATAAATTTAGTTTTCTTGTTATTGTATATTTCCAAAAGAAATGCCTGCATATTGGTGCATCGACATCATTAAGTAATGTTCGTTATCGTAAAGTTGTACGCCAGTGATAATAAACTTTTTAACTTGCAAGTCTGCTTTAAAACTAAGACAGTTATTTGGATGTTAATTTGGTAGTAATCAGTTATTTGGTAATTTATTTAGAGAAAAAGGGATAATCAGGAATAACTCTAATTATTCTGGTGTGGACTTTTTAGTCCATTCATCGTTTAAATTAAAAATTTGTGAAGACTTATCAGATATTTGTGTGTTTTTATTTAAGTCAGTGCACTTAGAGATTGTTTCGGATAGAACAGTGGAGTAATATATAAAGCTTCTCTAAAGAGAAATATTGCACGTAGAGGAAAATGCGCTAATTTGTACTTGGACAACGCAAGAAATTTCATTGGTGCTAATAAGGAGATCAAAAGGCTCTATTTACTATTCTCTTTTTTAAACCCTATGATTTAGCTGCTTACTTATAAGCAGAGGATATTGAGTGGAAATTCATTCTACTAGAGCACCCAATCTTGGAGGAGTTTTTGAAGCCACAATTAAGTCTTTTAAAAATCATTTTAAGAAAGTTGCAATTAGAGAAATTCAATTTATGAAGAGTTTCTTGCTATACAGTTATACAAATGGAAGGAACTTGAAAGAATTCTAAATTACAGACCTATGTGTCTCTTGTCAAATAATGAGGATGATTACGGAGTTACAACGCCAGCTCATTTCTTAATAAGCAGATCCATTAATTCTATTATTGAGCCAGAGTTGACTAATTTCAAAGATAACCAACTTAATAAATGGCTAAGGATAACTGAAACTGTGCAATTGATCTGGAGAAAGTTGCCCAGTAATTATTTGAACGAGTTTCAGCAGCGCAGTAAATGGAGGCTTGAAAAAGAATGTTCGCATAGGTGATTTGGCATTGCTGGTTAAGAACAATTTGTCGACTTAAAAATGGGTCTTGAGTCGCATTATTAGTGTATTTTATAATGAGGGCCGAAATATTTGTGAGGCACAGTTGAAAACCCCGTGGTGTCCTTAAAATATCTGTGTCTAAAATTTGCATTTTCCTCTGTCAGAGTGAGTAATTTTCATTGGAGTAGAATTTATTTATGTTTATAGTGCAATGTATATGTATATTTTTCATTTTTTTCAATGTGTTTTATTGTGCAGATTGATTTTACTGTACCACAAGTTATTGAATGTCTAGTTACACATATCAATGGGCAGCTGTATTTTGCCGCAAGAATATAAATGGTGATTACCAAAAAGATGAAAATGTAACTGCCGCTAATGTAATTATGGCTTCATCGTGTGCGTGGGTGTGAGTTTGTTTTTAACAAGAAATGTAAAAAAATGCAGCAAATGCGATTTTGGTTTTCGAATAAAAAGTTCTGTTTTTTACAGCCCACAGAAATTTTGTGTGTTTTGTATGTGAAGCCCATAATATTTTTCAGGATTCATTGCGGGAAAAACATGAAAATCTAAGAAAAAAGATGTAATTAACTAGTCATAATATTAGAAATTCGATTTTAATTTAAAAAAATTTCTTAAAAGGAGATTGTTGTTATCATCTCTTTTTATTTTTATACCTGGTGTACATGAGATTATTTGCCTCTGATGCGACAGATTTATAAAAAATTCAGTGTCATTCAAGATGTATTACGTAGTAATTTGCTACACTACGTGCATAGCTGATAAAAAGGAAGTAATGCTTCATTGATAAATTTTTAAGAGAATGCATTGTCTTATAAATGGTTAAAATAAGAAAAACATTTATGTGGGGAGCCCCTGAAGGTTAAGCATGTTCTAGAAAGCACTGGTGCGAAAATAAAACATTTATCCATGTCATTCAAAAATACAATTTAAAATTGACAATATTTTCTGGCAGCTTTCTATATTAATGTTGTAATAGTAATAATTGATTATACCATATAGGTACAAAAAATTTCAGATACTTTCGTAGCTTTAGATAATTTAGATAACGATTCCAATTAATTGAAGAGATATTTATTTTATTTAGTTTTCTATATAAATATTCCACATTTTAATAATATTTTGAATATTGAGTAACATAATATTGGTTAATTTGTATCTCAGAATTCTACGTTTTGTATTTATTACACCTAAATTTCGTGATTACATAATTAGTTTTATCTTCATAATTATTTCCATAAAAATTTTTCTTTGGTAATTACAGCTTTTAAGATAGTTGTATAAATACTTTCTTATATTTTGTAGTACCTTACTACTACTAAGTTTTAATGAATTTTAATGTTTTAATTCAAAATTTTTGATAATTAGACTCCTCTTCAAATGCACGATATGACCTGTATAATTTTTTTTTAAACCACTCTTACGTTTATTGCTCTTTACATTTTCCCCTTAATCTTGACGATAAATATTCATTAAGAGTAAAGCATTTCCTAATGAAATGCTAAATCTTTCTCGAAAAATTTCTACCTTATGCACAAGAAAAATGAAAATAAAGATTGTAAGGGGAACCGTATCAAATTTAATTGGAAAATGCTATTTAATTATGCTGCAAGACTTCAAAGTTTGTATAATTTATAGTTGCATGCTCTTTTAGGATATCTAAAGAGACTAACTAAGCAAACATATGGCCCGTTGACTTCTTTAACCTCTGCTTATTCAATGATTCTTACATGATTGATTCTTAAGTACATTATTATGTCTTTTCTATAATTAAAAAGTAGCAACTATATAAGGACGTAACAGTTTGGCAATCAGTAGAAATTAAACAGAACTTTTCCACGGGATTACAAAGTAAGGAAAAAGCCAACCAAGTAAATGTTATCAAATTCAGAACAAGTAAACTTTTGTTATGGGGTAATAAAATTCATCGTCGGTATATTGACAATCTGATTAATCTTATACAACTGAGATTCAGCGTCTTTCATGGGGATTTGTTAATAGCTAGTATTATATATTTTTCATTTGCTGTATAAACTCTGGTAAGTCAACTTTTAATCTTCAACATTAGTAGTGGATGAACGGTTCGTGAACAAAGTATAATGAGAAAATAAAGTCACAATCACAATTGTTGGTGAGGTATAGTAAGAGTTAGGTAATGCATTTAAAAAATGTACCCTGCTAATTAATTTGAAAAGTCTTTTGTAAATATATTAAATGATTAATCATAGATAACATAAACGTTTCTATTGATTGTTGAAAAATTAATTATATTTTCTAAGTGAAAAATACGTAAAGTGATAAGCTAATTTAATTAAAACTAACTAAATATATTTTAACTTAATTTATTAATTTGTATTATCTCATTATTAAAATCTTATATATATCTTATATCATTATTAAATATTTATTTAGTTGTAAGTATAATATTTTTTTTAAAAAAATTTATTATTCTTCAAATAATTCAAAGCATAGTTTAAAAATTGCTAAGCTAATTCTATTACAAACTCAAAATTTATTAAACGAAATCTTTACAGTTAAATTTTATTTGTAAATTAATTACATATGTACATTTTTTTCTTTGATTTAAATTAAGTTTAAAATTTAGGATTTGATGACTTTTCTTTTAAAAGAGATGAAATTCGAAACTTTATAATTTTAATGAATTAAAGTCTTAAGATAATCGTTGTATATTTCAATTTTTAAACTTTAACATTTTCCAAAACAAAAAGTTTAGATTTAAAATGCATTATATTATCATTTCTTACTATAAAATTTGAAGCTGTTATTATTATTAATAAATTCCATTATTAATATATTAAAAAAGATGCATTTTGTTTTTAAAATTAGGACTACTATATTAGGAAATTATCTTATTAGTGAATATTGGAATTGCGTCTGGAAATTTGATGGTGTAAGACAAATATTTTTTTTTGTACATTTTTTGAGCCACCATGGATTAGTAAAGATTTTGTAATTTTTTTTAGCTCTCAAATTCAATAATATTCATGAAGAGTAGAAATAAACACAGAAAGTTATGAAGTGTAAAAAATTAAAGAGCTTATTTCTTATAACTTTAATTAGAACCTATAACTATTCTTATAAAATAAGACTGCTTGAATCAGTGCAGGGAAATACACATACTCTTCTAATAACTACATATTAGAGAAAATATATAATTAAGACGATTTTCACCTCTAATTTGGAAGCATAACTCAATTCTGTACATTTTTTTTGTCGTTGAACCCAAAGATCTATTTTTCGCCTATTAAGGAAACATAATTTTGTGTGTGTTTTTAAATTTGTTTGATTTTGATGAATTTAGGTATGCACACTCAAATCTTTAACATACATGGTGATTGTAATTAAAATTCCACTTTCAAAATGCTGTAAAAACGAACCACTCGTCGCAATGAGTTCAAATTTGAATTGAAGATACATGAAAAAAGGGGAAACTGTAAGGTATCAAAAAAAGGTTCCAAAGTGTATTAATAGATGGCACTGTAAGCAGCATAATGAAAGGGAATTCAGCTGACAATGATAATTTGTATCGAAATAACAATATATTTTGGCATGAGTTCCACATTCAACCAACTGTATTATTCAATGTGCTTGCTTATTTCGGTTTTTTTGACCGGAAAAAATGACTTCCAAGTCATTCAACAGTTGTGACACTGTGAGTGGAAAGGCAATCCACCACGGCAAGGTCCATACCAAATTGGATGGAAAAAATCGTGGTAACTTTTTTTGAAACTCTTACTTGATGCCATGACATTCCCCTTTTCTTCGAATATCTTCTAAATTTAAACTCATTGTGACAAGTGGTTTCTTTTTTAAAATTATTTTGAATGTGAGATTTTAATTATAACCACCCTGTATATGTAATAACTTCCACTATTTAGTATTCCCATAACTAGAATAGACACTCGAAGTGTTCAAAGAAGAATTCAGGGTTCGAGTTACAAATTCTGAAGCACTTCATGCTATGAATAAAAATCACCAAGAGTAAATAAAAACATTTTGTACTAATATAATAAAATATATTTATTTTATAAAAAAATAAATAAATAAAGGAGTTTTAAAAAATAACGCTTCGAAAAAAGAATATGTATCAATGGCAATAGAATTTATTGGAGCTTCACCGCCATTAGCGTAGCAAAAATTTATGAGAATTCTGTGAGTTAAAAAGTAACAAAGAACTATGTTCTATACTGCAATCGTTTTGTTAAATACCATTTGAAATTAATCAATGTGCCATCAAATATTCCAACCCAAATTCCTTTTTTTATTGTGTTAAACTTAAGAGCAAACGCTTTTCAAATCATAAAACTGAAAACATTCATTTATTTACCAAAACAGAACGTTGAAGAGAAACAAGTTTTCCCTCAGAGAGAAACAAAAACACCCCACAGAAATCAACAACATTTGCGTGCTTCAGCAAATAGGAGAATACTTGAGAATTAATTTGATTAACGAACTCCTTGAAAAATCTGAGAGGAAAAAAAACAGGATCAAAAACGAAAGAATGCATCTATGTATTTCTGGACAGACATGAAGCTTTTATATCGATTGCATTCGGAGAAGAATAACATAAGCACTTTTTTATCTTCCCTTTTTATACTGAAGTCGACTTTTGAAGTAATCCCAAGAGAGAAACATTAATGAGTTAGGTAGGACCTTAATTATTTTGCTTATGGGAGGCTTACAGGATAGATAATGCTGCTACAGTTCTGTAACTGCTTATTGTGTTATATGGTATAGAAGTTAGACAAGTAAACAAACAATTGTTTTTTTTGTTAGTTTTATATCGCTTTTCGGAGGAGTTTATTTAAAAATATATTTGAATAAAGGGACAAATTTAAACATAATATTTTTTTATGATTGATAACTTGAAAATAAAACATAAAATATTCATTTTAAAGATTGCGGTGAGCGTAAAATAATCATTCCAGAAAAAATATAAATCCCCAGGCCTTTTGCGTACAATTGATTGATAACAAATTAGAAAGAAATTGAGAACAAATAATAATGAAGTTACTTTCTTTATTTAGTGACGTTAAATTATAAAAAGTTAAACACATTAATTTTTTTTTTTTATTATTATTATTATATGTGGGGTATTTTGGGCATTTTTCAAAAATTCCTAAATCTTTTTACAAAAAATTTTAAAAATATGTCATTAATATTTAATGAGCTGAATTTATTAGGCTATGTAAATATTTAACTGTTTATTGTGTTCTGTAACTGCTTATTGTGTTAATATGGTATAGAAGTTAGATAAGCAAACAAACAATTGTTTTTTTACTATTATAACCTTTTTTCGGGGGAGTTTATTTAAAAAAAGGCAGTTGTACAAAGAGAAAAATTTAAACATAATTATTTTATTATGATTGATAACTCGAAAATAAAACAGGGAATACTCATTTGATTCGATTTTAAAGATTAAGGAATAATTCTAAGAGAAATTAAAATAATTCCAAGAATTAAAGTAATTCGATTCCAATTATTCCAAGAAATTAAAATAATTCCAAGGGGAAAATATAATTCCTAAGGCTTTTTGCCCACAATTATACTTTTGCTCATGGGAGGCTTACAGGATAGATAATGCTGTTACAGTTCTGTAGCTGCTTATTGTGTTATATGGTATACGTATTAGAAAAGTAAACAAACAATTGCTTTTTGAATATTATAAACTTTTTTGGGGGAAGTTTATTTAAAAACATATCTGAATAAAGAGAGAAATTTAAACATAATATATTTCATTGTGATTAATAACTTGAAAATAAAACATAAAATACTCATTTCAAAGAGGTAAGCATAAAATAATCATTCCAGGAAAAATATAATTCCTATGGCCTTTTGCGTACAGTAGACTGATAACAAATTAGAAAGAAATTGAGAACAAATAATAAAGAAATTACTTTCTTTATTAAGGTGATATTAAAGTATAAAACGCTAAACATAGTATATTATTATTTTATATTATATGTGAGGTATTTTGTGCATTTTTCGAAAATTCGTAAATTTTGATTGAAGTAAATCTTTTTACAAATAATTTTAAAAATATGTCATTATTATTTAATGAGCTAAATTTATTAGGCTATGTATATATTTAACTGATTATTGTGTTCTGTAACTGCTTATTGTGTTATATAGTATGGGAGTTAGATAAGTAAACAAACAATTGTTTTTCGAGTATTATAACCCTTTTTTGGAAAGTTTATTTAAAAAGGTATCTAAATAAAAAGAAAAATTGAAACATAATATTTTTATTAGGATTCAGGACTTTAAAATAAAACATAAAATACTCATTTGGTTCGATTTTAAAGATTAAAGAATAATTCAAAGGGAAATTAAAATAACTCCAAGAATTAAAGAAATTCAATTCCAATAATTCCAAGAAATTAAAATAATTCCAAGGGAAAAATAGAATTCGTAAGGCCTTTTGCAGGCATTTATACTTTTGCTTATGGGAGGCTGTAATTGATTATTGTGTCATCTGGTATAGGTATTAGATAAGTAAATAAACAAATGTTTTTTGAGTATTATAACCTTTTTTTGAAGAAGTTTATTTAAAAACATATCTGAATAAAGAGAAAAGTTTAAACATAATATTTTTTATCATGATTGACGACTTTAAAATAAAACATAAAATACTCATTTGGTTCGATTTTAAAAATTAAGATAAGCGTGAAAAAAATAATTCCAAGGAAAAAATATATTTCCTAAGGCCTTTTGCATACAATTGTACTTTTGCTTAGGATTGATAATGCTGTTACAATTCTGTATCTGTTTATTGTGTTATATGGTATATTACTTAGATAAGTAAACAAACAAATGTTTTTTGAGTTTTATAACCTTTTTTAGAGAAGTTTATTTAAATACATATCTGAATTAAAAGAAAAATTTAAACGTAATATTTCTATTATGATTGATAACTAGAAAATAAAACAAATACTCACTTGATTCGATTTTAAAGATTAAGGAAAACGTTAAAAAATAATTCCAAGGAAAAAATATCTTTCCTAAGGCCTTTTGCATACAATTATACTTTTGCTTAGGATAGATAATGCTTTTACAATTTTGTAACTGTTTATTGTGTTATATGGTATATTACTTAGATAAGTAAACAAACAAATGTTATTTGAGTATGACAACCTTTTTACGAGTAAGATAATTAATACGGTTATTTCTTTTATAAGCATGTTCTGCTTTCGTCATTTGTAGTTAAATTCGTGGTGATTTATATGACTGGGGAATGCAACATAATTAGATCCTCAAATCAGTGGTTGCTCACTTTATATATATATATATACACAGTCCAGTCACATTAATGTGACCACTACCTACTTTCGACGTCAACGTGAAATAACCAATCACAATAAGCATGTGGCAACACATTTCAGTGGAGTGTATATAAATAATTCCACTTAATACCACTTAAATATCACTTAATACCACATTCCACAAATCCACTTAAAGCCAGAATATGCAAGATATTCTATTTATATATATATATATATATATAGGTATATTCTGGCCTTTGGCAGGTGGTCACATTAATGTGACTGGAATGTGTATATATATAATATAATATATATATATATATATAAGAACACAAAAACCAAGACAGACCTGAGAGAGGAAGAAACAACCGGCATTCGCAACGCAACTTGCATATGTATGAGAAAACCATCACAGCATATGTAATGTAAAAACCCTGAAGTGCTTCACATTCAGCCCTTAAAAACGATAGAAATTGTCATTGATCCGAAGAGCCCATAAGTTGCAGCAACGAGAATGAAAACCATTTAATAAACACAAAACATAAAAGGTTTAACAGTAAAAATTGCATTGGCAGATCCAAAAAGAGCATATCTTTTGACAAGATGTTAACTGTTGTCGAGGAAATACGTAAAACTCATAAATTAATTAATGTCTTTCTGAATACTGCTGCATTAAGGATTAAGTATCCTCAGTCTACTATAAACCCCGTTATTTTTGCTTTCTATATGACTGGATCCATGTCAAAAACGCATCTGGCGACATATTCCGATAGCATAGAGTAAACAGAATAATACATTTAAAGCAAGCAAAGTGTTATATATATATATATATATATTCCATGAGTCTCAACTGCAGTCCATTTAGATTTTCAAATGTTGTATGTTTTCGAATAATTAATTTTATTTAAAAATCTATTAAAAATGTTGCATTAAGATTTAAATTCCATCTCTCTAGAAAGGCACACTCAATGTCTTTTTCGTTTTCGTTTTTTGAAATTGTAACACAGAGTCTTCTATAAAATTTCTTCGTTTACTGGTCACTTTTTTTTTTCAATTCCTACAATTAGTTCACACTCTCCCTATATATATTTATATATCTTGCTCACATTTTCAATCTTGTTAATAAACTACTTTTTATTCCACCACTCTAGTTCAAATACATTTTTTTAACTTGTAGTGGATGGCACTGAATGTTAATACAGTTTTTTCAAATATTAATTCATTCATTAAATTTAATTAATTTATTTTAGTTTTATACAGGATAAAAAAATTTATCTTATATAAGATATTTAGCAGGATGTAAATTTAGGAATAAATACCGTCAGTGGAGAAGCTTGTAGATAGCTGGAAAAAAAATTTCTTTTTTCATTCTGGGTTATAATCTGAATCAGGAAGGGAACAAAATGGAAAATGAAACGTGTGAATAAATTAGTGAAATAGATGTTAAGTGTGTATGAGAGAGAGAGATAATTTTTTCTAACTTGAAAAAATGAATGAAAATTATTTATAAAGGACTTTCTGCAATATAGTGAAAAAAAGTAGGAATTGACTTTAAATTTCTTTTTTATATTACTTGTTTTACATTATGCATGTAATCAGTTTTCAAACTATATGTGTTAGAAATAAAAATATCCTTGCAATCAAAAAAATTAAATAGCATATTTTCGAGAGCACTTTTTAAGTGGCTTTTACATGATAGAAGAATTGGAATGTGGAATTCTCGAAACTTAATTTGCATACAAATTCGTTTAATTATTTGTATCATTTTTAAAAACCTATAAGTAATTTTTGAAAAATGCAATTTTAAAATGAAATATATTTTTAATATATCAAAAACAAAATATTATGCAACATTTTTTTATCGAACAATTTCAATTCTTTTAATTGCAATATCTACAAAGTTTACAAGTGAAATGTTATTATGTTTTAATACGTTAAAACTCATTCACTACTTATTGAACTCTATACCAGTATCGATAAAAAATTCGAATTTTACTTTATCAAAAAATTAAAGTTTATCTTTTGTGCAAAATTCCTTTACCTTTTCCATTCATAATATTTTCGTTTTAAAATCATATCCTACATATAATTTGACCATTCTTCAAAAGATGATAAATCTCATCGTTTTTCTTCATAAATTGTGTCGTTATTTGTAACTTTCTTTGCAACGTCTGAAATATAGCAACCCTTTAGAAATTGTCTTAGTTCTTTTACGTCAAGAATTAATTTTTAAGCTGCACATCTTTTGAAAACATGGTGGTATGGGTAGAATTCGAGGGTGGTATTCGTTATCTTCGTAACGAAGGTGGTTTCAAAACAAAATTTTAATTTTAATTTTACGAAAAAAACAAAGTGCATTTTATACTTATTTTAAAGCTTCTTCCTCTCCTTCGAAGTATATGAATCTGACTTCTTAAAAAAGCAAAGTTAATTAATTTTGAAAAGATAAGAGCCATATAAAAATATCGATTCACATTTTTTTTTTATTTAATAAATTGACAATTTTGAATACATTATTTTAGAATGTATTTGTAGAATGAGCAACGTCTGAAAGAGCAAAATCAGTTTTTGTGGGCCGATATGGACCATCACGGAAACTCCACAATAGTTGAATTTACTTTAATTTTTCTTTAAATAATGTTTTACTTATGTTTTTGAAGAGCAATCTCTAGATATACTATATAAAATAACTGCAAAATAAACCAGGTCGGCTACAGGCATGAATATGGCGATTTGGTATAATAAATTAGCTATGTGCTACACTACTCATTACCTTGCAAATTCAAAAAAAAAAAAAAAAAAAAATCGGTGGTAAATTCAGAAATAATTCTTCCCTCAAAAATTATAGGAAATATGTTCAAGAATTCAATTACGAAATTGTAGAGCATCATAAATTTAGTAAGAGACATATGGTGCATATGGATATGATATGTTGTCGATTGCACAGCCCAATATTTGAAACTAAAGCAATAATTTTTGTTTACTGAAAAACACAACTTTTCTCTGAAAGCAAAATTAGATCATATAAATCAAGCAACCTACTAATGTTTACTTATATTTAGCCTACTAATGTTTCGTTCCACATAGAGTCATGTAGTCCACATGGTGTCATCTTTTGTTGTGTTCCACATGAAGTCATACAGTACCTTCTATATTGACGAATGTGTGTGCAGACATAATGTATAAAATACAAAATGTGTAGTAGTGTCTTTATATTATTTTTTGCTGATATTTTTGCTGAACGATTTTCCCATCTACTACATAAAATAGTTGCAAAATAAACCTTGTCGGCTCCAGACATGAATATGGCTTTTCAGTATATTAGATTAGCTATGTGCAACTATTCGTTACTTTGCAGTGTTTCTTGGTGATAAATTCGGGAAGAATCTTTCCGCCAAATATTATAGGAGATATGACCAAGAATTCAATTATGAAATTGTAGAGCATCATAAATTTAGTAAACGACATATGGCGCATACGGATATGATATGTTGTCGATATTCGATGTGCCCAATATTCGAACCTAATGCGAGAACTTTTGTTTAATCAAAAACACAACTTTTCTCTGAGAGCAAATTAGATCAAATATTAATAAGCGTATGACAAGTATCCTACTAATGATATAAGAGTTATAGAATAATATCGATTCACATTTTTTAATTTAATTGATTGACAATCTTAAATAAAATGTATTAGTTTTTTTGTTTGAAGAATGAATTGTAGAACAAATTCAGTTTTTCTGGTTCGATAAGGACTGTCACGACAAACCCACAAAAGATAAATTGACTTTAATTTGTGTTTAGATTATTTTTACTTATGTTTTTGATGTAAAATCTCCCCATATACTGCCTATAATAGCTGCAAAATAAAGCATGTCGGCTACAGGCCTGAATACGGCTTTTTAGTATATTAAATTAGCTATGTGCAATTTTATTCGTTACTTTGAAGTGTTTCTTGGTGAGAAATTCAGGAAGAATCTTTCCGCCAAAAATTATAGGAGATATGACCAAGAATTCACTTACAAAATTTCAGAACATCATAAATTTATTAAGAGATATATCGCACATATTGATATGATATGCTGTCGACTACACAGCCCAATATTCGAAACTAATGCGAGAACTTTTGTTCACTCACATAACTTTTTTCAGAAAGCAAAATTAGATCAAGTATTAATAAGTATAATTCAAGTATCCTACTAATGATATTATTCTATAACTCTAATATCATTAGTAGGATACTTGAATTATATTTCATGTTTCTTTTCACCGATTCATAATTTTTTTTTCATTTAATTGATTGATAAGCTTAAATAAATTGTTGTAGCTCTTTTATATGAAAAATGAGTTGTAGAGCAAAATCAGTTTTTGTTGGTTGATAGGGACTACCACAACAAACCTGACAAAAGTTGAATTGACCTTAATTTGAGTTTAGATTATTTTTACTTATGTTTTTGAGGAACAATCTCCCCATATACTACAAAAATAGCTGCAAAATAAAGCATGTCGGCTACAGGCATGAATATGGTATTTCGGTACATTAAATTAGCTATGTGCTACACTATTCGTTACCTTTCAGTTTAAATTAAGGGAGAGTTCCTCCTTCAAATATTATAGGAAATGTGACCAAGAATTCAATTACAAAATAATAGAATATCATATGTTTAGTAAGAGACATATGGCGCATACGGATATGATATGTTGTCGACTCCACGGCCCAATAATCGAAACTAATGCGAGAACTCCTGTTTACTCGAAAACACAAATTTCCTCTTAAAACAAAAATTATTCGAATGTTAAGTCAAGTATCCTACTAATATTTCGTCGTTGTATTACTTCCACATGTAGTAATGGAGCACTTTTCATATTTGCGAATGTTGTTGTTTTAATGCAGCTGGCAATACAGAGACAGTTAATTTTTATGCCGTAAGCAAGGGTTACTCATTTAGCACTACCCAGTGGCCAAGTGTAACCTGAGACATTACGCCCACAAAGCTCTACCATCCTATTAGACCGGGATCTACTACTTAAAGTGGATTTCGAATCATTATAAACGCCCATGGCACCGGCGGCCTCGAATCATAAACCTGTAGTACTTAGCGCCAAAGCACTAACCACTCGTCCATCTGGCCGAGGCAATTGTGTGTGCAGACATAATGTGTACTGTAACCAACAGAAAATGTCTCTATACTCCTAAAACATAACTTAAAAAGGAAACCATTGATCTGTTTTCATCAATTTTATGAAAGTCAATTTGCATGGCAAGCTTGCCTATCAATTTTCTCTTTAAATATTAATCCTTATCCTCCAAAAATTATAACAAAATTTCTCGCATAAGTTTCGGTATTTTAGACTACTTTTGGTAACTATATGCACTTACAAATCTCTAAATCTTACAAATCTTAAAATCTTACAAATTAAATAAAGGATATTCGACGCAATTTTTATAATAAATTTTAACAGCGTGTTGCATAATTTCCGACTTATAAATTTTCATTTTGAGATTTATTGAGATGCAGCCCATAGCAATTTTAATAAACTTAGATACCATATTCATCATAACTAGTGACTAGCGCTAGCGTAGGTTTAAATATATTTATCTATCTATCTAGATATATTATTTCTTATTAAATCTATTATTTACCTTTAGGTTTATCAGGATTTATGTCAACATAGTTATACTGCTGTGAACTGTCGCTTTGTTGATGGTCATTGTCATTCTCTTTTTCTTGATCTGAAAATTCGATATTTTTTATATTTTTTAATAAAAGTTTAAAAAGGCCTTATATATAAAATTTTATAAAAATTGTTACTACCATTATTATTGCTTTTTATTTATTTTTTTCATTTCTACATTTTTGATAAAATTGTAAAGTAAAGTGTAAAAAAGCCTTATATATATAATTTTATAAAAATTGTTACTATCATTATCATTATTACTTTATATTTTTTGCTTATTTCTACATTTTGGGTAAACTTGGTAATACTACAATTCTTTCAAAGCATATATATTGCACTAAATGCAATTTCATTTATATATTGTTGATGGAATTTTATAAACATATATTAATATTTTGAAGAAAAGTTGTCATTGTTTAACAACATTTTAAATTATTATTATTAATTTTTGACGCGAAATATGATGTCATAAAAAATATAAAAAACAAGTTATTTTGTTATAATCATTTGAATTATGTTGAGTGTAAAACCATTACAATTACTTAATTATAATGATATTAGATTCAAAATAACCTCGTTTCAATTTTGTCAATGATATTACATTCAATTGTACCTCGTTTATCGAAAACATTTAACTGTTTTTATATTTTTTCATGGTTTTGTTTCTTTCACCGTATATTACACCGTATGTTATTCACCTCAGATATGCCTTCATACAAAACTTATTCGCATATGAAACCATAAATGGAAACGTTTCTCACTGGAGATATAATAAATACAAAGACACAAAGTGAAATAATAGTGAGTCATTCTTACCAGGAAGGCCATGTCAAAGTAAAGCATGTTTCGAACACAGCGTCCTTGAGGTACCCCTCCGCTTGAAACAAATCGATGATAGATAAGTTAATTAATCGTAGGTCCCTGTAGGGGGTCCACCATGCATAACCCTTTACTTCTTCAAAGACCCAGTTCAAATATTCACAAAAACATAAAGTGTAACGGACTGCAGAACCGTCAAGTTGGACAATATCTGAGGATACACGGTCGCAGGAACTTTGTATAATATATTCCCCGTATATTACATTCACCTTATATATTCCTTCATATAATACATTCACCTTATATATTCCTTCGTATAAATAAATTCACCTTATATTTCATTCATTTTATATATTACTTCGTATAATACACTCACCTCATATATTTCTTCGTATAAATGCATTCACCTTATATTACATTTAGCTTATATATTCCTTCATATATTACATTCACCTTATATATTCACCGTATAATACATTCATCTTATATATCCCTTCGTATAATACATTCACCTTATATATTCCTTCGTATAATAAATTCATCTTATATTACATTCACCTTATATATTCCTTCGTATAATACATTCACCGTATATTACATTCACCTTATATATTCACCGTATAATACATTCATCTTATATATCCCTTCGTATAATGCATTCACCTTATATATTCCTTCGTATAATACATTCACCGTATATTACATTCACTTTATATATTCACCGTATAATAAATTCATCTTATATATCCCTTCGTATAATACATTCACCTTATATATTCCGTCGTGTAATACATTCACCTTAATATATTCCTTCATATATTCATTCATCTTATATATCCCTTCGTATAATACATTCACCTTATATGTTCCTACGTATAATACATTCACCGTATATTAAATTCACCTTATATATTCCTTCGTATTATTCATTCACCTAATATATTCCTTAGTATTATTCATTCACCTTATATTCCTTCACCATATTCATATTTCTTTGTATGATATATTTACCAGAATCTTCTACAGAAAAGTTCCGTATTTAAGACCCTCCAGATGTGTAGGCAAAGTGAAGAGGATGATTAAACAGTCAACCATAATAACCCGACCACATATTAAATGGCGCGTGTGTTTCAAATAAATAAATGAATTTAATTTAATGGCTGAAGATACTTTTAAGGTAAATGATGGCTTCCTCCATAAACAAAAATTTCATGTTTATTTTTTGGTACAAACTCCAAGTAGTAATATCACACATTGAAGATAATTTTCCCCTTACAGTGACTGAATACTGTTCGGTTGAAGTAAATATAAAGCATAAGCAATATGACATGAATTAATTTGTGAGTTTCTAGTCCTAGTAGCCAATTTATGCGCGCTTTTGCTTGGATTATCGTTCACGATATGCGATGCATTTTCTTCTATGAGCATAGGTCAGTTCATTCGATGCAACCAAAGTCAACCATGGTAATCCTTTATGATGCACGTTTACATAGCTCATAAACAAATACGATACCTTTTGTTAATAAAACATACATCTTTATGGATACCTTTCACGATACTTCCTGAATCGGCACTTTGAATGCTATCAGCAATTTACCCACAGATGAAATGCATGTTTGCGGATTCGTGATTCGTGGAACGTCTCAAAGTTTAGTAAAGGAGCCCCATATAAATAGGTTCGTGGGGTAGAGTGTCACGGATTTTTTTTTCCGGTATTGTCTCCGTCTGCGAATTTGTTTCATATCAATGTTGTCTAGTTTAATTGTAATTAGATATAAATCATAAGCAGTATTACATTTACTAATTTGCGATTTTCCAGTCCTAGTAGCAAATTTAGGTTAATTTTGCTGGGATTAATATTCACAGTATGCGATTAATTTTCTTCTATCAGAATAGGTGAGTTCAATCGATGCAACCCAAAGTCAACCCAGTAAATGTGATTAATCTGATGATTCTATAAAAGGGCATGTTATTATGTATAATCACCGCTAAGTTTGGTAAATGTGTAGAATTTTTCAATATTTATCATATTAGCCAACGAGTTAATATAATTCCCAACTCGTAATGGCAAATGTGATAAAAGCCCGTTACTATTCGTTATTGGTGAACTTTATAGGATAGGATAGGAAAAATTTCCTTTATGGCTTGTAATTTGGTCTTTCATTTGACAAGATTTGCCAATCTTTTATTGAAATTTTATTCAGGCTACATCCCCGTGACTTAAAATATAAATTTATTTATTTTAAAGGCATTCGTTGAGCATTCCTATATCGTAAAAAAATGTTTAGAAGTGGTGAAAACAGTTCAAAGAGGGTAGAGAACGCGTTGAAGATGAAGAGTTCTCTGGTAGACCATCAACATCGACCGAGGAAGCTCACGTCAAAAAAATTATAGATTTTGTTCTTGCAAACTGTCGATTTACAATTGGTGATCTTGCTGATGATGTTAGAATTTCAAAAGGATCGGTAAATTCCATTTTGGGTAACAAACGCGTTAAATCTCGATGGTTACCTAAAACAGTGAATGTGCCAGCTTACACTGCGTTGATTCTTCGTGACATTTTCGCCAAAAATGAAGCCCATATCGTTCCACAAACACCGTATTCCCACCGAGCTACTTCTGTCTATTCCCTGAACTCAAAAGATCCTTCCGAGGACACCGTTTTGAGTCTACTGAAGAGATTCAACGTGAATCGCCGCGCCCTTTGAAGGCCATCGCTGTCGATGACTTTTTAGCACGCATTGAGGATTAAAAAAAAAGTGCATGATGCCCGGAGGGGATTACTTTGAAGGCGATGAGATAAATTTGGAAGAATAAATAAAGATTTTTGAAAAAAAAAAAAAAAAAAAAGGTAATTGATCTTACTTTTTCGGCGCAGTCCTATTTATCACATTTGCCATTAAACGAAGAAAATTATATAATTTAGCCGGTTTATTTAACAAATATTCAAGAATTCAACACTTTTACCATACTATATGTATATATTCATTTATAATTTTATGGAATTAAATGATTATTTACCTTTTTTCTCTTCTTCGTCTTCATCATCGTAGTTATGCCTTTGGTAGGGAACCCCTCTCTTGCTGTGCGATTTTTTTCCAGGGTGGTGATGTTGGTGGTGGTGGTGGTGGTGGTGGTGGTGGTGGCCGTTTTTGTCTGCATGAAATAAAAATAAAATCTATTAATGTTAAAATTTTTTTACTTTTAATGTATTGTTTTTTTTAGTTTTGCCACTTAATCAAAATTACAAAATTTTTGTTTTATTTTACTACTCAATCAGGTAAAATAAACAGTTTATTAATACCGTTATATATCCATTTATATATATGGCATAAATTTTATAATAGAATATAGAACACATTATTATTATATATGAAATCTAAAATATTTCTTAATGATATATTGTTTTTCCAAACTTGTAAGCAATGTATGGATATTTTTTAGGAAAATGCATTTCATGTTCAACAATTTATTTTATAATTAATATATTTTTTTATTTAAAAAATACCTATAAATAAAAAAATATATATATAAACTAACTTTATGCATTTAATTTTTAGATTTATATTTAATGTAATATATATGTAATATATGTAATATATGTAATAATATATTTATAGGTGATTAGTAGGTGGTGGTCACATTAATGTGACAGGTGGCTTTTTCCGATGAATCACGTTTTATGTTCCATCGGACAGATGGACGTTGGCGTATACGGCGTGAAACGTCTGAAAGCAAACACCCTGCAACAATTGCCGGAAGGATTCAAGCTGGAGGAAGGAGCATTATGGTTTGGGGAATGTTTTCCTGGCATTCACTGGGTGCACTCATCATTGTGGAAGGCACGATGGTTCGGCACAAGTACGCATCTGTCCTTGCGGACCATGTCCACACCTACATGCGAATTATTTTTCATCAGAATGATAGCATCTACCAGCAGGACAATGCGAGGTGTCATACAGTTCGCACTGTATGTGTGTGGTTCGAAGAGCACCAGGATGAGGATATGTACTCAGGAGCACTTTTAAACGCTCATGTTATGCTCGGAAAAATCCCGTTGTTGGGTTGGTTGTCTAATATAGCCGTCGCGAGGAGGCAAATGTAGCATATCTTCAAGTTACATTTGTCCCCTGGGGAGTGCTCAATGAGTAACAGGGTACGTCGGTGCAGGCCACATCGGATTGATCACATGGACATGAGCGTGGTTTGTGGCCGATATTTGTAGTGGTTCGTAATCCACTTTTAGCCGTAGGTTCCGGTTTAATAGACCGTCATAGCCGAGTGGTTGGTTCTCGGTACCACATGTTTCAGGTTAGAGTCCTGGCGGTGCCATGAATTATTTGTAGTGGATCGGAATCCACTTTAATCTGTAGGTCCCGGTCTAGCATGATCGTAGAGCGTTGTGTTTGTAGTGTTATTCGCCTCCGTAGCCTATCTTCAAGTTTCACGTGCCTCCTGGGTAGTGCTAAATGAGTAACAGCCCTTGCTTATAGCATAAAAATTAACTATATTTGTATTGATAGCTGCATTAGAACAAAAACAACAGAAAATAAAAGCTACATCAGAAAGAAATCGAAAATTAAGCATGTTTCCGCCAGATAATTTTAAAGAATTTATATTTTCATTTCATAAAATATTTTCTATCTGGCAAAAATCCTATTTCTAGTAATGAATAAAAAATTATTTGAAAAATTGATTTTATCATAAAATAACATTAAAGCAACTCTGTTAAAAAATATTTAACCAATTTATAAAAAAAAAAAAAAAAAAAAAATGAGAATAGTTCCTGAGTCATAATAATTGATAATACGTTTTGTTAGGCGCCATTCTTTTATTACTATATAAATCAATTTACTTTGCATAAAATCAAGCAAATCGTTCCGCATAATTTTTTGACATTTTAGATGTAACAAAAGGAAATGGAAATAAAGGACAATGGAAATAGAATTATTCGTTGAAATATATGATAGTATTATTATTTTGCTATTTGTTTTATGTCATTTTTCCTGTGGTGGTTTTTCTACTATAATAAAAGAAATGATTTCGTACGTTTAGTTTTTCACACACGATAAAAATTAGTTATCTGTTAATTTATTATAGTAAAAATAATCAGTTTATTTCTATGATTTCAAATATACTTTTTTATTTTACTTTTATTCCGATCGCATGCTTTCCACAAATACTATCATATTTTTTACATTGAATTTGATAAAAAAAAAAAAAAAGGTATAAATCATTTCTTTAAACGATCCAATTAATCTCATCATTTGATTTAATATTTTTTAAAAAATTAAAAATTATTTAACAATTTTTTTGAAGTAAATGATTCACAAATACTAATTTATAAAGTAATGAAATAATTTTAAACCTTTGGCACTTTAAAAATGCACAGAAAAAATCATTTAATGCTGCTAATTAATTCGAAATTAATGCAAGATTAAAAAGTCAAAAAGTAATATATTTATAAACCAAATACTTGTAAAAAAGGCCCTTTTTTAACACCAGTTTAAATTCTTATGTTTTTTTTATTGAATTAAAAAAAAATGAAAATAAAATATAGATATAAGTTTCTTTAACTTTTATTTATTCATATTTGCTTTTTATATAATGCTGTGAAGTTTTTGAATTTCCTAATGTCATTACCAAATGAAATCCTTCCCACCCCCCCAAAAAAAAATAATATTAAATAAATAAATAAAACAGCAATCAACAAGCTTTCAAACAGCATATTCGTAATTAAGAAATATTTTTAAAAACTATGTGAAAAAGAATTTAACGACGAATTTCTAATTTTATAAATCAACTTTTTACACACGTATTTTAGATAAAGTATGAATATATTAATTGCAAAATTTGTCTTCTTACAATAAAATTAAACGAAATAATTTTGTGTAAAATGAAAAAAAAAATAATAATATCTTACTAATTTTGCTGCAGTGTTCATGTCTTAAATATAAGCAAACATTTGAGAAACTGAATAAATCATTATATTTTGTTATAAGTGTAACTTTTGAAATGCCCGTTTATAGCATAGTAACAATAACAAGGGATATTGATAAACTTTATAATGGCTTTCTAATCTAACTGGTTACCTTAAAACATAGTTATAAAAATATTTCAATGTTAATTATATTTAATTGACAACTGTAAAATTAAAAAAGGAAACATTTTGGGATCAGTACATTTTAATTCTATATTTACACTCAAATTTATGATAATTTAAATATGTCATAACCAAGAATAAATAAATTTAATGATATTAGAATTTGTTTGCAAAATTTATTTCATTGCTTTCATCATAATTTTTTGGGGATATATTTTGGAGAATTATGTATTGTCTTTTAAAATAAGTTCATATTTCAATATTTTACAAATTTTTCTTTTTTTATAATGTATACTCGTGTCCTACATAAGATACTGGAAATTACCATGGACGAATACATGTACCTTATTGCCTTGAAGAAGAAATTTCAGAAGTAAAAGCTATAATAATAATAATCCATAAGGATTAATTCATAATCCATAATCCATTAATCCATAGTAATTATAATCAAATAATCCATAATAATTATAATCCATAAGGAAAAAAACAATCCACAAAGACAAATCAGACATTAAAACAGACTTTCAATGTCACTCACTCACATATACTGTCTCAATGGCAATCAAGTTATTTGTTAGCAGAATAGATCACTAGAACGCACATCACAACTAAGGAATTATACGCTACACCGTTTGCAAATCTTTTCAGGAATGTTGCAATATCTTTTGAGTTTGACTAATCATTAGTACAAAATTAGTTCTATCTTTATTACAAATATGTCATCCCAAGTGCGGCCTGGATTAAAGTGGATTCCGAATCCCTACAAACATCTGTGGCACCACCGGAACTCGAATCCCAAACCTGTGGTACACAGTGTCAGAGCGTTAGACACTAGACTATCCAGGTCCAAGTATTTATTTATACAATATTGAAATTTGTACTTACAAATACTACTATTACAATTACAATTACTATACATTAATACTTTTGACATTTGTAAGTAATTATTAACGCAATATTGGAATTCGTACTTACAAACGTCAAAAGTATTAATGTATCGCTGTACTTAAATAAGGTTTACGTATTGTGTTGCCCCATGGATAAATAGCTCCACATGCATAGTGAAAGTCAGAATGGCCAGGCAACTCACCTATGAATGTAGGTGATCTGGCTGGAAGGAGAAAGAAATGTAACACTGGCGGTGTGAGATTGGTTTTGGAATAAATGAGGCTTGTTTTGTTTTACAGTCCACTAGTGCTATGTGTATTTATCACTAAAATATAAATATATCATCCTTTCAAATTTGTCATATAACTTTACTGTATATCATATTAATTCTTATATTTGTGAAATGAAACAATTTAATCAAAACGAAAAGAAAAATCTATTTTATCGATACATTGCACACACTCAATAGAACGAGAAGAAAATAAAAATTTTCAGCCGGATATTTTTTTTTTCGTCGAAATTCCATTAACAGATAGCGGCACAGATAAATCACCAATCCTTTCACTTATTCACCCCATCTCATTGTAGTAATGCGAGTTTTCTTCACTCCGTAATCAATAACCCAGTAAACAAAGATCGTTTTATGCGTACTTCTGTTCGTGCTCGCCGAGGCGGTAAAAAATCATTTGAAAAGACTGCGAAAAGAAGAGAAAAAGTCGTAAATTAGGAGATAACAAACAAGCAGACACGCTCGTGTACAAAGAAAACCCGCGTTAGCCAGCAAAGATTGTGCGTCGGGTGTGAACGCTGAAAACGGAAATCAATGAAACCGCGGAGGAAATAATTTCCCCTCGCACATCACAAACTTAGTCGTCTGACAACCACAGTGAGGGGGAGTCGATGCAGACGATTTTTCGGGAAATTGATAGTTTGGAAACATACTCGCAATTCATTCGAATGGGATATTTTATTGATATTCCAGGAAATTATTTGTTGCTTTTTTCAGCCAAGTGGAATCTTGTTTTATTGTGGTATATGTTTTCATGTAGGATTTTAGGAAGAAAGACCTTATTTGAATGTTTGTAATTGTTTAGTGCTTAATTTTATTATGTGTACTATCAAATAAGCAATCTTCTGTAATTAGATATTAATTGTTTTTAATATTAATTAATTCATAAAAACTATTTAACAGATTCTCATAAGGAATAAAGCAGAATGCTCGACTAGTATGTATTCATATAGAGTGGGTACTGAATTGCCGAGTGTCTAGCACTCTGGCGCTGGGCACCACAGGCTTCGGTGTCGAGTCTCGGCGATGCCATGGATGGTGGTTATTGTTTCGGTATCCACTTAGGCAAGCGCTGTACTAATGTTATTCACATAGAAAGTTCAAATTTTCAGCGTTCACAGCCGACGCACAATCTTGCCGGTGAATGCGTTTTTTCTTTGTACGCGAACGTGTCTGCTTGTTTGCTATTTCCTAATTTAAGACTTTTTCCTCTTCTTTTTTCAGTCTTTCCAACTGATTTTTTTCCGCCTCGGCGAGCGAGATGCTCTAAGTGATTAACATAGGTGCAGCGCTTGCCTTAGGGCATCAAAGTCAACTGTTCTAAGTGTTTGCCAGTTGCATTAGAACAATATATATATATATATATATATCATCCTTTCAAATTTGTTATATAACTTTTCTGTATATCACATTAATTTTTATAGTTATGAAATGAAACAATTTATTTTAAATGAAAGAGAAAATCTATTTTATCGAAACATTGCGCACACTCAACAGAACGAGAAGAAAGTTCAAATTTTCAGGCGGATATTTTTTTTCTTCCTAATTCCATTAAAAGATAGCGGCACGGAAAAATCACTAATCCATTCACTTATTCACCCCATCTCATTGTAGTAATGCGAGTTTTCTTCACTCCAGAATCAATAACCCAGTCAAACAAAGATCGTTTTATGCGCACTTCTGTTCGTGCTCGCCGAGGCGGAAAAAAATCATTTGAAAAGACTGCGAAAAGAAGAGAAAAAGTCGTAAATTAGGAGATAACAAACAAGCAGACACGCTCGCGTACAAAGAAAACCCGCATTAGCCAGCAAAGATTGTGCGTCCTGTGTGAACGCTGAAAACGGAAATCAATGAAACCGCGGAGGAAATAATTTCCCCACACACACAAAGTTAGTGATCTGACAACCACATTGGGAGGAGTCGATGCAGACGATTTTGAGGGAAATTGATAGTTTGGAAACATACTCGCAATTCATTTGAATGAATTATTTTATTGATAATCCAGGAAATTATTTGTTGCTTTTTTTCAGCCATATGAAATCTTGATTGTGGTATTTGTTTTAATGTATGATTTGTTAATGGAGACAGTCCTTACTTTAATGTTTTAAATGTTTGTTGCTTAATTTTATTAGGCGTACTATCCAATTAATAAAATAATATAATTAAATATTAATTGTTTTTAATATTAATTTGTTTAAATTATTTATCAGATTCTCATAATGAATAAAACAGAATGCTCGACTAGTATGAATTCATATAGAGTGGTAGCTGAATGGCCGAGTGCCTAGCACTCTGGCGCTCGGTACCACAGGTTTCAGGTTCGAGTCCCGACCATGCCATGGATAGTTTTTGTGTTTTGGAATCTATTTACGTCCCGGTCTAGCAGGATCACAGAGCGTTGCGTAGGTACTGTTACTCCACGTCCGTAGTTTATCTTCAAGCTACACCCACCTCCTGTGTAGTGCTAAGTGAGTAACGTCGGTGCAGAGCTTGCCCTAAGGCATCCAAGACAACTGTCTAAATCTTTATCAGCTGCATTAGAACAAAAAAAAATATCATCCTTTGAAATTTGTCATATAATTTTCCTGCACATCATATTAATTCTTATAGGTAAGAAATGAAACAATTTATTCGAAACGAAAGGAAAAATCTATTTTTTCGATACATTGCTCACATTCGAAATAGAACGAGAAGAAAGTTCAAATTTTCGGCGGGTGTTTTTTTCCGTCCGAAATCCATTAACAGATAGCGGCATGGATAAATCACTAATCTGTTCATTTATTTACCCCATCTCATTGTAGCAATGCGAGTTTTCTTCACTCCAGAATCAATGCCCAGTAAACGAAGATTGTTTTATGCGTACTTCTGTTCGTGCTCGCCCGGGCGGTAAAAAATCATTTGAAGAGACCGCGAAAAGAAGAGAAAAAGTCGTAAATTATGAGATAACAAATAAGCAGACACGCTCGCGTACAAAGAAAACTCGCATTAGCCAGCAAAGATTGTGCGTGGGGTGTGAACGCTGAAAACGGAAATCAATGAAACCGCGGAGGAAATAATTTCCCCTCACACACCACAAACTTAGTCGTCTGACAACCACAGTGAGGGGGAGTCGTTGCAGACGATTTTTCGGGAAATTGATAGTTTGGAAACATACTCGCAATTCATTCGAATGAAATATTTTATTGATATTCCCCGAAATTATTTTTTGTTGTTTTTTCGGCCAATTGAAATCTTGTTTTAGTGTGGTATATGTTTTAATGTAGGATTTTTGAATGGAGAAAGTCCTTATTTTAATATTCTTAATTGCTTAATGTTTAAATTTTATTTCGTGTAATCTCAAATAAATATTATTCTGTAATTAGATAATAATTGATTTTAATATTAAATAATTTAGAGAAGTTAGTTATGATTCTCATAATGAATGAAGTAGAATGCTCGACTAGTATGTGTATGGAGTCATATAGACTGGGGTCCTGAATGGGCGTACGTAATGGACGTAAATGGATAGTAAAATAATGTGGAATAGTATGGAAACCAATGGATAGTAATGGATAATGGACGTAAATCATTGTAATAGAGTGTAAATAATTTCTTAGTAAATAGGTAAATTAATAGCGTGTAAATAGGTTGAGGTTAAAATCCGCTGCCTGTGTTCATTGTAGTAATGTACTTTAGAAAATAAGATACTTGCCTGTAAATGCAACAGTCTTTATAAAGCTTGTTATATTTTTTTGTTAGAATATCTGAAATAAATTTTATGGCTATTTTGTGCGTGTGACATGTAAATGTAGACTAGTTAATCAAACAATTGGCCAGCACCTTCAATTCAGCTGCTGCCACTAATTGATGGTAGATAATTTACGGCATAACATAGTTGTAAATGAACACAGTGAGCAAATAATAAAAGAAAAGTAATAAAATTAGATGTATACAAGAAAAAAAATCTGGAAAGTAAGTTAATAAATAACAAATGAAACTCCATTAAGAATGAATGAAAGATAGGTTTCCAGTGTCTTTACACGATTCTCCGTCCAGTATTATATTTTTTAGCCGGCAGGTGGCGCAAAACTCTGCTCCAGCTGATAACCTATCGCTACATTCTGAAAATAATTCTCTGGAAAATGGGACAATTTCAGTAAGATAAATTCATTGGTGAAAAAGGAAGTATAAATCCCTCTCAAAATTTTCTTCTCAAAGATAGGTTTTTCATTTTTAAGATTTATACAAATTAATTTTGAATATATGTACTGTTTCCTAATAATGTAATATAAACTCTCTATCAGTAAAAGATGATTGGATGTATTTTTTAAGTCTAGATATATAGATTTAGATTATGTAGATTTAGACATGTAAATCTATTCTTTAGTGATTGATCCAAGCATATTTTTTTGTTTATTTTTTAATGTAATATATTAATTTAAATCATAAATTAAAAAACTATTTACAATAAATTTTTTTGCTTTCTATAAATAGTGTAATTTTATTATATACACTGAAGTGACAAAAGTCATGGGATAGCAATATGCAAATTTTCAGATGGCAGTAGCATCGCGTAGAACAGGTATAAATGCGCAGTGCTTTCGCAGAGCTTTCATTTCTGTTCAAGTTATTCATGTGAAGAGGTTTTGACGTGATGATGACCCACGACGGGAATTAACAGACTTTGAACGCGGAATGTTAGTTGGAGCTAGACGCATGGGTCATGCCATTTCGGAAATCGTTAGGGAATTCAACATTCCCAGATCCACTGTGTCAAGTGTGTGCCGAGAGTATGAAATTTCAGGCATAACATCCCACCATGGACAGCGCAGTGATCGACCGCCTGCACTTAACGACCGAGACCGGCGACGTCTGCAAAGAGTCGTAAATTCTAACAGACAAGCAACACTGCGTCAAATAACCGCAGAAATCAATGTGGGACGTACAAGGGACTTGTCTGTTAGGATAAATTTGGCTTTCTTGGTCTATTCCAGCAGAAGACCGACTCGAGTGCCTTTACTGACAGAACGACATCGCTTGCAGCGACTCTCGGGGGCACGTGAGCATATCGGTTGGTCCCTAGATGAATGGAAAACCGTGGCCTGGTCCGATGAGTCACGATTTCAGTTGGTAAGAGCTGATGGTAGGGTTCGAGTGTGGCGCAGACCCCACGAAGCCATGGACCCAAACTGTCAGCAAGGCACTGTTCAAGCTGGTGGTGGCTCCGTAATGGTGTGGGCTGTTTTTTCATGGCATGGACTTGGTCCTCTGGTGCAACTGGACCGAACATTGACTGGAAATGCTTATGTTCAACTACTTGGAGATCACTTGCAGCCATTCATGGACTTCATGTACCCAAACAACGATGGGATGTTTATGAATGAGAATGCGCCATGTCACCGGCCCACAACTGTTCGCGATTGGTTTGAAGAACATTCTGGACAATTCCAAGGAATGATCTGGCCACCTAGATCGCCCGACATGAATCCCATCGAGCATTTATGGGACATCATCGAGAGGTCTGTTCGTGCCTAAAATCCTGCTCCATCAACGCTTTCACAATTATGGGCGTCTATCGAGACAGCATGGCTCAATATTCCCGTAGAAGACTTCCAACGACTTGTTGAGTCCATGCCACGTCGAGTTGCTGCACTTCGCCGGGCGAAAGGATTGCCGACACGATATTAAGAGGTATCCCATGACTTTTGTCACTTCAGTGTATATATATATATATATATATATATATATATATATATGTGTGTGTGTGTGTGTGTGTGTGTGTATTACTGTGAATACGATGTATCTAGTGATTTTCCAAATAATCACATGTAATTAATGCATAATCTTCGGATTTATATATATAGATGTCTGATTATTTTTTAAAACGTGTATGGGAAGAATATAAAATTGTACTTGTTGAACTTTAAGCCTGTGGACCAAGAAACCTATTTATTGATCTTATTAATGGACAATTAAAATAATCATCACTTTTATAGGTCGAAATCAGGTAAAAAAATCATCACTTTTATATAACATACAAAAATAATTTTTATTTACAATAGGTTGGCCTACATTTCTTTTAAATATGAAGAACTTAGAACACATTGCACGTTGTTTGGCCAGTAATAGCTAAATATTTATTAAGGCTTCAAGAATTGTAAATGTAATTTACAAGTGTTTTCTCCCCATAAACTCGTATATTTATTTATAAAATTATTCTCGATATAAAAAAAAAATGAATTTAGAAGCATTACATTGCTGCACTAAAATATTTTAACTGATGTAATTTAACTGATACATTAACAAAATATAATCAGCATAAAATACAGATACATTAGTATATTCTGTTAAACATGCAGTGATTTTACTTCAAATACATCACTATATTATCTACAAGCTTCATAAAATACTTGCACCAATGTATTTTTCTCAAAATAGAGAGCACAGAATGAAAGCGAAAAAATTTCCTTTCAAAGTTGACGGATGTATTTATGTAAATTTCGTTAAGCTCTAAATCAGTACCAACTTTTGATTCAACTATAAAAATCCATATGTTTAAATTAGAAATATAGAAAGTTTAAAGTTGTAAAAACAAAGTTGAAAATTTTTGTTAAACGTTTAGCATTGAAATTCGTGTTTTCATAATTTTTCATGCAAATAAAATTATAGTGAAATTAATATTTATTTTATTTTATTTAGATTAAATAAATCAATAACAAAACTGCATTTGCCTACATGCATATGCCACTTAAATTATTTATTTAATGTTGAAGCATTTGATTCCTACTATTGTGTCCAAAAAAATAAGACCAATTTTAAATTTTAAATTCCCGGGGCTTATGGAATTTCAATTTTCTTTTTGTTTGCTGGCACAGTCCTTGGCATCTGTGTGAAATGTGACGTCAAAATATTCATTAGTGCTTGAGTTACGCTTGGCTTTGCGAGACGCTAAAACTGATTCCGGCAATTTCGAAAGTTGGCATAAGTGCACTGTGTCCGGAAGGGATTACTTTGGAGGCAATTAAATAAATTTGGAAGAATAAATGAAGAGTTTCTGAAAAAATAAATAATTTTTCATACTTTTGGGCACAGTAGTAGAATGTAATTTAACTATTTTTGATCATTAATTTATTCTTCATTTGGTGCTTATGAACCCCGTTTAACATTAGTAGAACTAAATAGTGAAAAATTAGAAGTCGGAATGCACTCTGGATAGATATTCAGGAGCAAGTAGCACATTTGCATATCACATCAGAAAAATCCAAAGCATTCCACCTGATATTCGAAGTTAATGTGATGCACTCTATGACATTCTTCATCGTCACTACCCAATTTTTATATCTATGCAGACCATCATTGCTAATCGAATAAATATTTATATAAAGACTTGCCTGTGGGTCCAATACTTATTATTAATACTTATTATTGAATGCATGTGATAAAAATGAAAAGCAAAATGTGGTATCTAAAAAAGTCAAATGAAAATAATGTATTTAATTGGAGGGATAAACTTATTTAATTGAATTTACTTCACTTTTCCTGCAACGCAATTTTTTCATTGATAACAAAAGAAAGAAAGAAATATATTTGATTTTTTTCTTCTTTTATGGTTCAATTGTTCGTATTGTGACTTGACAAAAAAAATGAATAAACGTATTGAAGGCATTTTTCTTTAATGAAAGGAGTTTTTGCGAAAGCTTTCAAGCGTAAAGTTCGTCTACATTTCTCGAATAAGAAAATTATTTTCTTCTACATTAATATGATACTGCGACAATGCTTTTTAAGACCAAATTCAATGCATTAAATTGAAACCAATATGTTCATTTTTGCATTCATTAACTATTTTGCATGATTTGTCTTTCGTAAGCACTTCTTTTTTTTCAAATTTTGGGTCGAACAGAATAAAATAATGAGATATATGATAATGATGTGTTGCTTAATGCTTTTTATACATTGTTAACGTGAAAACAAGGGATGGCTGTCTCGATTTGCATTCAATTCTTAACAAAACAATACTCTTATGTAAAACAAAATATGAGAAATTGAAGAATCATTTCTTTCCTTACATTGTTATAACATTGCCCAATTAAAATTCGCGGGACCATGTACGATGTCTTCTGCAAGGCCTTTCAAGAGTAACACCAGTGTTTGCTTGTGAAATAGTAAGGAGCTTCGTTATATGTTAATTTTACCCTTCAAGTTTATATGGTTATTTTACCATTCCTATTAAATGCATTACTTACCAGAAAATATAACCCGAATTTAATAAGAATGATAAAATTACTGTATAACCTCAAAATGTTGAAAAAAAAATAATAATTTTAACTATTCACAGGTCACGATGTTTTATGAATTATTCTATTCAAATAATAATCCCTACAGTGGAAACAATATAGTTGAAATTCTTCTTCGTTCAATATGTCCTTGATAGCACGTGGGGTTGTTTGAGGTTTTTTCTGCCTCATGCCAGGTTGTTTATTTTGTACTTCGGGATTCTTAAAAACATAAAAAAAAAAAAAAAAAAAAATCGAAATTAACATCTGAAAACTATATTTTAAGAAGGTCTCTAAAACTGAAGAAGAAAGAAGGGAAGAGAAAAGATCTATCTAGAAGTGAAAAATTTATTACAATGCCATGCAGTGAAAACAAATTAATGAAAGCTGTAAAACAATCAGCTTAATGACTTTTGATCAGCCTAAAAAAATGCTACTACTTCACCACACCACACCACACCACATTACAGTGGCTAGAACTGAGTTGCCCCTATACAGTTTGGGAATACTGTGAGAGAAGTGACGCTCTTACAGTCATATTCAACCGGATCCTACGGTTTAAAGTGTATTCCGAACCACTACAGACATCAAGCGCCAGATTGCTGGACATTCGACCATTCAGGCCCCAGCCTAAAAAATCTGAAAGATTCCCACTGAGTGAGCTCATTTTCCTGTCTAAAATGCAAAGACAAATTAAAACTTGCTTTATTTATGCCAGATATGAAATCAATAAATTTGTAGGCCTTAAAGATGGAAGGAAAGGTTTGAAATCTCACATGCTAAGCAAAATATTGTATGTTTAATCTATATGTGTTAGCAGAATGTGAGTGCAATGAAATAAATCACCATTGGTAAATGTCGATAACAGGGCCAGATGGTCAAGTGGCTAACTCTTTGGCACTCAGTATTACAGGTTTCCGGCTCGAGTCCCGGAGGTGCTATGGATGTTTGTAGTGGTTCGGAATCCACTTTAAACCGTAGGTCCGCGTCTAATAGGATCATAGATCGTTGTGGGTGTAGTGTTACTCGCGTCCTTAGAATATCTTCAAACTACAAGGGCCACCTGGTAAACGAGTAACGAGCCCTTGCTTGTGGCATAAGGATTAACTGTCTCTGTACTGCCATCTCCATTAGAAAAAAATGCGTGGATAACATAATTCTACTACAGATTTCTGAATTTAGTAAGGATTAATATCAACGAAAACATTTTGAAGTCAAAAATTTAATGGAATTGTTTGTGAAGACATTTATTTTTATTTAATAATGTAAGACCTATTTAATGGTAGACTAAACAAACAAATGTAGCAGAACAATGATATTGTAATGCTATGTGAAGCTGTATAGTAAAATTACTTTCAATGTTTTGTAAATTTTCTAATTAAGAATTTTTATGACAAAAAAGTACTTAAAAACATTCAGCTGCTATACACATTTTCTAAATAGGCTAAAAGTGCTTTTTATTTTATTTTATTTTTTAAAATATCCAGGCTATGCTCCATTCGGAGTAATTTTTTTCAAAGAAAATAATATAAATTCTTTGTTATTAAAATGCAAATTCAAAACTTTAAATGCTGTAAAAAAAACTCATTTTTCAAAACATAATCTCAATTCACAAGATGCTGTGAATACAAATTATGTTTAGTAGCAAAGATAAAATGTTAAATTAATTTTTTCGCACTAAATTATGAAATACAAAAATTATATCAAGATATTTTAGAAATTCATCTCAATTTTTCTTGCTTCATATAGTATACTGAGATCAGCTGTGCTCTTGTTGAATTATGAATTATATGCTTATGTCAGCAATCACTGATTTGCATATCTCTATATATATGCATCGAACATTGTATCTAAGATCTTAAAATTTGAAATTTATAGCGTTATGTCACAAAGAATTGCTTATTTATCAGAATTTTTAATGATATCAATTCAGCATAAAAAATATGTGTTATGATATTCAGTTTGCTTTAAAAATGACAGTACTATATATATAAATATGTAAATAATGAATATTAAAAATAAAACTTATATGCATGTTAAATTATCAACTCCTTAAAAATATGTTTCATAATAGATGTAAAACAGGATTTAATAATATTACGCAGGATATTTACAAATACCTCAAATATTTAAACTTGCATGGAAATATTTTTAGGATATTAAATTTTGGCTATATTACTGTGTCCAAAAAGTGAGACCAATTATTTTTTTTTTCTAAAACTCTTTATTTATTCTTCCAAATTTATTTCATCGCCTTCAAAGTAATCACCTCCGGACACAATGCACTCATGCCAATTTTTTCCCAATCCTTAATGCATGCTAAAAAGTCATTGGCAAGGATGGCCTTCAAAGCGCTCGTCGATTCACGTTGAATCTCTTCAATCGATTCGAATTGGTCTCCCCGGAGTAGTCTTTCGAGTTTAGGGAATAGCCAGAAGTCGCACGATGTGAATAATGTGGTTTTGGAAGTATATGGGATTCATTTTTCGCAAAATAGTCACCAACAATCAATGCAGTGTGAGCTGGCGCATTCACTGCTTTCGGTACCAATCGAGATTTGACGCGTTTCAGGACCAAAATGGAATTAACCAATCCTTTTGAAATTCCAAAATCACCAGCAAGGTGACTAATTGCAAATCGACAATCGGTTTGTAAGCACCAAATCTTTAATTTTTTGAACGTGAGTTTCGTCGATTGAGGTTGATGGCGACCAGAGGGCTCTTCGTCTTAAACCCTTTCTCTGCCTTCTTTGAACTGTTTACACCTCTTGCAAACATTTCTTTCTGGAATGCTGACCGAATGGCTTCTGTAATATTCTATACGTTTCCGCAAACAAAATTTAATGCAAGTTCTTTGCTCAATTAATTCAGACATTTCAAAAATCGCCGGAATCAGCTTTTGCGTCAGACGAAGCCAAGCATAACTCAAAAAATGAATATTTTAGCGTCAAATTTCCCACAAATGTCGAGGACAGTGCCAGTGACAAAAAAAAAATTGGAGTTGCTTAAGCAACCGGAATTTAAATTTGAAAATAGGTCTTACTTTTTGAACACAGTAGTAATAAATTATGGACTCCTTAAAAATGTGTTTCATAATAGGTGTAAAACCGGATTAAAAAAAATTAAGTATGATTTTAAAAAATACTTTAAATATCTAAACTTGCATGAAGATATTTTTAGAATATGTAAATTTTGGTTATATAGTCCTAAAACATGAGCAGTTTGCGATTTTGAAACTTTTTTATTTACGTGATTTGTTGCTGCTTTACTGTTATTAACACATAGTTCTAAATAATAAAGCCTATATTCAAGCAGTTACATCATCCCGATCTGTGCGCATGCGCCACATTTAAACCCATCATGAGGCTTCGTAATTGCTAAACGTTAATGCGAATTAAAATAATTTTCACATTATGCTTCAAGTTATGCAGCAACTTAAGCTGAAAGCAATGATGTTTTCCCAACAAATGAGTTCATTTCGATTAGTAAGCAACAGCAGACCTTAAGGTATTTAATGAGTCCGAGATTTATGAGTTTAGACCCGAGAGGCTTTGTTTCGTCGGTGAATAATTATATTAAAGTAAGAGGGATTCTAGACTGGTGGAATTGCTAATGGTAATTTCTATTCGAGGAAGCTTATGTCTGCATAACTTGCCGTTTCGTTCCTGCATGAAATACGTAAATTTGAGTTTTAATTTGAAAATAATTTTTTTACAGTAAAAAGTTTAAATATATCTCTGAGTATATATAAAATTTCATATATAGGATGCAGTTTTGGGTTTCATATATAGGACGTAGTTTAATTTATGTGAATTAAAATTTTTAGCATTTACATGACTTTAAATTTCCCATAAGATATTCATACAAGAAATAATTATTTTTAAACATTAAAAATAACTATGATTGATTAAAATAGTCTATTATAGTAGCCAATACGTGGCCAGATGGCCGAGTGGCTAGGGGCGCTCTAGGCTCTAGCACTCGGTGCCACATGGTTCTAGTCCGCCGATGCCATGGATGTTTGTAGTAGTTCGGAATCCACTTTAAACCTAATGGTCCCTGTCTAATAGGATCGTAGAGAGTTGTGGGGGTAGTGTGATTCGCATTCGTAGTATTTCTTCAAGCTATCCGGCCTCCTGGCTAAATGAGTAATAGTGGTGCAGTCCTTTCTTATGGCATAAAGATAACTGTATCTGTTATTAGCAGCTCCATTAGAACAACAACATATTAGCTAATACAATTGGACTCAAAAAAATTGAAAAAACGTACCTTTTATTGCATATATCATTGGAAAGGTTACCACAGGGTTTCGCCTATATCAATCAAAAGTGTGAGAATGTTTCTTCGATAGAAATGTTATATTCATGTTAGAAGAAACTGTTCCAATATAAAAATTCTATATTAAGTCGATTTACTACCACGTGATAAGTAAAAAATTGACTTTTTGTTGCAAAAAGTTTTAAAAAAAAGAAGTTTAGATCAATATTTAGCTAAAAGTAAAAAATAAATAAATAAATAAGTATCCTATATCAGTCCGCCTATATCAATTGAAAGTGTGAGAAATATTTCTTAAACTTCTTCAACAGGAAGGATATATTTCTATTAGAAGGTACTGTATCAGTTTAAAAATTATTTAATAAGTGAATTTTTGACCCCTATATTGGATAAAAAAATTGCTTTTGTGTTGCAAGAAGTTAAAAATAAAGAAATTAAAACGCAATTAACTATTTCGACAAATCCATGTTAAAAAAATATATTGAATTAACTTATGAACACAAAATTTCGTATTTCCGGCAAATAATTTTTACATAAATTCATAATGAATACTATATCTAGCTGAAGGTAAACAAATAATCTAAAAAAAATTTAAAGTCAATTCCTACTTTTTTTCACTATATTGCAGAAGGTCCTTTATAAATAATTTTCATTCCTTTTTTTTAAGTTAGAAAAAATTCTCTCTCTCTCACACATACCCACTTTCCATCTCTCTCACTCATTTATTCACATGTTTCATTTTTCATTTTGTTCCCTCTTTGACTCAGACCAGAACCCAGAAAGAAAAAGGAATCTAAAAAAAATAATTTTTTTCCAGCGATCTACGCGCTTCGCCACTGACGGTATTTATTCCTAAATTTATGTCCTACTAAATATCTTATAGAAGAGAATTTTTTCTCCCACATAAAACTAAAATGAATTAATTAAATTTAATAAATGAATTAATATTTGAAAAACTGTGTTAACATCCAGTGTCATCCACTACAAGTTTCAAAAAATATATTTAAACTTGAGTGGATGTATAAAAAGTATTTCATTAACGACTGAAAATTTGAACAAGATATATAAATATATATATATAGGGAGAGTGTGAATAGAGTAGGAATTGAAAAAAATTCATGCTTAAAGGAAAACGGAAAGCATAAAATGAGAAAATCAATATGAATTATGAGGGCAGGAATAGGAATATTTTTAATTCATATTTAGAGATGCTTATTTGATCAATAACTTTTTTATCGTATATGTAACAAATAATTGGTTTTCAGTCATTAAAATAATTGTGTTTGCTGTTTTTTATTTCTAGAATAAAAGGCATTGGAGAAATATTGTCTACATTAAATGTATATTCAGCCTATTTCGATTTATTAACGTGCTAGCATTATCAAAACATTGAATATATTTTTATTCGAAAGTTATTCTTTTTCTACTTAGAGATATACAGTCTTTAGTATTATTAATTTAATGCATAGTATCTTTAGAATTGCATACGAAATTTTAATCATATTATCGCAATGCTTTAATTTATTTCTATATGTGGAATTAAATAAATAATGTATGAATTTCTTTCCAACGTAGGCGCACAATAATGCTGCAAGACATTTTCTGTGAAAATGAAATTGGGACGAAATAAAATGTATCAATGTATGCTTCCTTTAATAGTTCACAGTAATATAATACATAAAACAGAAATAGGCAAGAAGAAGCAAGTTTATTTCCACAAGCAATATGCGCTTTAGTGTATGCTAATTTATTAATGTGTATCGACATTTAGACCTACTTGGAAAAATATAAAATTAATAATAGTTAAATCAATATTAAATTAAAAACAAAATTCAAATTAAATGATTTAGAATGCTCGTTCAAAATACAGTGTTTTATACAAATTACAGACCAAATGTACAAATTTTATAATAAAAATAACAAAAATTGTAAGCCTTTTTTGCGTCATAAATCCAGCAAAATTTTTAAAATGTTCATTTCGTCGTATTTTAAGTACATTAAATGTTAAATTGTTTTATAATATTGACTTAGTTTTATTGTCTAGATAATTTTAAGATTACTTTATTTATGGCTACTTATATATTATCTTAAGGGTTACATGTTACTTTAATAAATAAATATTACTTGTTATTATTAATTATTACTTATTACTTATGAATATTACTTATATTATTTGACTTTTAACAAATAAATGCTATTATTCTCTTAAATTATCAGCACCCAACCTCCCTCCAAAAAAGTTAAATTTATTTTATGTATATATTATTTTATTATATATTATTATATATTTTATTATATACTATTTTTAAGGGTTACATGTTACTTTAATAAATAAATATCACTTGTTATTATTAATTATTACTTATTACTTATGAATATTACTTATATTATTTGACTTTGAACAGATAAATGCTATTATTCTCTTAAATTATCAGCACCCAACCTCCCTCCAAAAAAAGTTAAATTTATTTTATGTATATATTATTTTATTATATATTATTATATATTTTATTATATACTATTTTTAAGGGTTACATGTTACTTTAATAAATAAATATCACTTGTTATTATTAATTATTACTTATTACTTATGAATATTACTTATATTATTTGACTTTGAACAGATAAATGCTATTATTCTCTTAAATTATCAGCACCCAACCTCCCTCCAAAAAAGTTAAATTTATTTTATGTATATATTATTTTATTATATATTATTATATATTTTATTATATACTATTTTTAAGGGTTACATGTTACTTTAATAAATAAATATCACTTGTTATTATTAATTATTACTTATTACTTATGAATATTACTTATATTATTTGACTTTGAACAGATAAATGCTATTATTCTCTTAAATTATCAGCACCCAACCTCCCTCCAAAAAAAGTTAAATTTATTTTATGTATATATTATTTTATTATATATTATTATATATTTTATTATATACTATTTTTAAGGGTTACATGTTACTTTAATAAATAAATATCACTTGTTATTATTAATTATTACTTATTACTTATGAATATTACTTATATTATTTGACTTTGAACAGATAAATGCTATTATTCTCTTAAATTATCAGCACCCAACCTCCTCCAAAAAAGTTAAATTTATTTTATGTATATATTATTTTATTATATATTATTATATATTTTATTATATACTATTTTTAAGGGTTACATGTTACTTTAATAAATAAATATCACTTGTTATTATTAATTATTACTTATTACTTATGAATATTACTTATATTATTTGACTTTGAACAGATAAATGCTATTATTCTCTTAAATTATCAGCACCCAACCTCCCTCCAAAAAAAGTTAAATTTATTTTATGTATATATTATTTTATTATATATTATTATATATTTTATTATATACTATTTTTAAGGGTTACATGTTACTTTAATAAATAAATATCACTTGTTATTATTAATTATTACTTATTACTTATGAATATTACTTATATTATTTGACTTTGAACAGATAAATGCTATTATTCTCTTAAATTATCAGCACCCAACCTCCCTCCAAAAAAGTTAAATTTATTTTATGTATATATTATTTTATTATATATTATTATATATTTTATTATATACTATTTTTAAGGGTTACATGTTACTTTAATAAATAAATATCACTTGTTATTATTAATTATTACTTATTACTTATGAATATTACTTATATTATTTGACTTTGAACAGATAAATGCTATTATTCTCTTAAATTATCAGCACCCAACCTCCCTCCAAAAAAAAGTTAAATTTATTTTATGTATATATTATTTTATTATATATTATTATATATTTTATTATATACTATTTTTAAGGGTTACATGTTACTTTAATAAATAAATATCACTTGTTATTATTAATTATTACTTATTACTTATGAATATTACTTATATTATTTGACTTTGAACAGATAAATGCTATTATTCTCTTAAATTATCAGCACCCAACCTCCCTCCAAAAAAGTTAAATTTATTTTATGTATATATTATTTTATTATATATTATTATATATTTTATTATATACTATTTTTAAGGGTTACATGTTACTTTAATAAATAAATATCACTTGTTATTATTAATTATTACTTATTACTTATGAATATTACTTATATTATTTGACTTTGAACAGATAAATGCTATTATTCTCTTAAATTATCAGCACCCAACCTCCCTCCAAAAAAGTTAAATTTATTTTATGTATATATTATTTTATTATATATTATTATATATTTTATTATATACTATTTTTAAGGGTTACATGTTACTTTAATAAATAAATATCACTTGTTATTATTAATTATTACTTATTACTTATGAATATTACTTATATTATTTGACTTTGAACAGATAAATGCTATTATTCTCTTAAATTATCAGCACCCAACCTCCTCCAAAAAAAAGTTAAATTTATTTTATGTATATATTATTTTATTATATATTATTATATATTTTATTATATACTATTTTTAAGGGTTACATGTTACTTTAATAAATAAATATCACTTGTTATTATTAATTATTACTTATTACTTATGGATATTACTTATATTATTTGACTTTGAACAGATAAATGCTATTATTTTCTTAAATTATCAGCACCCAACCTCCCTCCAAAAAAGTTAAATTTATTTTATGTATATATTATTTTATTATATATTATTATATATTTTATTATATACTATTTTTAAAGGGTTACATGTTACTTTAATAAATAAATATCACTTGTTATTATTAATTATTACTTATTACTTATGAATGTTACTTATATTATTTGACTTTGAACAGATAAATGCTATTATTCTCTTAAATTATCAGCACCCAACCTCCCTCCAAAAAAGTTAAATTTATTTTATGTATATATTATTTTATTATATATTATTATATATTTTATTATATACTATTTTTAAGGGTTACATGTTACTTTAATAAATAAATATCACTTGTTATTATTAATTATTACTTATTACTTATGAATATTACTTATATTATTTGACTTTGAACAGATAAATGCTATTATTCTCTTAAATTATCAGCACCCAACCTCCCTCCAAAAAAAAGTTAAATTTATTTTATGTATATATTATTTTATTATATATTATTATATATTTTATTATATACTATTTTTAAGGGTTACATGTTACTTTAATAAATAAATATCACTTGTTATTATTAATTATTACTTATTACTTATGAATATTACTTATATTATTTGACTTTGAACAGATAAATGCTATTATTCTCTTAAATTATCAGCACCCAACCTCCCTCCAAAAAAGTTAAATTTATTTTATGTATATATTATTTTATTATATATTATTATATATTTTATTATATACTATTTTTAAGGGTTACATGTTACTTTAATAAATAAATATCACTTGTTATTATTAATTATTACTTATTACTTATGAATATTACTTATATTATTTGACTTTGAACAGATAAATGCTATTATTCTCTTAAATTATCAGCACCCAACCTCCCTCCAAAAAAAAAAGTTAAATTTATTTTATGTATATATTATTTTATTATATATTATTATATATTTTATTATATACTATTTTTAAGGGTTACATGTTACTTTAATAAATAAATATCACTTGTTATTATTAATTATTACTTATTACTTATGAATATTACTTATATTATTTGACTTTGAACAGATAAATGCTATTATTCTCTTAAATTATCAGCACCCAACCTCCCTCCAAAAAAAGTTAAATTTATTTTATGTATATATTATTTTATTATATATTATTATATATTTTATTATATACTATTTTTAAGGGTTACATGTTACTTTAATAAATAAATATCACTTGTTATTATTAATTATTACTTATTACTTATGAATATTACTTATATTATTTGACTTTGAACAGATAAATGCTATTATTCTCTTAAATTATCAGCACCCAACCTCCCTCCAAAAAAAGTTAAATTTATTTTATGTATATATTATTTTATTATATATTATTATATATTTTATTATATACTATTTTTAAGGGTTACATGTTACTTTAATAAATAAATATCACTTGTTATTATTAATTATTACTTATTACTTATGAATATTACTTATATTATTTGACTTTTGAACAGATAAATGCTATTATTCTCTTTTAAATTATCAGCACCCAACCTCCCTCCAAAAAAAGTTAAATTTATTTTATGTATATATTATTTTATTATATATTATTATATATTTTATTATATACTATTTTTAAGGGTTACATGTTACTTTAATAAATAAATATCACTTGTTATTATTAATTATTACTTATTACTTATGAATATTACTTATATTATTTGACTTTGAACAGATAAATGCTATTATTCTCTTAAATTATCAGCACCCAACCTCCCTCCAAAAAAGTTAAATTTATTTTATGTATATATTATTTTATTATATATTATTATATATTTTATTATATACTATTTTTAAGGGTTACATGTTACTTTAATAAATAAATATCACTTGTTATTATTAATTATTACTTATTACTTATGAATATTACTTATATTATTTGACTTTGAACAGATAAATGCTATTATTCTCTTAAATTATCAGCACCCAACCTCCCTCCAAAAAAGTTAAATTTATTTTATGTATATATTATTTTATTATATATTATTATATATTTTATTATATACTATTTTTAAGGGTTACATGTTACTTTAATAAATAAATATCACTTGTTATTATTAATTATTACTTATTACTTATGAATATTACTTATATTATTTGACTTTTAACAGATAAATGCTATTATTCTCTTAAATTATCAGCACCCAACCTCCCTCCAAAAAAAGTTAAATTTATTTTATGTATATATTATTTTATTATATATTATTATATATTTTATTATATACTATTTTTAAGGGTTACATGTTACTTTAATAAATAAATATCACTTGTTATTATTAATTATTACTTATTACTTATGAATATTACTTATATTATTTGACTTTGAACAGATAAATGCTATTATTCTCTTAAATTATCAGCACCCAACCTCCCTCCAAAAAAGTTAAATTTATTTTATGTATATATTATTTTATTATATATTATTATATATTTTATTATATACTATTTTTAAGGGTTACATGTTACTTTAATAAATAAATATCACTTGTTATTATTAATTATTACTTATTACTTATGAATATTACTTATATTATTTGACTTTGAACAGATAAATGCTATTATTCTCTTAAATTATCAGCACCCAACCTCCCTCCAAAAAAAGTTAAATTTATTTTATGTATATATTATTTTATTATATATTATTATATATTTTATTATATACTATTTTTAAGGGTTACATGTTACTTTAATAAATAAATATCACTTGTTATTATTAATTATTACTTATTACTTATGAATATTACTTATATTATTTGACTTTGAACAGATAAATGCTATTATTCTCTTAAATTATCAGCACCCAACCTCCCTCCAAAAAAGTTAAATTTATTTTATGTATATATTATTTTATTATATATTATTATATATTTTATTATATACTATTTTTAAGGGTTACATGTTACTTTAATAAATAAATATCACTTGTTATTATTAATTATTACTTATTACTTATGAATATTACTTATATTATTTGACTTTGAACAGATAAATGCTATTATTTTCTTAAATTATCAGCACCCAACCTCCCTCCAAAAAAAGTTAAATTTATTTTATGTATATATTATTTTATTATATATTATTATATATTTTATTATATACTATTTTTAAGGGTTACATGTTACTTTAACAGATAAATATTACTTATTACTTGATAAATACTTATTATTATTATTAAATATTACATTAATAAATAATATTTAATAATAATAAATATTACTATAAATACTACTTATATTACTCTACTTTGAGCAGATAAATATTATTCAGCTCTCACCTCTCCCTAACAAAAGAAGTCAAGTTTCCTTTATTTATTTAAATTTTTACAATTAAAGTTCAAAGAAATATCGATTAAAAAAATGTCTTTCAAAAAAAATTAAATTTATTTACACAACTACATTCCATGTATTTTTTATTATTATATTTTTTATTTATTTATGTTTGTTCCTTGCGGTAAAGAAGAAAAAAAAAGTCCTTGCCAACTGAAGCTGACGTGCCATACATCAAAGTAAAGCAGACAAGTAAAAAAAAAAAAAAAAAAATGAAATAAAAACTGAAACTGCAAAAAAAAAAAAATAAATAAATAAATAAATAAAAAAAAAAAAAAAAAAAGAAATGTGTAGTACACGTTCTTTTCATTTTTTTGTCCCCCTTTCATCGAATTACATCAATATACTTCAGTAGGAAATAGTGAAAAATGTCGCACTGCGTTACATTATCAACCGACCACTGTCGATTTTACACCTTGCTGTTTGACCATAGTAAATGTGTCTGGAAATGACAGCGACCATTGGCTCAGAAGGTGAAAAAAGAAAATAAAGGGAGAGAAAGTTATAAAGGCATCACAGATAGCGGAAATAATAATAAGTGAACATCATCAACCCTCTGGTTTATTTTTTATTCTTGTTTTCTTTGGAGATGGGGCAGCGATGATATGAAAGGTCTTTTGTTTTTTATGCTTCGGTGCGGACCAGATTTATATCCTCATTTAGGTCTGCTCCAAGATGGGGTAACTCGATTTTTTTTCATCCAATCACCTTTATTAAAGCGATATTAACCTTCGTATTACGCTGTATTTTTAGTCTATTCGAATAAATTAATTTACCAGTATTTTCAGTACAAAATATAAGTGGTATGTCTGATGAACATTTATTCATTTAATTATCTATAAAAACACATTAGTTCGTTTTAAATTATTAAGTATATAACCTTTATACTAGAATGTAAATCTGGTAGGTGTTCCGAAGTTCGAATAACTTAATTTACCAGTATTTTCAGTACAAATTATAAGTGGCATATCTAACAAACATTTATTCATTTAATTATTTAAAAAAACACATTAGGTAACACATTCATTATTAAGTATATAACCTTTGTATTAGGATGTAAATCTGCTAGGTGTTCCGAAGTTAGAATAAATTAATTTACCAGTATTTTCCGTACAAATTATAAGTGGCATATTTGATAAACATTTATTCATTTAATAATCAAAAAAAAAAAACATTAGTCATCTTAAAAAATATCCTATTGGAGGATTTTAATAAGACATTATAACTTATTGGGGCCTGATGGCCAAATGACTAGGGCTCAGGCTCTCGATGCCACAGGTTTCTGGTTCAATTCCCGGAAGAGCCATGGATGCTTGTTTGGCCATGGATCGTTTGACTGACAATACTACCCTGTAAAAAGGGGTATGGTGGGCGAGTGATTAGCGTTCTGGCTCTTGGTATCACAGGTATCGTGTTCGAATCCGTGCGACACCATGGATGGTTGCAGTGGTTCGGAATCCACTTTAAACCGTAGGTCCCGGTCTCATATGAGCGTAGAGTATCACGGAGCCCAATCAGATTTCTTCTCGCCAATATAATTCCCACACTGTAAAGGGACAACTCAGTTCTATGCACAGTGATGCGGTGTGGTGTAGTAGTAGTAGTAATACCCCGTACAAAGAAAACATCTAATGTCAAGAAATCTGCCAGTAAGCAGATGACCGTGAACCACCATGGGGCTGTTGTACCGATGATGATGATGATTTCAACTTATTAGGTCCGTTACATTAATGAAAACCAAAAAAAAATTCAAAGTAAAATTTTTTTGTTTCATAAATATTTATGGTTTATAACACGAATTTTTTATGGTTTATAAATATTTACAAGACGAACATATATTTATATTATGTGCTATTATATTTGGATTTTAATAGTTCGAAACGAAATACAAAAAAAAAAATCTAATCATTTTCTTGTTTCACAAAATGCATTTTCAAACTACTTGTGTGAAGTATCATTTTCTATGCACATTATCATGAATGACAAAATTTGCGAATAACATCACTTATACTAGCAATTTTACCGTTGATCCGACAAAGCATGTAATTGCCACCCAAGCATGCAAATAAGGTATTACATTTTTTAACTATTTTTCGCTATTTTGACTTCACATGTAAACAAAAATATAAAATATGAATGTTGTTGGCATTAATTGCATTTAACATTTTGAAAAATACCCTCTGTCCCTTTTCAAAGTATCAATATTTACTTCATCAAAACATAGAAGGCAGGATCCAAAAGCTTTGCATAATGATAGAAAATTAATTGCTTTTTTAAGCTCCTATTTCAGACTTTTCATTTGATAAATATTTACAAAATATCCAGGCATCAATATGTTGTCTAATTATCTCGTTGTGTTTTTGTAAATGTCCGTGAGAAACAAATTAAACAAATTTTTAATTTCAAGCATTCGCTTTTAGTCTATTTGAGAGTGATAAGTATGTCAATTTTAAAGAGGCCAATCATTTCGCCATTCGACTATCAATATATTGCCTAATGGTTTCTTTGTGTTAAAGTAAATTACAGCGAGAAACGAATTGAAAAAAATTCATTTTTAATTTCACAGATACATTTTTACTCTATTTGCGACATATTAAGTATGCCAATTTTAAACAGACCAATCATTTTACCTATTCAACGTGACGAAAGACAAAATTTGGAAATAATTTAACAGTTTTTAAGGATACATTTAAGAGATACATTCTAGGAATGTTTCTCCCTCACATCATGGAAATGGAGAGTTGCATTTGAACTTTATTTACACAACTCTGAATTCGTATCTGTACGAAAAAAAAAATGACTGACATGGACATAAATTGTTATTTATGTTTGTGACAAATATGCCCTGCCTCTTCCCAAAATAAACAGGCAGGATCTACAAGATTAGCTTAACGATTAATATTGAAAAACAAATATTTTTTTAAGCTTCTATTTCTAACTTTCTATTTAACAAATATTGGCAAACTTCTGACTGTCCTTATATTTACAAAACATACGAGTATCCGTATATTTACAAAACATCCGAGTATCCGTAAATTTACAAAACATCCGAATATATATTGCCCAATGGTTTCATTGTGTTTTAGTAAATGATAGCGTGAAACAAATTAAAAAAACCTTTTTAATATCTCAAATTCATTTTTAGTCTATTTGCGAGATATTAAGTATGCCAATTTTACACAGACCAATCGTTCCATTTACTCAAATTCACAAAGGACAAATTTTGGAAATATTTTAACTGTTTTTTAGGGATTTTTTCCTCCGTACCATGGAAATGGACCTTTGCATATTCCCTTTATTTACACAACTGTGACTTCATATCTATGCAAAAAATAAGAATGACTGACATGGACATAAATTGTTCTTTATGGTTATGACAAATACGCCCTGTCCCTTTCCAAGGCAGGAACATGTACTTTACCAAAATAAAGCAGACAGGTTCTAAAAGATTTGCATGATGACTAAAGAATAGGGTGCTTTTCTAAGCCTGTCTTCATTTCCTATTTGCCAGCTTATGAATTTTTCATGGATGGGCTACAAAAACAACGATCTCAGAAATCCCTCCTCCTTCTCCAAATGCGAAAACCCATCTTTTGCTTCCCCCCCTCTCTCTCTTCTTTTTATTGATGATTTTCGTTCGTTTTAGCCTACCTCCTGTTTATACCCATTTTTTTTCACCTCTTTTACAGTGTGTCTTCATTCCTATTTTTCGGACCGAAATCTTTGGTTTATGCACTATCCGTATTACTTTTCTTTTTCTATCTATCTTTTTTCGGTCTTTCTCTATCTCTAATCTGGTATGCTTGTTTTTGTTTCACGAATCGAACATCAGGTGCGATCCTCGGAATAAGAAATTCGAGCATTTTTTCGTCTTCTTTCGTGTGTATGTTGCTTAACGCAATCATATACATCAGTGTTTTACTGTCTACAACTAGGCTATGGCTGTTGCCATTAAGCATAAGTTTCTGTGGATCATAGCGCATTTTTCTTTCTTTCTTTTTCGATATCCACCCAGCTCTGACTTTTAGCGTATTTACTACCCCATACTTAAGGAAAAAGTCAATGTGATCATTAGTCCATAGCCGTGAAGCGTTCGTGAAACTTTATTTTATCGTCTGTCCTTGAGGCAGAGACTGCGGCTTTATTACCCTTTTGCGATGGTAGAGGTCTTTCCGAGGATAATGCAAGAGAAGAATAGAGTCTACTCACTTTATGCACGGAGAATAACGATCAGTGGGATATTCGACGAGGATTTGACAAGGATCAAACATTCCACGATCTATAACATTGAAGTCTATTCAGCGGAATGTTTAGTGGCGTAATTTAATGTGATCCAATGGAATTTGAATATATTTAAAGATAAAAAAAATTATCTGCGGGGGCTGTGCATCGGAAGACATAAGGGCCTTTTTTATGAATCAGATTTTGAAAATTTGCAAGAATATGTTGTAAGAAATAAACATTATAGTTTTATTCATAAGTTAAATAAAGCATATTAAAATCATATGTATTTCTTTTCTTTCTTTTTTTTTTTTTTTTAAATATCGGTATCTTTAATCTAAGGTCTTTTCTATCTAGAATGACAAACATGTAACAGATTCAGTGTTGCTCAGGAAGGCGTAAAATGATTATAAGGAACCTTATTACATATAAACCAAAATAAACAGTCAGGATCTACAAGATTTGCTTAACGATTAATAATGAAAAACAAGTACTTTTTTAAGCTTCTATTTCTTACTTTCTAATTAATAAATATTGACAAAACATCCCATTATTATTATATTTACAAAACATTAGAATATATAGTGTTTTGAGAAAATGATAGAGTGAAATGAATTTTAAAAAAATTACTCAAATTCATTTTTGTCTATTTCGATTGATTAAGTATGCCTCTTTTAAACAGACCAATCATTCCACCTACTTATCTTCCCAAAGGAAGAAATTTGGAAATAAATTAACTGTTTTTTAAGGATTTCCTCCCTCAAAACATGGGAATGAAGCTTTGCCTTTGTAACTTATTTACAGAACTTTGACTTTATATCTATGCAAAAAATAAGAATGACTGACATGGACATAGATTGTTCTTTATGGTTATGAAAAATACACCCTGTCTATTCCCAAGGCAGAAACATATACTTTACCAAAATAAAGCAGACAGGCTCTAAAAGATTTGCATGAAGACTAAAGAATAGGGTGCTTTTATAAGATTGTCTTCATTTCCTATTTGCCAGCTTATGAATTTTTCATGGACGGGCTACAAAAACAACGATCTCAGAAATCCCTCCTCCTTCTCCAAATCCGAAAACCCATCTTTTGCTTTCCTTTCCCCCCTCTCTCCTTTTATTGACGATTTTCGTTCGTTTTATTCTTCCTCCTGCTTATATCCATTTTTTTTTCTTTCTTCTTTTTTTTTCTACCTTGTTTTCAGTATGTCTTCATTCCTATTTTTCGGACCGAAATCTTTGGTTTACGCACTATCCGTATTATTTTTTTCTTTTTCTATCGATCTATCTTTTTTCGGTCTTTCTCCATCTCTAATCTGGTGTGCTTGTTTTTGTTTCACTCATCGAACATCAGGTGCGATCCTCAGAAAAAGAAATTCGAGCATTTTTTTCTGCTTTTCTTCTTTTGTGTGTATGTTGCTTAACGCAAACATATACATCAGTGTTTTATACTGTCTACAACTAGGCCATGGCTGTTGCCATTAAGCATAAGTTTCTGTGGATCGTGGAACATTTTTCTTTCTTTCTTTTTCTATATCCGTGGAGCTCTGTCTTCTAGCGTATTTACTACCCCATACTTTAGGAAAAAGTCAATGCGGTCATTAGGACATAGCCGAGAAGGTTTCGTGAAACTTTATTTTGTCTGTCCTTGAGGCAGAGTCTGAGGCAGCTTTATCGCTCTTTTGCGATGGTAGAGGTCTTAACAGGTTATAGTGCAAGAGGAGAATAGTGTCTACTCACTTTATTCACGAAGAATAACGATCAGGGGGATATTCGACGAGGATTCGACAAAACGATCCAAAACGATCGAGGAAAGACACTCCACGATCTATAACAATGGAGTCTATTCCACAAAATGTTTAGTGACGTAATTTAATGTGATTCGAAGGAATTTGAATATATTTAAAGATAAAAAAAATCGCAGATGCTGTACACCGAAGGACATGGGCGCATTTTTTTGTGAAGGCATCATATTTTATATATGGTTTAAGAAATAAATAGTAAAGTTTTATTCATAATTTGAATAAAGCTTATTAAAATGTATTAAATCTATAATTTTTTTATGTTTTAAATGTCGGTAACTTTGACTTAAATTCATTTGTCTCTAGCATAGCAGACATCCAAGTGACACAGCGTTACTCAGGAAGACTTAAATATGACAGATTATAAGTAGGTTTATTATATAGTAAGTTTAAAGGAGGCCTATTAAATGGTAAGTTTAAGGGAGGCTTATTTAATAGTAAGTTTAAAGGAGACTTATTGCATAGTAAGTTTAAAGCAGGCTTATTACATAGTGTATTTAAAGAAGGCTTATTAAGTAGTAAGATTAAAGGATGTTTATTATACTACCAAAAAATGCAATCCAATACACATTTGCATTTCCAATTTTGAACAAATATCGCCATACTGAGCGATAAATTGGCTAGTGCTCTGACCTTTGGTACCACACGTTTCGTCGGAATTTGAATATATTTAAAGATAAAAAACAATCGCAGGGCCTGTGCATCGGAAGACATGAGGGCATTTTTTGTGAATCAGACTTTGTCAATTTCCAAGAATATGTTGTAAAAAATAAACACTATAGTTTTTTTCATAATTTAAATAAAGTTTATTAAAATCATATGTATTTATTGTCTCTTTTTTCTGTTTTGAAATATCGGTAACTTTGATCTAAAGTCATTTCTATCTAGAATGACAGTTATGTAACGTATTCAGAGTTACTCAGGAAGGCTTAAAATCAGAAATTATAAGGAGGCTTATTACATATAAGCCAAAATAAACAGGTAGGATCTACAAGATTTGCTTAACGATTAATAATGAAAGACAAGTACTTTGTTAAGCTCCTATTTCTAACTTTCTATTTAATACATATTGACAAAGCATCCCACTATTATTATATTTACAAAACATCAGAGTATCCATATATTTTTAAAACATCCAAATATATTGCCTACTGGTATCGTTGTGTTTTAGTAAATGATAGCGTGAAACAAATTAAAAAACCTTTTTAATGTCTTAAATTCATTTTTAGTCTATTTGCGAGGGATTAAGTATGCCAATTTTAAACAGACCAATCCTTCCTCCTACTTAACTTCACAAAGGACAAAATTTGGAAATAATTTAACTGTTTTTAGGAATATCCTCCCTCATAACATGTAAATGAAGCTTTACATTTGCACCTTATTTACACAATTCTGTTTTCATATCTATGCAAAAAAAAAAAAAAAAAAAACTGACGTGGACATAAATTACTCTTTATGGTTATGACAAACACGCCCTGTCCCTTCCCTAGGCAGAAACGTGTACTTTACCAAAATAAAGGAGACAGGTTCTAAACGATTTCCATGAAGACCGAAGAATAGGGTGCTTTTCTAAGCCTGTCTTCATTTCCTATTGGCCAGCTTATGAATTCTGCATGGATGGGCTACAAAAACAACGATCTCAGAAATCCCTCCTCCTTCTCGAAAGGCGAAAACCTATCTTTTGCTTCCCCCGCTCTCCTTTTTATTGACGATTTTCGTTCATTTTATCCTTCCTCCTGTTTATACCCATGTTTTTATTTTCTTCTTTCTATTTTTTACCTCTTTTTCAGTATGTCTTCATTCTTATTTTTCGTACCGAAATCTTTGGCTTACACACTATCCGTATTATTTTTTCTTTTTCTATCAATCTATCTTTTTTCGGTCTTTCTCCATCTCTAATCTGGTATGCTTGTTTTTGTTTCACTCATAGAACATCAGGTGCGATCCTCGGAATAAGAAATTCGAGCATTTTTTTCATCTTCTTCTTTTGTGTGTATGTTGCTCAACGCATCCATATACATCAGTGTTTTATACTGTCTACAACTAGGCCATGGCTGTTGCCATTAAGCATAAGTTTCTGTGGATCATGGCGCATTTTTTCTTTCTATATCCGTGGGGCTCTGTCTTCTAGCGTATTTACTACCCCATACTTTAGGGAAAAGTCAATACGATCATTAGGACATAGCCCAGAAGGTTTCGTGAAATTTTATTTTATCGTCTGTCCTTGAGGCAGAGACTGAGGCAGCTTTATCGCTCTTTTGCGATGGTAGGGGTCTTTCCAGGGGATAATGGAAGAGTAGAATAGTGTCTACTCACTTTATGCACGGAGAATAACGATCTGGGGAATATTCGACTGAGGATTCAACAAAGATCCACGATCAAACGATCTATAAGAATGAAGTTTATTCCACAAAATGTTTAGTGGCGTAATTTAATGTGATTCGAAGGAATTTGAATATATTTAAAGATAAAAAAAATCGCAGAGGCTATGCATCGAAGGACATGAGGGCATTTTTGTAAAGGTATATTTTCTATTTTTCCAAGATTGGGTTTTAAGAAATAAACATCAAATTTTTATTTATAATTTAAATAAAGCATTTTAAAATGTATTAAAACTATAATTTTTTTAGGTTTTTCAATGTCGGTAATTTTAAACCTGAAATCATTTCTATCTAGTATCAGATTCAGCGTTACTCAGGAAGACTTAAAAATGACATATAACAAGGAGCCTTATTACATATTAAGTTTAAAAGCGACTAATTAATCTACAACAAAATGCTATCCAATACACATTTGCAGTTCCAATATTGAACAAATATCCTCATCATGGCGTGCGGCCAATTGGCTAGCGCTCTGACGTTCTTTACCACAAGATTCAGGTTCGAATCCTGGCGGTGGCCTGTGTTTGTTAGTGTTTCGAAATCTACGTTAAACAGCAGGTCCCGGTCTAATTAGTCTGAAGTGTGTACAAAATGACCGTATAGCAAGGGAACAAGTATGCCAATTTTAAACATACCAATCATTCCGCCTACTCAACTTCACAAAGGACAAAATTTTGAAAATATTTAACTAATTTTTAGGGAGTTCCTTCCTAGTAACATGTAAATAAAGCGTCGCATTTGAACCTTATTTACAAAACTCTGACTTCGTACCTGTAAAATAAAATAAGACTGACTAACATGGACATAAATTGTTCTTTATGTTTATGACAAATACGCCCTGTCCCTATCCAAGGCAGAAACATGTACTTTACCAAAATAAAGCTGACGGCTTCTAAAAGATTTGCATGAAGACTAAAGAATAGGGTGCTTTTCTAAGCCTGTCTTCATTTCCTATTTGCCAGCTTATGAATTTTTCATGCATGGGCTACAAAAACAACGATCTCAGAAATCCCTCCTCCTTCTCCAAATGCGAAAACCCATCTTTTGCTTTCCTTTCCCCTCTCTCTCCTTTTTATTGACGATTTTCGTTCGTTTTATCCTTCCTCCTGTTTATACCCATTTTTTTCTTTATCTTTTTTTTTTTTTTACTTCTTTTTCAGTATGTGTTCATTCCTAGTTTTCGGACCGAAATCTTTGGTTTACGCACTATCCGTATTATTTTTCATTTTCTATACATCTTTTTTCGGTCTTTCTCCATCTCTAATCTGGTGTGCTTGTTTTTGTTTCACTCATCGAACATCAGGTGCGATCCTCAGAATAAGAAATTCGAGCATTTTTTCGTCTTCTTTTGTGTGTATGTTGCTTAAAGCATCCATATACATCAGTGCTTTATACTATTTACAACTTGGACATGGCTGCTGCCATTAAGCATACGTTTCTGTGGATCATGGCGCATTTTTCTTTATTTCTTTTTTTAAAAATCCGTAGAGCTGTGTCTTAGCGTATTTACTACCCCATTCTTTAAGGAAAAGTCAATGCGATCATTATGACTGAGCCGAGAAGGTTTTGTGAAACTTTATTTTATCGTCTGTCCTTGAGGCAGAGACTCGCAGCTTTATCGCTCTTTTGCGATGGTAGAGGCAAGAGCAGAATGGAGTCTACTCACTTTATGCACGGAGAATAACGATCAGGGGGATATTCGACGAGGATTCGACAATGATCAAACCTTCCAGGATCTATAACAATGAAGTCTATTCTGCGGAATGTTTAGTGGCGTAATTTATTGTGATTCTAAGAAATTTGAATATACTTAAAGATAAAAAAAAATCGCAGAGGCTATGCATCGAAGGACATGAGGGCATTTTTTGTGAATCAGATTTTGTTAATTTCCAAGAATATGTTGTAAGAAATAAACATTATAGTTTTATTCATAATTTAAATAAAACTTATTAAAAGCATATGTATTTATTTATTATTTTTTTCAAATATTGGTAACTTTGATCTAAAGTCATTTCTCTCTATAAAAACAGACATGTAACAGATTCAATGTTGCCCAGGAAGGCTTAGAATGAGTGATTATAGGACGGCTTATTATATATAACCCAAATTAAACAGGCATGATCTACAAGATTTGCTTAACGATTAATAATGAAAAACAAATACTTTTTTAAGCTTCTATTTCTAACTTTCTATTTAATAAATAGTGACAAAACATCCGATTATCTTTGTATTTGCAAACATTCGAGCATCCGTATATTTACAAAACATCCGAGTATCTGTTTATTTACAAACAGAATAAATTGCCTGATAGTCTTGTTGTGCATTTGTAAATGATAGCTTGAAACGAACTAAAAAATATTTTTAAGATCCCAAATTAATTTTTAGTCTATTTTCAAGGCATTAAGTATGTCAATTTTAAACAGACCAATCATTTCGCCTATTTAACGTCATGAAGAACGAAATTTGAAAATAATTTACCTGTTTTTTGAAGATTTTCTTCCCCATATTACGGAAATGAAGCTTTGCATTTGCACCTTATTTACACAACTCTGATTTTGTATCTACGCAAAAACATGATACGAAATACTGACTAGAATGACTGACTTGGACATAAATTGTTCTTTATGGTTATGACAAATACAACCTGTCCCTTCCCAAGACAGAAACATGTACTTTACCAAAATACAGCAGACAGGTTCTAAAAGATTTGCATAATGATTAACAATAGGAAAAAAATGTTTTTAAGCTCCTATTTCTAACTTTCTATTTAATAAATAGTGACAAAATATCCCACTAATATTATATTTACAAGACATCCGAGTATCCGTGCATTTAAAAAACATCGGAGTAACTTTATATTTAAAAAACATCCGAATATTCGTATATTTACAAAACACCCGAGTATCCGTATATTTACAAAACATCCGGATATATTGCCTAATGGTCTCGTTTTGTTTTAGTAAATGATAACATGAAACGAATTAAAAAAAACATTTTTAATGTCCCAAATTCATTTTTATTCTATTTGGGAGAGGATTAATTTGCTAATTTTAAACAATACAATCATTTCGCCTACTCAATGTCAAGAAGGACGAAATTTGAAAATAACTTAACTGTTTTTAAGGATTCCCCCCGCCCTCCATACCATGGAAATGGAGCTCTGCATTTGCACCTTATTTACAGAACTCTGACTTCGTATCTAGACAAAAAATAATAATGACTGACAGGGACACAAATTGTTCTTTATGGTTATGACAAATACGCCCTGTCCCTTCCCAAAGCAGAAACATGTACTTTAACAAAATAAAGCAGGCAGGTTCTAAAAGATTTGCATGAAGACTAAAGAATAGGGTGCTTTTCTAAGCCTGTCTTCATTTCCTGTTTGTCAGCTTATGAATTTTTCATGGATGGGCTACAAAAACAACGATATTCGAAATCCCTCCTCCTTCTCCAAATCCGAAAACCAATCTTTTGCTTTCCCTTCCACCCCCCTCTCTCCTTTTCATTGACGATTTTCTTTCGTTTTATCCTTCCTCCGGTTTATACCCATTTTTTTTCCCTTTCTTCTTACTTTACCTCTTTTTCAGTATGTCGTCATTCCTATTTTTCGGACCGAAATCTTTGGTTTACACACTATTCGTATTATTTTTTCTTTTTCTATCTATCTATCTTTTTTCGGTCTTTCTCCATCTCTAATCTGGCGTGCTTGTTTTTGTTTCACTCATCGAACATCAGGTGAGATCCTCAGAATAAGAAATTCGAGCATTTTTTCTGCTTTTCTTCTTTTGTGTGTATGTTGCTTAAAGCATCCATATACATCAGTGTTTTATACTATCTACAACTAGGCCTTGGCTGCTGCCATTAAGCATAAGTTTCTGTGGATCGTGGCTCATTTTTCTTTCTTTTTTTTTCTATATCCGTGGGGCTCTGTCTTCTAGCGTATTTACTACCCCATACTTTAGGGAAAAGTCAATGCGATCATTAGGACATAGACGGGAAGGTTCCGTGAAATTTTATTTTATCGCCTGTCCTTGAGGCAGAGACTGCGCCTTTATCTCTCTTTTGCGATGGTAGAGGTATTTTCAGGGCATAATGCAAGAGGAGAATGGAGTCTACTCACTTTATGCACGGAGAATAACGATCAGGGGGGATATTCGACGAGGATACGACAAAGATCAAACATTTCACGATCTATAACAATGGAACCTATTCTGCGGACAATTATCTTTTTTACGCCATAAGCAAGGGCTGAGCAGCTGTCACTCATTGAGATCAACACAGGAGACACGTGCAGCTTTAAAATATGCTACGGACGCGAGTAATACTACTCATACGATTCTATGAGACCGGGAGTTACGGTTTAATGTGGATTCCGAACCACTACTAACATCCATGGTACCTCCGGAACTGGAATCTGAAACCTATGCTTTCGAGAGCCAGTGCGCTAATCACTCGGCCATCAGGCTCAGGAAAGCTTAAAAATAAGATCTTATAAGGAGGCTTATTGCATATTTAAAAGAGGTGTATTAAACTGCAACAAAATGCAATCCAATACACACTTGCAGTTACAATTTTGAACAAGCACCCCGATTACAAAGTTGGAGGGTTAACATCTTCTTCTATTGCTTAGGACATTGCTGCTTACTTATTTATCTCTGTCGTTCGCAATGGTTCTTTGGTTCTTCAAATGCTTGTCAAGACTGTAACCAAACATATTTGGGTTGGAAACCTAATACGCTATCCACTTGACTGTTAACCTTTTCTAAGGCATATAAGAAATAATTTTTGTGTCTAACTTATTTCTTTAACATTTTAATTAAATAAAAAAAAGGGTTAATTATATAGGTGATTTTGACTTGAAAACTTACAGAAATATTAGTTACTAAAACAGCTTTTTTATTTGATGCTTGTCCAAAACATTTCACTTTTATTTGTTATTTAATAAAAATGTTAAATGTGTCTCGCCGAAATGTAATTTTATTTGAAGGAAATATAATTATAATATATATTACATTATATATCATTATAATTCTTCTGTTCGTGAAAAAACAATTTTTCTGTATTAAGTATTGAAATAGTTCTGCTTGATACAATAGCATCCGAATTTCAATAAAATTTTATGAATGATAAGATAACATTATTTTAAATAAGAAAAAAAAAGAAACAATTAAGAGTATAATTTGAAAATGTAGAAGAATAATCGCATGATTAATGTAGCAAAGCATTGTTGAGGAAGACAAATTTAATTACTTTATGCTCGACATATACTCCTATATTCAAGTTTCACTCATATGTTCCTATATTCAAACACTCATTTTACACCATTTACCAATTATGCTACGAAATTGAAGAAACATAATAACCTGACTGTAAATGGAGAAGTCATTTCTATATGGTCTATCTATTATCCATAAAAGATATTTGAAGTGGCTGTTCAACGATGTTTACAGAGATATCAAATTCATGGATTTGACATTTGAATGCTAATTCAAATGTAAAATAATATCATTGTTGAATGTTAATTCAAATTCATTGGAACTGTGATAATGATTGCTGTGTGTTTACTAACATGCAATAAGTAGGATGCAAGGTGAGACTTGTTTACTAATAATCAAACAGGATTATTATTTCAAGTTATTATTTAGAAGATTTTGGTTACTACTAGTTTATTTCTGACAAATTAATTGTAAGCATTTTCCAATATTAGGTTACAAAATGAAATACGCTGTTATTAAAAATTGTTGTTAGGTATTTTTTTTATCAAAGTATGTTTTTTAATTTAAGCTTCCACTGAGCTGTTCATTAATTTGTAAAGCTTGTGTGTCAATTTACAACTAAGAGCATACTGTGGTTATAGGTCATTGCTGGTAATACATGGAATTTTTAATGAATATTCCCAGGGTTAGCACTTATTGGGGGTTGCATTTTGTACCTTCTTCTTCGAGGACTTAAGGCTAGTCTTTGGTACCACAGGCTTCAGGTTTGAATTCAGAGGCATCAATGTTTGCTAGTGGTTCAGAATCCACGTTAAACTGTAGAATTTATTAATCCAAAGTGTGCACAAAATGACCGTAGAGCGACTAACTAAAAACCTCCTTTCTTCAATCTAAAGGAGAAGTTTTCCATGATACTGATTATTCTTGATCATTCTCAGCTTAAAATAATGATATTTTTATTTAAGTCGCTTACAAGCTTTTGAAGTTACCTCTTTCATTTAGAAGCCAAACGAGTTTATTAGCTATAGGATTTTTTTTCTTGTTGTTTATCATCGGATGATTTCATATACAACTCATGTCAATGTATTCCGATAGGACATTTATGGGTTCACATTTGTATGGCGTATGAAAGAAAACCTGTGAAAATCCTGCCAGGCAGTCTGATACTCGATGTGGGATTAATTACACATATTATCATAGTCACCATCGAATCACTTCGTTTTTGAAAGAAGAGAATGCAGCAATGCCGGAACGGATTCGAAACTCCCCCTCCCCCCCGTATACTATTTGCGCATGTTACTTCTGGAATCCTAGCCCTTCACGCAGTTTTCTTTTATTTGCGTTGATGACTGGTTCGATCGTATTGACAATTTCTCTGCAAGCACAACAATACAAACTAGCCTTAAAGAAGGCATGTCGCGTGGGGTTCACCAAAGAACGCTGTTACTTATTTAGCACTACCCAGGCAACCTTGTAGCTTGAAAATATACAACAGACGCGAGTAACACTACCCCCACAACACTGGAAAGTCAAATAAGATTTTTATCTACAGTTTAAAATGGATTCCGGAGCACTACAAACAACTCTGGCATCGCCGGCACTCGAACCCAAAACCTGCGGCACGCGTGCCAGTCACTCAAACAGGACCCTCGCCTTCAGTTAGTTAAAAAAAATTTTTTTGCAGATAAAAAGGAAATTACTTAAAGTAATTAATATTAATTTTTAATTGAATAATTTATAGATAAATAAAAAAAAAAAAATTATTACACAAGTAAATTGTAACAATTTTAACGAAACAAATACAAATGCACGACGTATTTTTTTTAAATTCTTCAAATAAAATATATAACACTAAAACAGAGGTTAAAATTCTATTAATTAAAATTAAAATTGAAAATTTTCAGTATTCAAAGTTTTCTGGTCATTGTATTTTTTCTTAAAAAAATTATTACATAGTTTATTTTTCTAGTCATATGTTGAATAATATGTCATATTGCTTGGTTAATACGTTTATCTTAAATGGCATAATTAAATTAATTAATTTAACCAATAAATGAAAACAATACAAGACGAAAAATGTTTTTGAGAACATTAACCGCAGTACTTTTGTTCAGTATAAATTAAATTAATTAATAATATGTATTATTATTTGCTTTTGTTGGGGCCTGATGACAGAGTGGCTAGAGATCTGGCGCTCGGTACCAGAGGTTCCGTGTGCGAGGCCCGGCCGTGTCATGGATGTTTGTAGTGGTCCAGAGTCCAATTTAACAGGCCCTGGTCTGCAGGCTCTGGTCTAATAGATCATAGAACGTTGTGTGGTTAGTGTTATTCCCGTCCGTATTTTTTAGTTTTCATAAAATAGTATATCTTCAAGCCATACGTGCCCCCTGCTAGTGCTAAATAAGTAACAGAGGGGCTGCCCTTGCCTTTTGGCATAAGATTAACTGTCTCTTTATTATCAGCTGAATTAGAACAACACATATCTTTGATAGATAGATATAAAGCACTAGGATGATATCTATAGGAAAGAGCACTCGTAAGGGATGACAGAAAAATTAAAAATTAAAAAATGTTGGCTATATTCACTTTAATATAAAGCAAAAAATAGATAAAACTAATAAAATCAAAACAAAGCTCTTCAATCTAACTTAAAAAAGGGAAGATTAAAAAAAGAAAAAACCTTAAAAAATTGTGTAATAACATTTTAGGCAATAGTAAAGTGTGTAGAAGAAAAGTGATAAAAAGTTACACACTTTCTGGCAGTTTGCCTACAAAGATTTTCGATACTTTTCTTTCATTTTCTAATACCGAAAGACACGAATTTCTGCTAAAAGAAAAAGAAAAATGTGTTGGTTGTCATGTATTACTTTTACTTCTGGACTAAAGTTAATGCAAGTTAGAATTTAAAAAAAAAAAAAAAAAAAATTTATTATCTGTCGAAGAAATTTTACGAAACTAATCGTCAGAAAACACATTTATGCATAAAAGTAATTATCAATTATTCTAATAATTTACTACTACTACTAATGTGCCCAAAAAGTAAGACCAATTATTTTTTTTTCAAAAACTCTTTATTTTTTCTTCCAAATTTATTTCATCGCTTTCAAAGTAATCCCCTCCAGGCACAATGCACTTATGCCAACTTTTTTTCCAATCCTCAATGCATGCTAAAAAGTCATCGGCAGGGATGGCCTTCAAAGCGCTCGGGGATTCATATTGTATCTCTTCAATCGACTCAAAATGGTGTCCCCTTTTGAGTTTAGAGAATAGCCAGAAGTCGAACGGTGTGAATACGGGGGTTGTAGAATGATATGAGTTTCATTATTGCAGAAAAAATCATGAAGAATCAATGCAGTGTGAGCTGGTGCATTCAGTGCTTTCGATAATAATTGAGATTTGACGCGTTTAAGGCCCAAAATGGAATTGAGCGATCCTTTTGAAATTCCAGCATCATCAGCAAGTCTCTAATTGTAAATCGACGGTTTGCAAGCACCAAATCTTTAAGTCTTTGGACGTGAGCTTTGCCGGTTAAGGTTGAGGGTCGACCAGAGGGCTCTTCGTTTTCAACGCGTTCTCTACCCTCTTTGAAATGTTTATACCACTTCTAAACATTTCCATCCGATATAGGAATGCTTACCGAATGCCTTCTGCACCATTCTACATGTTTCTGCAAACAAAATGGAATGCAAGTTCTTTGCTCAATTAATTCAGACATTTTAAAAATCGCCGGAATCAGTTTTAGCGCCTCACAAAGTAAGCATAACTCAAACGCTAATGAATATTTTGACGTCAAATTTCACACAGGTGTTAAGACAGAACCACCAACCTAAAAAATAAAATTGAAATTCTATAAGGCCCGATAACTTTAAATTGAAAATCGGTCTTACTTTTTGGACACAGTAGTAAATTGCATTTATGCTTAAAAGCAATTATCAAGTATAACTGTATTGATAATGTACCACTACTGCTTTTGTTTTAAATTGAGAAACTTCAAACATTTGTTGGAAAAAATACATTTTTATTAAAATAAATGCCAGTGGCTTGACATCTTGTACTTTATTAATACAATAATACTTCAGATGTGTAGTAACCTGCTTTCTGCTTCAGAAATCAAGAAGTCAGTTCGAAGCCTGAATAGCAGAACATTTTTGCTCATGCATTTCCCGGTAAAAGAGGCGTACGTAAATAATTAACGGTTGAATTAAGGAAGCTGGATTCCGTTCGAGAATAATGCAATTAATTAAGGTATCTAATACAATTTATTGAGGCCTCCGAAAGTTTCATTTTGTTGCATATTGTGATGGAACCAAGGGTCAACTTCTTTCTAACGAAATAATGTTGTTTCTGGAAAGTGTCAACAACTTTTCTGGGTCCACTGGTTAAAAGTACAAAAACCAGTATTAAAGAAAAATAATGGTGCTCTTATCATACTTAGACAAAAATTTATTTCAGGATATTCATAATAACCACACGTTGGACTTGAGAAGTTACTCACCCGAAAAGAAAAAAACAGTTTTTTTTTTCTGCCCCACAAAGTTTAATGCAATTTTCATAAAACAATTCATCGAATGCTCAAAATATAAATTTGCATCGTTAATAACTTCCTTGTTGCTTGTAGATCGTTGCCCACCAACGACTCTTTTTGAGCTCAAGATATAGGTGGTAGTCGCTAGGTGTTAAATCTGGCGAATACGGCGGATGAGCAAGGGATGAAATTGTTTAAAGCTACATTTCTAGAACTCTGTTTGATTGAAGCGCTGCTACTAAAAATAAAGTAATTCTCCTCGCATTTTACATGATACTCTTACTGGATCTACCAAGAAAGTACACCTTTCTCATCTGTAATTTTGAAAAAAAAAATAAATTTAAAAGAAGAAGTTGAAGTAAAGTTTCATTATTTAAACAAAAGATAAAGATAATTCGAATCCATAATCTCTAATAATCATAATAATAAATTGGTAGGATTCTTATAATGTCGATTTTCAAATGAAGCTAACAATTTTATTTAACCAGTAAGTCTAACAATTTCATCAGTATGTCTAAGTAAGTCTATTTAGTCAATCAGTTTAACAATTTCTGTGTATAAGCACGCCATATAATCTTACTGACAGAAATTTCATCTTTCAAGAAGAACTTTTAGGTGTATCTGCATTTGTATCTCGTACAAAAGTAAGCCCACTAAACTTCCAACAGCCATTCTAAAGACAAATTCACACCTGGTGAGACGTGAATCTTCGACAATCAAAAGCCACAACTTTCCCTGTAATCACCACACCTTTGTGATTGGTAGATGCTACACGCCTCGCTTCTCAACGGTCTAGTGTGAACGATTTAGCTGTCAAAGCAAGGTGTCTAAGCAAGAATGACCTATTTCCATCGAATTTTATTGTTTCTGAGAAATGGGACTGCAACGCATGCTAACAACGGAAACGAACCTGTTTTTCTCTACAAGATAGCTTCATGCATTATCACCAAACCATTAGACGTTCTATCCCTACTACAGTTGAGAAAAAATACTGCTCAAATATTATATAATAAGAAATAGGAAATGTATGAAGAATTTGATATTTGAGGCACGAAGGATTTTACATTTTATCGACCGTTCATTTCTGTATAAATAAAATAAATCTTAATCATATATTCCATGCTCTTTTTTTATTTCAAGTTCTGACACAAAATAACTGTCCCTTTCACGACTTACTCAAGCAGGGTGTTACGAAATATGATTGAGTGTCAGAATGAGACAAGTGTTATATATATATATCTATATATATATACGGTGGACTGCTAGAATTTCTACTGTCAGGCTTTTGTACTATAGTGTTATGCAATGTGAAATGAAAAATTATATTATTGCCTTTCAAAAGATTTATATATTAATTAAAATGATCGCACAGTTATGTGGATGCAATAATGATTATATATAAAAGTCCAAATTAATAACAATTAAACTAAATATATACTTCGATGAGTTATGAAATGATGTTTTTTAGATGAGATGTGTATTGTTAGATATATATTACTAATTATAAAATAAAAATGTTTAAAAGAGGAGACTTAATGTTAAAAAACATAATAAAGGAAATGGCATTAAATGTATGGTAAAACTTGCCAAAATCGCAATAAGCGAAGAGTTATAAAGGTCCATCTCATCGTTAAATAACTAATATTACTTAATTGAAGTGTTTCTGCTAATGAAACAATTTTAATGCGGTCTTTGCAGCAATTTATCTTTTTTTTTTTTACTTGTAGAAAAATATTAATTTTTATAAGGAAAATAATCAAAAGCTTATGATTATTATTATTATTATTATTAATGCGATCTATTATCATCGTGATATATACAAGTATATGATTACTCATTGGAACAATGATGTCGATGTCGTGACCTTATGATAGTATTTATAAGTAATCGTATCATTCCATGAAGCAGTATTTTTCTTTGGTGCCTTCCTAACAGATGGGCTAAAAAGTTCGTAGGCTGACACATAGATGGGCATTACTAGTATTAAATCCATATGATATTTAGTTAGCCCTAACCTTCAATAGACACGTGTATAAATTTGGCAGCCGTTGCACTATTAGTATGTGAGTTATAGCATTTTTAGAATTTTTCACATATCGACGCAAAAATTCGGATTTATTACGATTGAACAGCTCCAAACACTGCTTAGAATCATCAATTCGTTGTTGTTTTTAGTCGATTGTTAACTCGCGTGGCACCCACTTTGAACAGACCTTTCGCATATCCAAATATTCATTCACGCCATGTCCAACACGTTCCTTTAATATCTTTAGGGTCTCAGCTACCTCAATCAACTTCACTTTACGGTTATCAGAAATTATTTTATGGACTTTTTTGATGTTTTCGTCGGTAACAGCCTCTTTGGGGCGTCCACTGTGTACATCGTCCTCGGTGTTCATTTCGCCTCGTTTAAATTTAACAAACCACTTCTCTATGGTTCATTTTACTGGTGCAAACTCCGAATAATGTTTATCAAGCCAAGCCTTGGCTTCAATAGTATTTTTTTTCGCCAAAAAGCAATGCTTTATTAACACACGAAATTCCTTTTTATCCATTTTTTCAAACTAACAAAAGTTGCTTCACTAAAAATGCTATAACTCACATACTAACAGTGCCACAGCTGTCAAATTTATACACGCGTCTTTTGAAAGTTAGGGCTAACAAAAAATTATATGTATTTAATATTAGTGGAGCCATTTATGTGTCAGCCCACGCACTTTTCAGCCCACCTGTTATTTAAAAAAAATTGATTTACCATAGTTAAGCATCACATATGTATAATTCCAAGAAGGGAATTCCATAATATGAGATTGTTGTATCCATCCTGGGTTTAGATATGGGAACGTATCAATCCTACGTTTATATACGGGATTGACCATAGTTAAGGATCACATATACATAACTCCAGGAAAGATACTCCGTAATATGGGATTGTTGTATCCGTCCTGGGTTTATATATGTGGACATTCAGTTCATCATCTCTTTTTGGGTTTTTTCCGTATTACGTCAATTAACAACCCTTGTTTCCATATGTTCTATCCACCAGATTGTTCTAATCCTACCCGGTCTATTAGAACACATAAAATCACAAATGAAATAACAAGAGAAAATATATAAAAGTTTACTTAAAATTTATATTTAAGATAATTAGAATTTAAAAATAAACCTAATTTTATTTAACTTAAAACATGTTCACTTTACTATTTGATTAACTAATTTCATCAATAAACCAAATGAATTACTTTAACTTTGAACTTAAATATATATATATATATATATATATATATATATATATATATATATATATATGCATATATATATATGTGTTTATATATATTTGTATACATATGTGTATAAAAGTATTCTTAATCTTGAATAGTTGCATTCGATATATCTAGTCTCCAACACATAAGGGACGGAGGAATTTATTAAAAACACATAAACTTTCGTAAAACTGCCTTAGCAATTATTGAAATTCTTTTGTTTAATTTTTTTTTATTCATTATCATTTACTTTGCTTTTTAATCATTTCGAACTATCAAACTACTACTTTCAATAATCTTTTACACACAATTTTTTTAATTAAAAATGTTTTTGTATATTCACAATTGAAAGCCCATTTTTAATTTCGTAGTTAAACTAAAAGCTTTTCATTTTTTGTATGGTAAACATTTTTTTTATGGAATGCTAGCATCAAAATTTTAAATAAATAATTGTTATTGTTTGGCTTTATTTATACAAAAAAATATGTTTAAGAAAGTTTCTCATCAAGGATATGGTCTTTGAAAATTCGTCCATTTTCGATATCATTCAACTTAAATAATTGAAAATAAAAACAAATTTTGTAGAAAATGAAATATCTTACTTAAGTTGAGAATCTTCTTTCAAGTAAATTACCTTGAATCTTGAAGGAAATGCACTAATTTAGATTGCTTTTGCATTCAAATTTTCATGCTGGAATTTTTTTAGAGATACTCATTTCTTTGGATTTGAAACAGCAAATAGCATTTTCAGAGGATAAGAAAAAAAGGAAAATAAAAGTAGCAATTTCAAGAAATCATTAAATAATAAAAGCGAATAGAACTTAAATTATACTTTTAAAACAATTTATAATAATTAATGAATAATTTAAAAACAATAAGAGTTAGGAGTAAAATTGACACTAACCCTGATATATATTGACAAGTACATTTGACACTAATCCTGGAATAAAATATTAGTGAATCGAAGACATTGCCATGGATTTTAAAATGAGCAAACCCCATCTTTTTTAAAAAGAGAAAATTTTATTGAATTCATTATAAATGTAAACAACAGAAATTTTAGAGTTTATTCAATTTTAATGTTCCTTAAATTAAGTTATTTTATTAGAGAAAACTTTTGTGATTATTCCCACATAAAAGTAAATATTCATGTCTTAGATATATTCGTGATTTATTCCAAAACAAAAGTATAATTTTATTTTTTTATTATACGTCATTTCAAGGTTACACTACACAAAATATTGGTTTGTTGCATTTATTTGCTATTCTTAGAAGATGTATTCGTTAGAGATTATCATCTCATTTAATTACCACATATTAGCATAAACATAAAGATTTTTTATTGAATCATGAATAAATATTAGTTTAGTAAAATACTGAAATGCACAGGGATATAATACAGAATGGAATTTAAATTTATGATAGAATTAAACACTGATTTTAGCTCCTACATCTATATATTAATTTTTGATTTGTTATAAAGGAAACTTTTAGATGATCTTGTATCGTATAGAATCAGAAGTCTTTGATAGTACTGAATTTTGTTCACAAAACATAATAAATAAATAAAAGTTAATAGTTCGTTCACAAAACATAATCTTAAATAAAACTCATTACATAATCCCTCAAAATCATTTTTTTATTCTTACGTTGCAAACAAAACTCACAAAGATTAAAATAAATTAACTGGAAAGACTATCTAGGAAGATTAGACTTTAACTAGATTAACTAGAAAGATTAGACTTTAAATCTAATTAACTACAATTATTAGACTTTAAATCTAGTCAACTAGAAAGTAATTATAATTTAATTAAAAAGTAAACTATTAATTATGATGATGACTAGAATCATATCATTGGTGCAACAGCCCCATGGTGGGCCAAGAACGTGTGCTCTTTGGCAGTTTTATAGACAGTAGATTTTTTTTTACGGGATAGTGTTGCTTAATAATAATGATAGTGTTGCCTACGCTTAATCCTCTACAGTTAAATGAGGCTTGTAACTGCGGTTTAAAATGGATTCCGAACCACTACAAACATTTTGGCATAAACGAATATAGTTAATATTAATAAACCACTAAATAATAGAAGCAATTTGAACTTTGGTGCCTGATGGCTCAGTGATTACTGCTCTGACGCTCTGTGCCACAGGTTTCAGTCTTAGGTATGTCCCGGTTACATGATCGTAGAGCGTTGTGCGTGAGGTTGACAACACTATCCCTTAAAAAGAAAAAAAAAAACATCTCTTCTTTCGAAATCTGCTTGTAGACAGATGGCCTTGTCCACCATGAGGCTGCTGCGCCACTGTTGATGATGAATAGGATTTTAATACTGCTTATAAACTAATTGACGTATATTTATAAATAATTTATAAAAAAAGTGTTCGAAATAAAATATTTGATCGAATACATATTTTACACTAAAACTGGAATAAAATATTAGTGAACAAAAAATAATATAATGGATTTTAAAATTAAATGAATAAATAATTCCGGTCTTCTAATAAAACTTTATTTAAAAGAAATCTCGAACCAAAGATACCTCGCAATTTGTATTCTGTAAAAGATTTATGAAACGGAAAGCATTGTTGTTCTTTTCGACGATTATTGTGTTGCTGATAACTTTCAAAAAATTCTGCCTTCGCTTGTGCATCCAAATTTACGCCACAAACTTGTTGAAAGAAGCAACGATTCGGAAAGAAATTACAACTGTCACATTCTAAACAAGAAGAAGGGCATCGTGTTTTGAAAAGAAGTTAGTTCTGCTCGCTGAGACCTTCGCAGGTTGGATTGGAACCAACCTGCGACTTGGAAGACATCCAAGAAGATTCTGGAAGCTTCGCTGAAGACTTAACGAGCCGTGTTGACCGTAAGGAAATTTGGGGACAGCTCTCAGCAACCGGAGAGCCCCTTTCGCTAAACTTTTAATGTCATTTCACTTTGCAATAATAAAAATGCTTCTTTTTAGCCAGAAAAGAAGCTTTCAAAAGATCAGGAGTTTTGAATGACTTTGTACTTTAAAAGCTGGAGTAATTTTAAGAGCTGAATTCAGTAAACTATGGTGAGGTAAAAATTTTAAGGTAATTTTTTTTTGTTTGCTTTCCAGGTATTGATCTTTAGAACTTCAACATGATACGCTTGTCATAAGCTTATTTTCTTTTTAATGATAAATGTATATCGTTTAAAAGTTATTTCAGTCAAAATACTTGTGATATAAGCTATCATAGTATCATATTTATCGTAATAAGTTATAAAACTTTTTTAATAATAATTTTTTGGTGTGCATACGTGTTTATTTTTTGAGAAAAATTTTTATTTAATGAAGTAGATAAAAAGATTAAATTGTTATTTACACAACTATAGTGTTTGTTTAGGGTGTTGAGTGATTTAAGGAACTTTGTAAATATATTTATGTAGAGCTTATAAGAATAGCACAGTATGAAACATATGATTAGTAAAATGATATATATCACTGACTTTAAATAGATTTATGTTGCAATTGTTATACATTCTTGAAATAAAGGTTAAATTAAAGCAAATAGACTAATTGCATTATAATTTAGGAAGTGAATATTCAAATCATTTGTAAAATGTTATTTGGAAACATTGATAGATTAATTACTTATTTTCTTTGGAAAAAACTATTTGCTATGAAATCTCAAATAAATAATAAAATGAATAAATTATAATAATAATAAGTTATGAAGAGTACTGCAACAAGTCAGTAATTCATATATAATATAAGTATTTGATAAACCCTTTCTTAAATCTTATATAAATGCTATAAAGTAACATAATTCTCAAATACAATTTAGTTCAAAATGTCTATTTTATTATTTACAGAACAATCGTTGCCCACAGTAATTATTCAGGAATACAGTAGTTAAAATCACAAATCGTTCGGATTAGTTGGCTAACCATTGAAAAAAATGTAAGTAAATAATGAATTCATCAGTGCAACAATCCCATGGTGGGCCAAGGTCGTCGAGACAGGAGGTGTCTTTTTTATGGGGTGGGATTGGCAATCTACAGTCATATTAAACTAGTACCTACGGTTTAAAGTGGATTCCAAACTACTACAACCATGTATGGCACAAAGTAATATAAATACTATGAATAAACCAGTACATACCACAACTATTAGAACCACTACAAATATCCATGACACAAATTACTATAAACTAATATCAATAAACCAGTAAATAATAAAAGCGAGTATAACTTTAATTCTGATTTTAAAATAATTTACGTATATTTATTAATGAATAATTTAAAAGCGATAAGAATTGGGCATAAAATATTTGATCGTATATACATATGCCACTAATACTGGAATAAAATATTTGTGAACAATAGGCGATGTAATGGATTTTAAAATGAACAATATTAAAACAAATAAAATTAAATGAATAAATCATAAATAATAATAATTCTCATAAAAATTTGTTGAAATGATATCTCGAACAAAACACAATTCCCAATTTATAATCTGTAAAAGATTTATGAAACAGAAAACTTTGTTGTTCTTTTCGAAGATTAATGTTGTTGATAATTTTCAAAAAATCCTGTCTTCTCTTGTGCATCCAAATTTAGGCCGCAAACTTGTTGAAAGAAGCAACGATTCGGAAAGAATTTACAACTGCCACATCCTAAACAAGAAGAAGAGCATCGTGTTTAGAAAAGAAATTAGTTCTGCTCGCTGACACCTTCACAGGTTGGATTGAAACCAAAACGACTTGGAAGACATCCAAGAACGTTCTAGAAACTTCGCTGAAGACTTAACGAGCCGTGTTGACCGTGAGGAAAGCTCTCAGCAACCGGAGAGCCTCTCTTGCTAAACTTTTAATGTCATTTCATTTTGCAATAATGAAAATACTTCTTTTTCGCCAGAAAAGAAGCTTTCAAAAGATCAGGATTTTTGAATGACTTTGTACTTTAAAAGGCTGGAGTAATTTTAAGAGCAGAATTCAGTAAACTATGGTGAGGTAAAAATTTTAAAGAAGCTCGAAGAAAGTAAAATTTATGGTTTCCAGGTATTGATGTTTAGAACTTCAACATGGTACGTTTGTCATAAGCTTATTTACTTTTTAAAGTTAAATGTATATCGTTGAAGAGTTATTTCAGTCAAAACACTTGTGGTGTAAGCGTTCCAAATATCACATTTATCGTAATAAGTTGTAAAACTTTATTAATGTGTCTATATTTGGTTTGCATACATATTTATTTTTGGACAAAAGTCGTTGTTGTTGTCGTATCCCTCATGGAACGAGGGTAGAGGGATGCAGCTTCTGTTCTTATTGAGCACCGGTAGGTAGAAGTCTGACTTCTGCTCTATGACGCTCTTACATGTATAGGAGACCGGGACCTACGGCTTAAAATGTATTCCAAACCATTGCAATCATCCATGGTACCGCCGGGACTTGAACCCAAAACCCGTAGCACCGAGTGCCAGACACTCGGCCATTCAGGGCCTGACAAAAACTGGTTATTTTATGAAGTTGATAAAAAGATTAAATTGTTATATACAAATCTATATTGTTTGATTACGGTGTTGAGGGATTTAAGAAACTAAAAAAATTAAACGCTTTAAAGTGGATTCCGAACCAATACAAACCTCTGTGGCATAAACTAATATCAATAAATCAGTAAATAATAAAAGTGAGTATAATTTTAATTATGATTTTAAAATAATTTAAACATATTTATTAATGAATAATTTAATTGCAATAAGAGTTGGGAATAAAATATTTGATCGTATATACATATGCCACTAATACTGCAATAAAATATTTGTGAACAGTAGGCGATGCAATGAATTTTAAATGAAAAAAATTAAAGTAAACAAGATTAAATTAATAAATCATACATGATAATACTTCTCTCAAAACTTTGTTTAAACGAAATCTCGAAACAAGTACACCTCGCAATTTATAATCCGTAAAAAATTTATGAAACAGCAAACAGTGTTGTTCTTTTCGACGATTACTGTGTTGCGCATAATTTTTAAAAAATCGTGTCTTCGCTTATGCATCCAAATTTATGCCGCAAACTTGTTGAAAGAATCAACGATTCGGAAAGAATTCACAACTGCCACATTCTGAACAAGAAGAAGAGCGTCATGTTTCGAAAAGAAGTTAGTTCTGCTCGCTGACACCTTCACAGGTTGGATTGGAACCAAAGCGACTTGGAAGACATCCAATAAGGTTCTAGAAGCTTCGCTGAAGACTTAACGAGCCATGTTGACCGTGAGGAAAGCTCTCAGCAACCGGAGAGCCTCTCTTGCTAAACTTTTAATGTCATTTCACTTTGCAATAATGAAAATACTTCTTTTTCGCCAGAAAAGAAGCTTTCAAAGGATCAGGATTTTTGAAAGACTTTGTGCTTTAAAAGGCTGGAGTAATTTTAAGAGCAGAATTCAGTAAATTATGGTGAGGTACAAATTTTAAAGAAGTTCAGTGAAAGTAAAATTGAAGGTTTACTTTCCAGGTATTGATCTTTAGAACTTCAACATGATACGTTTGCCATAAGCTTATTTTCTTTTTAAAGGTAAATCTGTATCTTTGAAAAGTTATTTCAATAAAAAAACTTGGGATATAAGCGATCTAAATATCATATTTATCGTAATAAGTTATAAAACTTTTTTTAATATGTCTATTTTTGATGTGCATACAGATATTTTTGACAAAACTTGTGTATTTTAAGAAGTAGATAAATAGATTAACTTGTTACATACGAAGCTAGGAAACTTTGAAAAAATATTCATGTAAAGGATAACACAATATGAAACATATAATTTTAATGAAGTTTATTGCTGACTTCAAGTAGATTTGTATTACGATTGTTATACATTCTTTAGATAAAGTTTAAATTAAAACAAATAGATAAAAATATAGAATTGTTATATACAAGGTTACTTATTTTCTTTTTACAGTATTGGGATAGTTAGGAAACTTTGAAAATATATTCACGTAGTGCTTTTAAAGATAGCATAGTAGGAAACATATAATTTTAATGAAGTTTATCGCTATATTTAAATAGATTTGTGTTGTAATTGCTATATAATTCTTTAAATAAAGCTTAAAATAAAACAAATAGACTAACCGCATTATCATTTAAGAAGTGAATATTCAAATTATTTGTAAAATGTTAATTGGAAACTTTGATAGATTAATCATTTATTTCTGTTTTGAAAAAAAAAATAGTTCACGAGGAGTACTGCGACCAGTCATTAATTTAGACATAATATTCTTTACAGGCCATTTCCTAAATCTGGGATAAATGCCTAAATCTGGAATAACCAAGTTTTCAAATAAATTTTAGTTCAAAATGTATATTTTATTATTTCGAGAGCAATCATTGCTCAGAGTAATTAGTTATTAATACTGGAGATAAATCAAAAATTTTTAAGATCAAATTAAAAAACCAAAGATAAAAAAATCAAGATTAGTTCACTAAAAAAAATTAGTTCGTTGAAAAAATGTCAATATACAAGAAATTACATTTATTAATTGGATATAAACTATTAGTTAGCTATATAAAACTGTTTATTGAATTATTATTTGGAAATATTGTACATCTTTTAGTTTGTTAATTTTGCAAAAATGTTTACTTCTAATTTAGCACTAATAATAATTTCTGACATAAGTTTTTTTTTTTTTTTAATTGCAGATGACTAAAAATTAATGATTAATATTTATGTGAAATTCAAAATAACTAATCATTAATAATTATGTGAAAGAAAATAATTAATGATTAACAATTATGTATAATTAAAATAATTAGTGATTAATAATTATATAAAATAAAAAAAATAATTTATAATTATGTACTTTCATAATCTGCATTTTAAAAATGCATGAAATTAAATTACAATGTAAAAAGTGATATGACCCGGTATTAGAAAGGCGATGAGATTATTTTTTAAAATTTTTTGCATTAATTCTCTTCATTTATTTATATCTTTAATAAACTGTAAATTTAAAAGAATTTAAATTGAAGCAAATATGCATAAAATGTAAGAAGATGTTTTATATTCATACTTTAAAAAGAGTGCAATACATCTGATAATGGTTTAAATTAAAACCTTGGATGCAATGGTTAATGTCACCAGAAGTAAATCATTAAAATGACATTTGATGTATCCGGAAAAGTTTTTTGGCACATAAAAGAAAGAAAACAAAATAGTGAATAAGAACACAAAGAGTTGTGCCGCCGCTACCATTCGTCATACTTTTATATCAATGACAAATGACGGGCGACATCCGTCGTCATGAAAAAGAAAAAAAAAATAGACAAATAAAATGCCTAATAGTGTTTTTACTAACCTCTAATAGTGTTTTTGTGAAATTCGTCTGCGGAGCAGGTTGAAAAAAAAATGGCTTTTTAAATGTTAAGAATTGTTTTCTGTTAGAAATACAGGGCGATTATAATTAAAGTCCCACTTTCAAAATGATGTAAAAAAAGAAACACTCTTCACAATGAATTCAAATTTGAACTGAAGATACGTGTAGAAGTGGGAAACGGTACGGCTTCAAAAAACGTTTCATAGTATATTAATAGATGGCGCTATAAACGGCATAAAGAAAGTGGATGTTGCTGTCAGTGATATTTTGAATCGAAATTACAACGCATTTAGCATGAGTTGCGCATTAAACTAACTGTAGTATTCAATCTGCTTGATTGCTTCAGTTTTTCGAGGAAAAAAATGACTTCAAAATCATTAAACAGTTGTGACATTGTGAGTGGAAAGCCCATCCACCACGGCCAGGTCATATCAAATTGGATGGGAAAAAATCGAAGGAATTTTTTTTGAACTCTTGTTTTGATACCATCAAGTTTCCCTTTTCTTCAAGTATCTTCTGTTCAAATTGAGACTCATTGTACGAGTGTTTCTTTTTTACAGCATTTTGAAAGTTGGACTTTATAATTACCTTGTAGATATATTGTGTTTAATAAATAGAGGCCCTTTAACATACGTGTGGGTATTATTGCACTAACATGCACTACACTTCACTCTAAAATTGTAACTAACACTATGTAATTAATTATTTCAACAATAAGCGCTTGGTCCCTGGAGTGCTTTCCACTGTGCTCTGCGAAGTGTTTCACTTCGATAATTAATATGATTGGCACATGCTCGGTGCAGGAGAGGTCGCAGCAAAATGCAACCCATCAAACACCTGAGCAAAGCATTTCTGGAGCGTAACATTCTGAATCGTTGAATAAATCCCTACCAATGCCCCCTTTCCGATCTAATTCTGCGTCTTCACAGTCACAGATCCCAAGGCTACATTCTGAATTGCAGTTTCAATCTGCCTGCCCTTCACACTGTTATGATTGCTTTCGGCTCCATCAAGTATACGCCACTCGGAGCTGTTATCGATATTCCAGTTTAGGTGGTAAATGTCAGATCGAGATATGAGAGCCATGCATCGCATTAGCCGGTCCGGAATTCCGCGCTGTCGACACTCGTAAGTGGAACAGGCTTGCGGAACAACTTGGTGAAAATGTCAGTGAAAAATTTATAGCATATATCAGTATAGAGACATCGTCGGTTTCTACCTGGAAATAGGATTCATGGCATAATGTTTGTTTTGGATAAACAACATGTAAAACTTTTTTTAATCTGGTGGGCCGTTTTATCTCATAAATGACCAACAGTGAAAAATGTCAGTGAAAAATTTATAGCATAGGTCAGTGCAATTATATTATGGGTTTCTACCTAGAAATAAGTTTATTACATAGATATGTAAAATAACATGGTATATTTCTTTCCGGAAAAATGCTTCGTGATATAATGTTTTATACAACTTAATGTTTGTTTTGGATAAGTCTCATGTGTAACATTTATTTTAAAATGGAATACCGTTTTATCTCATAAATGAGCAACAGTGAAAAATGTCAGTGTAAAATTTATAGCATGTATCAGTACAATGATGTTGTGGGTTTCTTTCTAGAAATAGGTTTATAGAAAAGCTCAGTACAATAACATTGCGGGTTTTTTTTTTCTAGAAATAGGTTTTTATCTTATAACGTTTTATACAAGTTAATATTTGTTTTGGATAATTCACATGTATAACTTTTATTTTAAAATAGAGGACCGTTTTATCTCATAAATGACCAACAGTGAAAAATGTCAGTGAAAAATTTATAGCAAATATCAGTACAATAGCATTGTGGATTTCTTTCTGGAAATACGTTTATTGCATAGGACAGCACAATAGCATTGTTGGTTTCTTTCTAGAAATAGATTTATTGCATAGCGCAGTACAATAACATTGTGGATTTCTTTCTGGAAATAGGTTTATTGCATAGATCAGTGCAATAACATTGTGGGTTTTATCGTATAACGTTGAATACAAGTTAATGTTTTCTTTGGATAAATCACATTTATAATTTTTATTTTAAAATAGAGGACCGTTTTATCTCATAAATGACCAACAGTGAAAAATGTCAGTGAAAATTTTATAGAATAGATCAGTACAATAACATCGTGGGTTTCTTTCTGGAAGTAGGATTCCACATATAATGTTTTAAACAAGTTAATGTTTGTTTTGGATAAATTACATTTATAAGTTTTATTTTAAAATCGGGACCGTTTTAACTCATAAATGGCCCACGAAAGATCTCTATAATATTGATAATTTGTTTGGTTGATTGGTTGTGGTTTTATGGTACAGGGGTCGCTCTTGTAGTGCGTATGAGGCAGCACTGTTACAATTGAAATTATTTCTTCCTACTTTAAGTCGTTATGTATTTGCGAATAAATATTTCTTTCTAAATCAATTATTCGATCTTTGCGACTTATTATTTGTATTTAATTTATACGCTTTATAATCCATTCTTTTTCATTAAAATCTGTGAGCAATGTAGCCCTATATTCTGAAAAAAAAACAATGCCTACGAACAAGTCTTCTGAAAGAGGCTTCGCATAGCGAACAATGCAATGGGATTGCTGCAATTTGATTTTGTTTTGATGCTTTTTTTTTGGAATCAAAAGATTTTAAAACACTGATTTATGAATAATTCAGTACTATTATTACTCCTTTTATAAAAAATGTTTTCTCCTAGCTTCCACTTGTTGAGAAGCCGAGGTTTAAATGCAATGTTTCAAATCTTCTTTTTGCATTGTATGTATGTATGTAAAATGATTTTTTCCTTATTACATCTAAAAGTTTTAAAAATATTTTGTGTTTTAAATTAACCTTCCAAAGTTTTATCGATAAAATAATATATCTACAAGATTTTATTCATAAAAAATTCAATTTCCACAGTATATTAACAGCTCTGGTTTGAAATACTTTCACAGTTAAAAATTTGTCGTTTCGTTTATACAGAAATGTAAAACGTATCTAGAAACTTCTAAATGTAAATTTTAATTCAGTTATTTAAATGTACTGGCTAAATATTTTTTTTATTTATATAAGTCGAAAAATATTTACTTATTGAAAATATAAAGTATTTACCAAAAATGAAAATAGCTTGTTTAGGTTAGGAGAATAACATTATTCGGAATGTTAATTTTTATAAAAATAATATGCCGAAGAAACTAAAAACGGAAAAAAAAGTTATCTGTCAAGCATAGGTTTTTAATTATTTTTTTTCAATAAGAGGAAAAAAAAACCCGTCTACCACAGCTGTTCTGTTAGAACGCAAATGTCGTAAGCTATGATATTAAAAAAATATTGTTAGACACATTTAATAACAAAAACCTTAATTTTGATAGTTAGCAGTTGTCTGCAAATGGAACTTTTTTCGAGCAACACATATACAAATTTTTTTATCTTCGAAATAGCTTTAAAAACATACGAATTAGGATTCCAAAATTAACTTTAAATTAAAAATATTTATTTTATAAAAATACCAGTTTCCAACAATTAAAGTGAATCACAGAACTGAGATTGTAACATTTCTATTCATTAGAAGCTAATGGAATTTGACTAAAACATTAGTGAAACATTGTATAGTAAAAAAATGAAACAGAAGTAAAATAATAGAATAATGTTTTTCTTGAAAATATACTAAATGGAATATATGTACTAATAACATAGTATTTGAGTTTAATATGTGATTAATTTTAATGTGGAGGGAGATTATCTCTAACAGATAAGCAGGCACGACTGCAAATTTGCATGCTTAAAATGCTGATAATTATCATCTCAAATAAATTGGGAAGCAATGACCATTGATTAATAAAAGCAAAATTAATTAATAGCAAACAACAAAACCCATTGTTGTCTCAAAGTAGTTAGAAGACCTTGAACTGTAAGAGACAACATTAAGTTCAGTAATGCATCAATCCTAAAGCATTTCAAATATGTTCAGACAGATTCAAGACCGGAAAAAGGGTTATCTATTCTATACACACAATAGCATCACGAAAGTAATTTTGCACCAACTGAAATTTGTCTGGTTTACAGTTATCATCTGGTAGTATGAATTTTTAACTGCTCTTGCTGAATAATTGAAACAAGAATCTGTATAACTGAGCAGTAACGCGTCCTTCTGATCTTATAAACAGGTTAGTTTGCCCAACCATAAAAATACTTGTCGGGCACATACACTAAACTCATCAAATCTTCCTCTTCTGGACATAAGACCAACAATATTCTTTAGTCACATTTTAAACGAGGTTTGGGCTCACTAGAAAAGAATGAGGCCTCTTTCACACCCCACAATTAAATATTTTCTTTTGATGAAATGGTATATGGTATGCATACAAAGTTGTGAGTACAACCTTCCTTCATCAAACCTTATAGACATAATTTATCAGGGTACCATCCTCCCAGCGGCTATTACGACATAAGATATAAGTGTGATTCGCGCAATATTTCTGTACCTGATTTGTAAGTAGCTGGAAATAGCTGTCATCTCTGACACTTGTAACTTTTAATCGTCGTCGGTTATGCTTTGAGTAATTCATTGTGTTCTTAAAAATGCATTTCACAATTTATGAAAGACGGGCTCATATTCCACCGTCTTGCACCATAGGGTTTAGTCTGGCTTGATTTAATTTTTTCAGTGTCTCGACATTGTAATATTTCAGATAAATGATGGCGAGTACTTACTTCTAAAATTGTGTTTCTTGCAAAATTTAAATACACGTTTCTATTTGCGAAAATGGCAAAAGCCTGTTATCAAACCCTTGTCTAATTATGTTAAGCGACTGATCTTCTACTAATTTCCATTTCATATTCCATTAAGCAATATTTTGTGCGCATACTTCGAAATTTTCATAAACATCTCTTATTTTTGACCATGTTATTGCAATTTATGGGCTTTTCCATAATATTTGGAAACCAGTACAGTTCGACATTGCATTTAAAAATATTTTAAATGAATTTCTATAAAATTTTATATGAATTTCTCTAATAATAATTAATTATTAGATTTAAGACAGAGTTGTATTTCATAATATTATCCTAAAGATCTGAAATAATGACGTGTCATTATTACTGTTAAATTTCTATTTTGAAAGCCTTCCTTTTGAGAATTAGTTTGAAATTTTTAATAAGTGATAACAATATCCAAACCTCTATCCCATATATTTGAAATTTTTTTGAATTATGTAATGTTAAAATTTTTTATTATATAATTTTTATTGCATAAAATAATCGGCATGTTAAAAAAAAATTTTTATAAAATAATATAAAAAATGGTTTAAATTAGATATAAAATTTTAGGTTACAAAATTTTTTTCTTAATTTTATAAAAATTGTTTTAAGGTGGATAATGTTTATTTTATTAACTAGAAATGTTATGTTTATGAATCATGATTTGTATTTATTTACCAATTGTTACATCTATTAATACATATTCGTGTTTGTGATGGGAGATTCATGTAAGCAGATTTATATTTCTTTAACGAGGAGTTTAAATATTTCTGTTGGTTAATTTCTATAATCACATCTCCATTTAAAGTGAAATAATCCCTTAATTCGTTTATTGAAATGATGGTGTTAGCAAACATTTATTAACCACTTTAAAAAACATATAAAACTTTCCCCTATGCATTATACAATAAATAAATAAACAATTAAAAAAAAAAACTTATTCACTATTAAGTTACTTTAATTAGAAAAGCAACAAATCTCTATCGAAATTTGTTGCTTTTCTTGGGGACCCAAGTTGATATTTTTAATCATATTATATAATGTGGACAAAATAATTTTCCACATTCTAAACAATCTAACCATTTCTTTTTATTCGCTTGATCATAACAGTAACTCCACCGGTAAAAACAATCATTTTTGTTCATCCCACTTTTATGCTAGAAGGCACTTGTTGTAATAAAAGCTAATAAAATGGGCGCAGGATCCTCTCTGAAAGAAAATAAGAATGAAAAAACATAAGCCGTAGATGCTAACTCACACAGAAGGAACAAGACGATTCTGTGGATACGACTTCTAGTACAAGAAAGTGCCACGGGGTGTCTTTGTGAGGTGTACGAGCTGTGGATCCAATTCTAGTCCAACAATTTATTGAATTTCTTTCTATCACGTTATTTGTTGAAGTTATTGGATATTGTGAGTTTTGGATTTTTGTTTCTAATTCTCCAGTGAGGCAGAAAAAAAAAGTGGTTTTAATGTTTGGGAGCCAGGAAATATGTTTTTACAGTATCATTTTGAAATAATATGGTTGATTACCCCACAGAAAAGATTGGGTTAGTAGTTCAGTAAGTTTTTGATAAATGGAAATTGCAGAAAAAATAAATCAAACACTGATGCTATTATTGGTTTTCAATGTACCTGATTTGATTTAAAAAGTTTTAAATTAGTTGGGATTTCTTATTAATTTTTTTCTGTCCATATACTTTATAAAGAGACACTACTGTAATTTTAAGCAATTGGTGGATAACTTGTATTATATGAAATGTATAATATTTCTGAACCTGCTTGAAAAGGATGCACTTCAAAGAAAGAATCTTTCTATAAGAACATTTTTTTCTTATAAGTTTAAATATGTTGTAAGCTTAAAAACTATTGCTTCTTCTAGTTCACTTTCTTTAAAAATGCCTTTTAATTTCTCATAATATTAATTGCCGTAATTATATTTATCAGTAGATCTCGAATACTTTAAATAAATCGCCCCGTGCAGTACTTATAGTAAATTTTTTTTAATTCAGATAATCTTTTAATAAAAAAATATGTATATAATAGATTTTTGTAAAAAAGTATGTTACACCATAATTGTTTATATTTTTAAAAAAATGTATTCATTTATTTAATTGTTGAAAAATATTTGTTTTTCAATTTTTATATATTTGTAAACGAAATATTAAAATTAAAATCACAACTAACAAGTTCACATCAGTTTTAGAATTGAACTAGCACCATTTTCGAAACTTCGAATTCGAATTTCTTATCAAGGAAAAATAGGAGGAAGGGAACAGAACTGTCCAAGAATCCTGTGAAAGGTACATTGTCAGAAAGTACTAAAGATCAGTCTACCAAATGAAGTAATACTATATTTTCCTCAAGGATTTCCTCAAAGTCCACAATTTAGTTAATATCAGAGACTGTTTTAAACACACTTCTGACTTTCTGGAAGTTATAATAGTAACTAGTTCTAGTTATAAGTAGTTATAATAAATACATAAAAGATTTATTCGGGTCTTTCCCATGTAATACATCTTGCATTTAAAGCGGTTTCTCATGTTTTGAGTAACAAAATTTGTCGATTTCCTTATTTTTTAATTTTTTTTTTATTAAAGAAAAATATGTTGCAATGAAAATTTATTTTGATTGGCAAAAAAAATGGATGACAAAGGAAAAAAAGTTATTTTCGAAAAAGAAAAATTTAATAAAATAACAATAAATAATTTGAAATGCAACTTAAAGTATAAACTTTTTTTTTACTGAAATACTATATTATGTTCCTTGAAACCAAAACAAAGTAAGAATTTTAAGCTATCAATTGAGATGTTTTGTAAAAATATTATTTAAATCCAGTGCATTGAATTATTAATTTTTTAAATTAATGTATGTATCTAATTAGTTACTTATCGTAACTTTAAAAATATTACTTATAAATATATACTTATATTCCCGCAATAGAGACATAACACCAAGAAAGTTACAGTAATAGAAACTTAAAAATAAAAAATGAAAAGATTGCTGCCTTCTCTGTGACAAATCCACAACAATCTTCTCAGCTACAGAAAAAATTTCCCAAATAATTGACCCATTGCTACGAAATAAGACAGTTAAACAGAGAACAAAGTCTAAAACATGAATTGATAGAAAGAAACTTGAGGTAAACTTCCAACTACCTTGGGCAGCCCTGTTTCTCACTTAAATACGTGAGAAAGTCTTTCGCTGCAAAAGAAAAAAAGAATAAAAATAAGAGATAGAATTTAAGTAAGACGAAGAACAACTAAAAAGAAAAGTTTTTTTTTTTTTTTCTTTTTTGCGGAAAGCCCGATCCAGTTTCTTCTTCACCATCAGTAAGTAAACTTTGCTCGCCATGGGCAAAAATTTAGAGCCTTCGGTGGCTATTAGACATACCCTTGGGCAACATAAAATGAGTGATACAAGACACACGTCAAAACCAGAACGGTTGGTAAAAAAAATTGAGATAGGAATCCTGCTCTTAAAGTGACTGACCAAAATAAAAATAAAATGAGGCGCTTTAGCAGTTAAGAACTTTCAATTCTTTGGAAGATCTACTTTCAATTTTATGGTCCTAGTGTTTACGTCAAATTTTAGAACCAGTTTGAAAGAGAAGCTAAGGGTTTCACTTTAGGCAGTATAAATAGTTTATAATCGATTTTAGAGGTTTGTTTGATAACTTTAATCCTAAATATGAAATTAAAATTTCTAGTATATAAGGCTGCTAAATATTAAATTCTTATTTTTGTGATTCAGTATTCCCAAATTTGGATGTTTTTTGTATATTTTGCATTTTATAAGAGTTTTAGATCAATATCTAATTATATTCTGCTTCTTCTTCACCATTCGTGGAGGAATGGAAAATAAGTCTTACCTAGCCTCTGGAAAATTTTTAGAACATTTGATATCTATTAAACATATTCTTAGGTACAATAAAATAAACCAGTCAAAACCAGAACGATTCGTAAAAAAAAAATCACATTTTGCATATTTTATATCCAATTTATAAAAACAAAAAACTTGTAGGTGCGAAATATTATTAAATTAAAACTAAATTCCTCTATAAAATCAATTATTTCAATTTTAAAATTCAAGCATTCTTATTTTATTTATTTATTAACTTTCTTTGAACTTTTAAATTAATATATGCTTTATTTCATATTTAAAAATGGCAACATTATAACCACGCCCAAACGAATCAATCGAAAGCGTCAGTATATTACTCCATCTATAAAACTCAAAATTATCTTTATTGAATTAACTAAATTTCAAATTGAAAAAAAAATATTTATGATCCAAAAATTCTGGTGCAATGTCGATTTGTAATGATAAAAAAAAAAATTAATTGCTAATTGTTCGCATTTTGTAACGCAAATTCTTATGTATTTTTTAATTCAGATAGTAATAAATCTTATTTGAAAATCAAGTTTGCTTGTCTTTTTGCATTCTATATGAATATTATTCCTTAACACAGCTTATAATCGATAATTCTTCATACATTATATTTTTCGATATTTTTTTTCATTTTATGAAATAGATTTTTTGACCATCTAAACAGTATCATGCTGAGATATCATAAATTAAAAATTTTAATATGTTTATCGAGATTACTCAGTAAAACTATTTTTCGAATTTTAAAGATAATTAATTTTTCCGGATTTGAATATGTACAATACACAAATAATAAACATATTTACTTGAAGCAAATAACAAATGAATTTATTACTCCACATAGTCCAAAGACTATTTGTAAGAATATTAAATTCTTCAATATAAATCATAATAATATGTTGAATTTCGTCTGTTTTTAATTATTCCATAGTAATTCATTGATCAAATGTATTCAAAGTAAATTGGTTAAATTAAAAGTATTTACAGCATTAAGTGTAATTACGAAATGATTTTAATTACGCTATTTAAAAAAAATAATTGCATTTTTGCATTTCACTTTTATCATGCAGCTACTTTTAATTTAATTAATAAATATTGAGATTTTTCAAAATACGATTCTGTTAATATTAATGGTTGCCCAAAAACCTTTTTTAATTTATTCATACTTTTTTGATATAATGCTAAATTTCTTTAAGAAAATTACTTTGCATTTTTTTGTTACTAAATATGTTATAAAAGATTATTTCTCGATTAAAGGTATCATTTTAAAAGTAAAATTATACAAACTGGAAATACTCTGAGGATAGCAGGCATAAATCGTTAACACTGATGTGTTAAAAATCATCAAATATATAATACCAAAGATGTGCAGAAGATACATGAATGTTTAAGAACTATGAATGAATTGAATATTTTTATGAAAAATATATTTATTAAAACAATGACTTATTAAACAATAAAATTTCAAATTATCTTCTGTGTCCTCTTTACTTAAACAAAAACTAATCATTTCAAAATGGTAATCAAATATTTTATATTGAGTTCCACAGGAAAAGAATACTTTTTTAAAGACATACTTTCCATACATTCAACAGACTGTAACAAAATAGTTACAAATAAAGTTTCAGCAATAATACAATACAATACAAAGGCATTGTAATATTACCACTTATTCATGTGGAAAGATAAAACCGAGGAAAATCTATAAATATGCTTAAAACTCTACGAACAAACTGAGTTAAAATTTATAATAAAAATATGAAGACAAATCGGTAAATAATGATCATATTACATACATCGTTATACATGAGAAACATTGAATACGATGTCATCTGCTTTTAAGTTCTTATGGGATAAAATAGAATATTCAATTGAATAAAACAGAAATTTCTAAAAATAGATAAATATTCTATTTTATTCTTATTGAAGAAAATAAACTATTCAAAAATTTCTTCGTACGTAAAAGTTCTTGAAGAATGTATGAAAGCTTTTGTGAAACATGATTTTTCCTGTTATGAAATTCTGTAAGAATGTTGCTTCACAGGGATGTCAGTTGATATTTATTAAACGTGTAATAAAAAATAATATTGAACGAATGACAAGTAATCCTAAATCATATATACATTTTTCTGCAAAAAAATCAAATTAATTTTTTCTTTTGTAATTTTAGTTGAAGTTTTTTGAAAAACCAACTGTATTTACAACAACAACCACCAATTTTATACAATTTACAAATATTAAAATACATATCAATTATTCATAAATCACTAACAATGAAGGGGTAAAAATCATGAAACATACTGTACCCTATATATATATGTTTGGTATATAGCGTACATGTATTTGGGATATATATCTATTATTCATAACTAACTAACAATGAAGTGGTAAAAAACACCAAATATACAGTACCAAACACTCACATATATATATTGAGTGTATATATAAATTTAGTATATATATATATATATATAGAATCCACTTTAAGCCGTAGGTCCCGGTCCTAATATGATCGTAGAGCGCTGAGGGGGCATTGTTACTCCGCGTCCGTGGCTTACCATCAAGTTACACTCGGCCCCCCTGGATAATGCAAAATGAGTAACATCGGTGCAGCCCTTATGGCGAAGATCACGGTCTATTTGCCAGCTGCATTAGAAGAATATATATATATATATATATCTATATATATATTTAGTATATAGATATCTATTATTCATAAATCACTAACAATGAAGTGGTAAAAATCACCACATACACAGTACAAAATATGTGTAGAAAATACTCGATGTTCAAAACTATGAATGCAATGAATATTTTTTGGGAAAGTATGTTTATTTAGGCAATTACTGATTAACTTATTAAATAATAATATTTCTGAATGTTTTCTGTGTCTCCTTTACTTAAATATAAGTTGTGTCCCCTTTACTTAATATGTACCACATAAATATATTTTGGATTTATTTCATTAATATTCTTTAAATTTTACCCAGCTGAATGTGTTTGTGGGAACTTCATGAAGCTCCACGATTCCTGGAGCCAAAACTTTTCTTTTCATTTATGATGAGATAATTTAATTTCCCATGACGACATGTTTGCGTGTAATAGGCCGCCACATCTCCATCCGAAATAGGTGGGAGTGGCCATTACATCAATGCCAATGATCCGCTGAAGGCTCTTCCTGAGTCTGCGGCTCGGACAAAAGGGCCGCTTTAAATCATGCCACATCGCGTGCAGGGGTGATAAAAGAAAAACTGGAAAAAGAATCCAGGAAAAGAGCCAGTGCGTGGAGGGAGGAATAAAGTCAAGCGACGAAGAGTCAAGTGCATATTCTACACCACTCCCCCTACTTTTGGGCGAATGTCACATGCGAATTATGTCTTGTGGACACATACCTTTTGTGAAGCAGGACTGGGAAAGAGAATGGCAAAGCAGTGATTTGTCACTCAGAAAAGCGTTTAACAGCGTGTCGCTCTAATTCAATTCGTGGTTGATGAATGGCGCAATGATGTCTTTATGGGCTGTAAAGGTTGTGGTTCTGTTAATAGGCCAAAGGGGGACGTGTTCGGCTTGATAAAGGGCGCCATTGTACTAGGCTTTCATTTCGTCTTTTTATGGTATTGATGAATCTTGTTATCATGCTAGGCTGGGGGGATGACGTAAATATCATAAATGGACACAAAAGAAAGTGATGTGGAATTGCGCTAAAAATGAGATTAATAAGTATAAGCGTCTGTAAGAATACAGATTAAAGTAATAGTAAAGATTGTTGTTCTGTTGGCCTTTACTTGTCATACTATATCCTGTGTCATAATATTTAATATTAGTTTAACATAATTTTTAGATAATTCAATAAATTTAAAATTTTTAAAAATAAATTAATTCAAGCGTGCAAGCTTTGCAATTTGATCTGTGTTGCATGATTTTTCTAACATTTTGCGAAGTTGCATTTTACGAAGCAGAGTTGCACAAAATTAATTGTTCAGCCAATGTTTTAACTTTTTTTGTGAAGTACAGTGTTTTAAGGGGATAAGTTTTAAGCTAAATTGTTACCGGTGACCAAACATAAGAACACAGAGTAATCTTGTGGTATAGTTATTGGAAAAAATAACGAACTTGTTCGGTGCGATGCTTAAACCCATTTTTTCCTACAGAAAGAAAAATTTAATATAAACTCATAAGGAAAACTGTTATGGATTTAAATTAACTATACATATAGCCAGCTAATACAGTCGCTTTATATTGAAACTTTTATTTCTTTTTAGCTGACTTTTACTAAATCTGAGGTAAATTTTCTTAAAATTAAAAAATAACACGAGTTGTCATATTGGGAAAAAGGCAATAGAAAATTCTATTTATTGTCATATGCTACATAAAATATTAAATAATAGTTGTATAAAGATAATTATAAAAAAAATGAAAATATAATAATACAAATGTCAAGTAGATTTTATTTATGCTTTTCCCAACGTATACTAGCTGTCATTGTTGGCAGATTGCCAACCATTTGTCCATCAGTAGATAAAAAATTTCTCTTCCAATATTAAAATGTCCAAAAGAATAAACGCTAGATCCCGCGATTAATATAGTTAAAACTTTATATTTTGAGTAAACCCTTCAATTTTATTCATTCTTCCTTTTTTAATTATAACTTAAACTCAACGGGATTTAAGTTTTAATTATAACTTTTTTATTATAATTAAAACTTAAAGCCATAAGTTTAATAATGTCATTGTTAAAACTGAGTATTATATTTTATAATTTATACTTTCCATAGTGATTTCAAAGAAAACACTACATGAAACTGGAAAATGAGATCTATCTCTTTATTCTAGAAAATTAGTTTCAGAATATTGTTCACATTAGGACTGACCAAACTGCATAGAGAAATCGCGAATCGAATCAGAATGAATCTGTTTTTAATGCCACACAGAAAATATATTTTTTGGGGAAATTATTGCTAATGAGCAAATTTTCAGTGAGGAAACAGACTTATTGCATATTTTAAATACATAAAGAGCGAGAATGTATGCTTAAATTTGAATGTATGAAAATTTGAATATGAATCATTCAGATTTTTTCCAATAAAGACATCATAAAAATACTTTGGAATAAGTACATAACTAGTTCCAAAGCATAATCTAATATGAATAAATCATTATAAAAACAGTGTCCAGCACTACGAATTACAAAAACATTAAAATCTCAAAATAAAATTAGTATATTTGTAAGAATGTAATTTATGCAGTAAAAGTTAGCTTATGCAGTAAAAAATTGAACATAAATGTACCTGAAAACACGAACACTTATATATATATATATATATATATATATATATATATATATATATATAATTCATTAAGAAAAATAAATTAAGAATCAATAAAGTTACAATTTTACAGATATTAACCCAAAAAATTTAATAGCAAATTCTAAATCAGCCATCACTAAAATTGCAACACAGTTGCTTCATTTTATTAGATCTTACGAAGAGGAAATATTTTCTAATGTCTGATCTAGAATCATTAATGATTTGTATTACTGAAATTTTGTGATATATTTCTGATTTCAAACAAAAAAAACTTGAGAATCATGTACTTCTTCTCAAAAAAAATTATATAGTCTGCAAAATCAAGATATGTTTGATTTTGGCAAATTTCAAAAGAAACTTTTAAAAGATAAAAGGACGAAAATAATGCTTCGATTAGTTACGTTTCGGATGAAAAATAAAAAGGCTACCCAGTAAGAAATTTACAGAACATTTTTCCAAAACAGGTTCGATTCAAAAATACTTCAGAATTACAATGGCACGAGAAATCCATGCAGCAGTTATTTCTAGAAATTAGTGTAAACCAAGAGGCAGAGCAGCCGTCATTTATTTCCAAGTAATTTGTCCATGTTGTAGCAAAGCAAAAATGTCCGATTGTTAAATGGGGAAATGGAATAAAAAGCACAAATAATCATGACATTGTCACGTCATCCGCTCGTTTGCAACTGTTCCAAACAAGAGTGTCTACAAATTCCTTTTTAATTTATGTTCTGGGGAAGTTGTTAAAGTTGGTGCTCAACTATTCCGGAATAAAAGCCATGCTTGAATAAGGCGCAGTTGCAGAATAGCTTAGGCAATTCTAAGAAAAATAGGCAATGTTCTCTGCGTGCATGGAATTTTTATAATTAAAAGAACATTGGATACATGATATACCTAAATCAAAAAACCATTTATATATATTCTTATATAAAAGGTTAGATGTACTCAATAATAAATTTGATTGATTAAATAAGTATAAGATTTATTTGATTATTCAAATTAATATTAATTATTGAACTTAGTATTATTATTATTATTGTTATTATTATTTTAGATATCATAATTATTAGGATTATTACTTCACTTTGTTGTTGTTGTAATGCAGCTGGTAATACAGACACAGGTAATCTTTATGTCATAATCAAAGGCTGCACCGTTGTTACTCATTTAGCACTACTCATGGGGCACGTGTAGCTTGAAGTATGCTTCGGACGCGAACACTATCCCGATTATTACTTTATATATTATTTTAAATTACTATTATTATAGTGTCATATTTATTATTATTATTATTATATTTATTTTAATAAATATTAATGTGATTTTTCAAAATGCAGTTTGTTACACGATTTTTTCAACAATATATCTGAATGATAATGGAATTTAATTTTCTTGAATTAAAACTACAAATTAAAAAAAAAGGTTTTAAAAGAGTATTTTTCTTGTTTCATCATTTAAAGTTTTTGAATTAAATCGATATAACAAAATCTTTTAGTGTAAAGGAAATAAGCTCTAATTCCTTAATGTGAATTTAAATTAATGTTATAAGTAATTTTAAGTAAAATATTAAATTAACAGCTAAAAATGTTGTTTTAAAAGATAATTTTTCTTGTTTCATCATTTAAAATTTTTTAATTAAATTGATATAACAAAATATTTTACTGTAAAACAAATAACCTCTAATTTATTAATATGAATTTAAATTAATATCATAACCAATTTTAATTAAAATATTAAATTAACTGCTTAATTTATTTTCCATCATTGTATATATTTTTGAATACTATTTTAATTTCAAAAGAAGTTTGAACAGTCATATTATTTGAATTTACGCAGTTGGATTATGCAGCATATAATTGATTCTTAGAAATTTTAATACTTTTTATTTTATATTAATACCGTTTATGAAATTAAATAATTAAATAATTTAGTTTTAAATTAATAATAAAATATTAATTAAATTACAAAAATTAAAATACTAAATTAACATTTTCATCTATTTCCCGTTATTGAATACTATTTTAATTTCAAAAGACCATCAATTATGAAATTAAATTATTAAATTATATGTTTTTGAATTAGTAATAAAAATATTGGTTATTATCTGCCCTATTATCTTTAATATACTGTGTATATAAAAAAGAGAATTTTTATATATTTTCTTATACGAATTACATAAAAGAAGCAAAATTCCAAAATTAAATAAAAAAAATTCTCCATATTTTCTATTAAATATATATTAAATTCATTATAATATTTCTGTTCATTTTCTTCTTTTATTTCTCATTTAATTTTCTTCATTTTATATAAGGATATATATCTTCGGCCAAAACAGAACACAACTTAAAAAATTTAATATTAAATTAAGTTAATTTCATATCTAGAACCGTTCATAGAAAAAAAATTAATTGAAAAATTAGTTTCAATAAAATACATTTAAATTGAATTAACAAGTGAAACAATAAAAATATGATACAAACCTTGCCACTATTAAAATTTTGTATAATTTATACATTTTAAAAACTAACATTAACCAATAAATAAATATCTTTCTCTATAATAGTGCTTAAAAATGATTATTTTGAAATTGAATTAGCGTAGTTTTTTTTTTTTTTTTTTTTACTGATGACAACTTGATTACTTAAATTAATATTGAGTGCTTACTATAAACACAAATAAATTAAATCATAAATTGCCTCTTCTAAATCATGTATTTAAAGCAAAAATCTAATGAATATTAATATTTGTACTGTTTTTATTTTGCATTCATATCAGTTTTGGTTCGTCATAAATTATTCATGTAATTATAATATTTTATCTAAACCAGAAAGATGAAAAACAAACCATGGAAACTGTCGGTTAAGAATAAATTTAATGTTCTATTGATAAAATAAATCTCACTTTTCTTTTGTAATTATGTTTAAATCTTTCTATATTTGAAATTTATTTTTATCCTGAAATGTAAAAATTGTGAGTGTTGTTATAATATTTTAGAATCTGGAAACCAGATTTTGTAATTGTTTTAATATATCAAATAAATTGTAGAAGAAAATTTTATTTTGATTTTATGCTACTTAAATTATCGTTGGCGGCCTAGTGGCCAAATGGCCAGCGTTCTGGCCTTTGGTATTACAGGTTTGGGTTCGAATCCTGGTGGTGCCAGGATTGTTTATAATGGTTCCGAAAGCACTTTAAGCCGTAGGTCCCAGTCCCCTATGGCCGTAAAGCGTCACAGAGCCCAATCAGTCTTCTCACCCATATCATTCCCAGACTGTAAAGGGGCAACTCAGCTCTAGACACAGTGACGTGGTGTGGTGTGGTGTAGTAATAGTGGTTCGGAATCCACTTTAAACTATTGGTATCGGTCTGTTTAGCCCTCGTGTGAACAGGATGTCCGTAGTGCGACAAACCAAACCAATGAATTATCGTTGATACTATAACTTTGACTGAATATGTTAATTACTGAATATGTTATTGTATATTTTCATGTATAACATTTATAAGCCGATAACTGTTTTTAGAGTTGTTTTTTTAGATTTTTCTGCAGCTAAATTACAGAAGTCAGCACAAATGCAGTTCCACTAATTTGGCAAAAAAAAAAGCTACTTTCTATTATCCAGGTGCAAGCGATAAATCGCCAAATAACGCTAAATATAGTAGGTGTTTATTTGTTTAGTTTATATTTTTTAAGTTTATGAAAGAAATAATTAGGAAAATGACTTCTTTAGTTTCGAAATTATTTATATTGCTGAGTTTAAGCTATAGCCAATAATTATATAACTTGTTTGATTAAGAAATACTTTAATTTATGAATATTGTAACATGAAATGTTTTTAAAAACATATTTTTTTAACGAAATGAATTTAAGTTTATAAGAATGAATTTAAAAGATGAAAGATAAAAAGATCAAAGGTTCAAGATCTAGACAATAATACTGGTAAATAACTTTCTTTGTAACTCTATATTACTATGTCATAATTTATTGAAAATATGAAATAAATAGTAATTGTGATGAATAAATTTTGTGATTTAAAATTATGTCTAAAACTCTTACATGTACTCAATATATATTTGAACAAGTTCTCAAACCTTACGGCCGTGTTCCGATTCTCTAATTTACATTGAAGTTAAAGATAAAAAAAATACCTTTATCATGGTAAACGCTTGCAATCGGTACTTGTTATCGTGCAAAGTCTGGTATCGTGATGTCGTGTAAAGTGGTGTTACTTCTTACATGTTAACGACATTCATTTTTCATTTTTTGTTTTTTATTTTATTTTTTATTTTTTTATTTTTTGTTTTTTAGTTTTGTTTTGGTAACATCTTAAAACGACACAGCCGTATGTTTCTTTTCAAACAATTTAACCTAATGTTAAATTATTATTATCTTTCATAATTTTTTATAATATCTTATATATCTCATTTTGCATCAATGTTTTATTCAAATGTGATTATTTGAAGAAAGTAATTTCTAATTACCTTTTATAATAAAATACTAACTTCAATATGAAACACATTCAATACATTTGTTCTGCAGTGACATTTAAAGCAGTAAAGGTTAATCGTTTTTACACTTTATATAATTTAAGAAAATATCTTTATACTTTATATATTATATCTTTATGCTTTATATAATTCAAGAAAATTACTATTTAAAATAGATTGGTGAGAAAGAAAAAAATTCTATCGTCTTTATAAAATTAAATTATATATTTATAATTTATTTCAAATTGTATAAGAAATATACAAAATAAGTTATTTAAAATTTTTTTATAAATATTATTATTTTAATTAAAAAATATTTACATTATTTTTAATTTATATTTGAAAAATATATAAAACATTAAGATAATTAAAATTTTTGTTTTATTTATGAAATATGCTTTAGTATAATAACCCGTAAGTTGTTAAGCACTTTTTAGGAGAAAATTTCCAAACTAAGCATATTTTTTTCCAGATTTTATCTGCCTACCATTTGCAGTAGAAAAAAAAGGTTTTATTTTGATAACAATTAGTATATCGTTTTTATTATTTTCTTTAACATACAATAAAAAATTATTTTCTAATCACTACGATGCTTATAATTTTTTAATAAAAGAAGTTTTTATGAATAAAAAAAATATTAATAAATTGCAATCGTTAATGAATTGCTGATAATACAAAATGCGAAATTACGTAAAATAAGAATTTTTAATTTATAATATATATTTTGCAATTTAGATTTGTCTAATATGTTTCAATGAGAATTTACTTCAACAACTACTTTATTTGATGCATGAAGTAGATAATTTATTATTTCTTTACTTTACCGTAAGAAGACTTTCTTTTTTTTCAAAATGTCAAATCTTTTTTAAAAAAGAAGTAAGATTAATGGTGGTGGAAACAGAAAGTGTAAAAACGATTAACCTTTACTGCTTTAAATGTCACTGCAGGATAAATGTATTGAATATGCTTCATATTGAAGTTAGTATTTTATTATAAAAGGTAATTTAATTTCTGTTATTCATATATATAATATTATCTGAATTTCTGTAATTAATTATTTATCATATTTTAAAGGCAATCAGCCATCATAAAATTGAAAAATAAAGATACTCGAAAAAATATTGCAATAAGATAATCTGTGAAATAAATTTTTAGTAACTTATATATGAATTAATTATTTTTAGTAACTTATATATATTTTTAATAATTTATAAATGAAATATTTTTTTTATCTTTTTAATTATATGCATAACTAATTTTCTTATATGTTTTCATAAGGGAATTCTAAATTATTCCAGAAATAATTATGAATTTGATTCCATCTAATTTATTTTCTCTATTTAGAATTATTAATGACGAAGTTAGTCTACTCAGAAATTTAGTAGTTTTAAATCTTAACTACAAATGATATATAATAATATAAATGCGTATATTTTTAATCAATCTCTATTTTTATAAATTTTCTATGTTATATTCAGAATTAAATTTAGAGAAATTTAATTTCTGTATTTGCCAGAGTTGTATATATGTATGTAAAAGTATGTATTTTATTTTGTTAATATTTAATTAAAAATTTGAAGATGTTACAATTTAAAACAAAAATAATTAATTGATATACTTTGAGAGACTATTTAATTACTCTGTTAATTTAAAAATTAAAACCATTTGATAAAAATGCATACTTTTTGGAAGAATTATACTGTATTGCGCATTAATTAAAAAACAAGAATAGGTAAGAAGAAAATTAAACTACATCATAATTTTGCAATTTATTCGTTTTGTATAAGATAATTACCTGAAAAAGAGGATAGTTATTTTTCAGTTTCTTAATTTATCTTTTTAAAGATTTAAGTGAGTTTAAAAATATAGATATATATCTTTATATTTTTTGGCATTTATAGTTTTTACATGCATTTGTAGCTAGCAACAAACACAAAACATTAAATTTAGTTTCCACCTAAATTATTTATTATTATTTATTATTATTAATTATTTATTATTTATTATTAAATTATAAATTATTTTTATTGAATCTAGGAAATGCAAAGTTAATAGATATGACATTAGTAATTAGGAACACCGAAAATCAATCACTTAATTAATTAGTAGTTTAAACATGATTTGTATCAAGGCCATGAGTCTATTACAGATTTTGCCATATATATTAAATCAAAATATTCGATATTGATTTATACAGCTATTAAGAAAAACAAACGACTTAAATGTAACAAACACTTTTCGTCTATTAATGGCATATGGTATTAAGGACAACCGAAAGAAACAATTAGTTGCAATTCAACATCTTTAAATTTTATTATTTTCATTTAAAACAAAACCTTTTTGTTGTTTTTCTGTCACGTAGGACAACAAAAAAGACTCATGTAGTCAATTCAGTAAGATTAGATGATCTTCAGAGCGAACAGTTCTTATCTGTAAGGATTTTCATGGCTTGAAATACGTCAATTGTATTTCGTAAAATTCGAATTGAACTTCGTAAAAGATTTCTCAGCGCAACACATTCCAGCGACCTGTGGCCGTTCCACTTTCATTTTAAAATAAATCCTTGTAATTTTTTTTCTTGAAATTGCAGTCTGTAAAAGGGTTGATATCAAATCCCTTGAAGTTTCTTTGTTTTCATTGCAATGTCCATTCGCTGCTATCTATTGTTGTAGTTTAAATTTCACCTTTGTATCTTATAGAATACGCATATCATATTAGAACTTCAAACATTTCTATGAGATAATATATTATACTATAAATAAATCAGAATGTAAAATGAGGTTAACTATGGCATTAGTAGGACCCAATTAATGCATTGTTGATAAAAAAAAAGTTAATAATCCTTACCAAGTTATATTTTAAATAATAGATTAACAGTATACACTGTTTTGTATTCAGATATACAAAAAAGACTTGTTGTTGGAAAGTTGTATATGTATTCTCTTTGATTTATTGATGGTGAAATAGACATACTGGCCACAATTTTTTAAAATATTTAAGGAATACTTTTCTTTTCTCACGTATTCTCTCAAATTAATTTCATTAAATACCTTAAATAAAAAAACTAATTTAAAATTTTGTGGTGAATGAAATCAAGACAGATACCATTTTAAGATAGATAAGATTATTTTAGAGACAGATACAAACATTTAAAAAGTTACGTGTCAACGTTGTGTAAATTTTTTCATTTCTGGAATTCTTCAGATGTTGCATCTTGATTTTAATGCAAGTTAAATAAAACTGTACAAATTGAAACAAATAAAGAAATAATTCATAGATGTAAGGAAAAAATAACATTCTTAAGGACCATGACTAAAACCAAAAACACTCAGAATAACTTTTTAAATGCTTAGATGTTTTGAAGGGATCAAGAATTTATTTTATATAAGATCAAAATTAAAAAGTTAATTCTTATAATATGTGTCTTGAATTTTAATTACCAGTCTTTTTTGCTGCAATCCCTTATTTTACACGAAAAGCCAAATCCATTTTAGTTCTGATAAATTGCATGAAGCATATTATTTATTAAACGATGTTATGGAAATATAATCAGATATAAAAATTTTCTTCAAAAAAATCATGTTAGAGAAAATGGAGATATGTGAAACTGATTTATTTTAATGAGGTTGTAATTAAGTTTAAATAAGAGAAGAATTTTCATTTACGAATTTGGATTTATTTGTAAGTCTGAAAGAAAATCAATTTTCAAGCTATGCTATGAATTATTCATGTTAGATATCTTCAGCATGAAGTTAATAAATACATAATTAAGAATATTTATTATTGACTGAAATGACATTTGAAATAGCTTGCACAATTTGTTCTTGGGATTATTTGGAGTTTAATATTTTATTTAACATGAGAGAAATTCTTCTTCTTAATTTGTAATTTAAGAACATTAATGACTTCTGACTACTTTCTTACTATTCTATCTGAGTATTTAAAAACTTGTATAAAATTCTAAATAATGCCCACCTGTATTTGAACTTCTATTACAATATGGCTTTGACATTTTAATTTTTAGTAATTTGTTCCAGTCTATGTGATATTTATTTGTGTGTATTTTCTGTTTTACGAGCAGGTAAAATTTGTCTGTTTGAACTTATTTATGTACATCACGTTGAAAATTGATTTATTGCTGTATTCTGTCAAATATAGATGTTACTAGAAATCAGGTTGATAAGATATTTAATATTAAATAAATTATATGGTCCAACCGTGGCTCCCCGTACGCAACCATGTTTCCTCCTATGCACTGCAAGAGCGCCCCTTGTGCCCTACAGAAGAAATCGTCAGTAGTCATCGACCCCTCGACCGAGAGAACACATGGCGCAACTGGCGTAGAATTACAATCTCTCATCCCGAGAGCTAGAAGTGGAATCTTTGGACTAATCTCTAATTGAATGTTCTTTAAATGTGCATCCTGTGTTTAATATTGTTTATTTTTAATTGTAATTGTGGCATTTGTGCGCGTCAAAATAAATCTGAGTGTTCTTAGACTTGTGACTCAATTCCTCCACACCCAGTTCCAACTGCACAAACAAACCGACATCTACTACAATGGATAATGTATTTTGTTTTATAATGAATATCATTTGATAAAACAATATTTATTTTTAATTTCAATGTCACTGATTAAATTTAATATTAATATATATATATATATACATAATTAAATGGTATTGAATTTTTAATTTCTAGAGATTTTTGTAATCAAACATTTATTTTCAAATTAAATTAATTTGTTTTAATTTGGATGAATTTAATAACTACACCAAAAAATTTAGAAAAACAAAATATATATATATACGTAATTAAAGACGATTTTTTGGTATTTTTGCAATCAAAAATTTTATTTTCAAATGTAATATTTATTCAGTTTTAATTTGGATGAATTCAATACCATACCAAAACTTTAAAAAAAAAAAAAAAAAAGTAATAACAAATATATTTTATCTGTGTGTGAAATACATTTTTCATTGAAAACTTCAGTGAATTAAATGTATATTAAACATCTAATTAATCTGTAATTAAATGAAGATAGTTTAGTTAGTAGTTAGTTGAACATAATTTGTAATTTGCTATAAATTAATGAGATTATATAAATACTAAATTATAACTACGACGACGATTTGCCAGGTTGACGGAGAGCCTTGGTTGCCTAGCAACCTCTATCTCCTGCTTTGTGAATGAGAGAAGTTTTTTAAGCTTTAAGTCCATTGATTAGATAGAAAAAGAGTAATATATATATATATATATATATAATATGAAAATAATTTTTTTGTATATATAATATATATATAAAAATAATTAAAAAGTTATTTTTTTAAATTAATTAAATACCTATACATATATATATATATATATAATATATATATATAGGTATTTAATTAATTAAAAAAATAACTTTTTAATTATTTTTATTTTTAATTAATAAAAAATTTTGAATGTATATTTTGTTTTTATTATTATTATAATTTTAAGAATGTAATAAGAAACAGACAAATAGAAACAAAAACAACTGGAGGAGAAACTGCGACTCAGTGGAAAAAGTGCGTGGTAATTGGGAAAGCAGGATATTGAAATGTTATTGAATAGTATTCAGAAGAGCGCGAGGTCTTTTGAGATTTTTGAAATCAGAAATGTTATCATATAAGTTGCTCATGTCATTCAAAATGGAATTATTAATATTTGGAATGGAGTTATAAGATTTTCGTTTAATTTTATAAGCAAAATGCTTAAAACTTCGGAAGAAAAGTTAAATTATAACTATTAATTTTAATGTATGTGCTACGCTGATAAATATTAAAACTGGATTGAAGAACAAACATATACGAATAATGCAATATTATTAAAATTACAGTATTTTAAACCCTATAAAAATTTACTTAGGAAATGAATGAAGATGTTTAATGCGTAAAGCTGTGGTTTTATTTTATTTTTTATTTTTATTTTGGACTCACAGTTCATTTCAGCGGTCCTTGGAGAATACTTGCAATTGAAGTTTTCATCTGATTCAGAGAAATTAGGAGAAATAAATTAAAGTAATCAATTCTTCCAAATTATTCCTCGTTAATCCTAATTTTTTTATTAAAGGAATCATTAGATATTTTTTAGTTGAATATAAAAAATTAAATCTTAGTTAAGGACAATCAAAAGTAATTAAACACTATTTTTTATGAAATATTTCGAAAATATAAAAATAATGTTTTATTGTGCTTAAATGGTAATAAGTAATTCATTTTCTATTTTTAGTGTTTATACTGACAATTTATTCAAGTATTGCTTATTTTTCTAATAATATATATTTTATGTTATGAATTATACAGATAATAAACTTAGCTGGTATTATTTAGGAAAGTTCATTGCAACGGTTCCATTATTTTCCAAATATATACAGTTTTCATGCGAATAAAATTATTTTGAATAATTTTCTGACAGTCTTTAGATAGGCATTTACAATAATTACAGTAGTTTTATGTTTACAATGAAAATATAGATTATTAATCCACAACTTATTTATGTTCTACATTTCGCTTGCATTTTTTAACTTAAAAATTATTTTTTAATAAATTTTGTCTTAAGAAATTTATTGTATTCATATTTAAACCTTTATTCCTCTACATTTATTGCTGTTTAACATGAAAGCTCAATTTTCAAAATTTTGGAAAATGGAATTTGAACATCCATTGCAATGTTTTAAGATTCATGTTCATGTAACGCGCATGGCAAAAAGGGTTTGAAGTGTTGATACACATTTGTGTTTTTGGCAAAATTGTGTTACAAAATAAGGGATTCAGTTTGCTGATAAATAAAAAAAGTGAAGATGTGCACATTATTTTTATTTTTCTTGTTCTAATAGAAGCTATGTGGTAACACAGACTGAACCTCTTAGAAACATTGCACCCATAATTCGTCACCACAACTTAGTTCGAACATCCCCTTATCTGTATTCTTTTGCATCTTCTACCTTGATTTATAAAAAGTAACTTCCTTCTCGTAGACTCATTTTATTCATCCTCATAATCAACACGTTTATTTGTGTCATAATTGAATGAAAGCTTCTACTGTAAGCAAGTTCCAAAAACTGTTAAATTGCAATAATTATGACGCTGAGTAACACTACCACCGAATGGTCTACGATCCTATTAGACCGGGACCTACGGTTTAAAGTGGATTCCGAACCACTACAAACCTCCATGGCACCGCCTGAAATCGAACCCGGAGCCTGTGGTACCGAACTCAAGAACACTAGCCACTCGGCCATCATGCCCATATACTTATATTGAATATAATTTCCCAATTTTTTATATTTTGGGGCATTCCAACAAGAACAGTTTAAAAAGGATTTATATATGTAACACCAGGAGGGGTTTCTGTACTATGACCAAATAGTTCCATCGTAATTTGATACAAACAGTCAAAGGGGAAGGGGAGGCGTGTTTCATGCTTACAGATTCAGTGTGCCTAAAACCAATGTAGACAAAAGAATTTTGGAAAATATTGATTGCTATAAGGAAGTAAAATTTCAACTCATTTACAGTTTGTCAGCTGAAGATCCATGTTAAATTGACAATATTCCTTCCAGACACAGTAAAACAAATTTAGAGAAATATTCCTATTATCTTAAACCAATAGAAATATTCCTGCGTGACTAACACCAATGTAGACAGAGGAATTTTCGAAACTTGTCCTAGCTTTAAGGACTAAAAAACTCAGTTTGTCAGCTCAATTTCAGTGTTAAATGAATACCATTCCTTCCCGATAAGGTATAAGAAATGTAGAGAAATATTTATATTATATAATATGTCAAACTCTATGTAGACATCTGAATTTTGAAAATTCTTCCTAGCTGTAAGGAATCAAAAACTCAACAACATCAAAAACTCAGTTTGTCAGCTCAAGATCAGTATTAAATGAATACCATTCCTTCCGGACACAGTATAACAAATGTAGATAAATATTCCTTCTATACATTGTGCTTACAGCCAAAGTAGACAAAGGAATTTTGGAAAGTCTTCCTATTGGATGATATAAGAAAATAAAATCTCAACTTATTCACAGTTTGTCAGCTCAAAAGCCACGTTAAATGAACATCATTCCTTCCAGACATAGTATAACAGATGTAGAGAAGTATTCATATTATCCTAAACCAATAGAAATATTCTTATGTGCTTAAAACCAATGTAGACAGAGGAATTTTCGAAATTCTTCCTAGCTTTAAGGACTCAAAAACTCAGATTGTCAGCTCAAGTTCAGTGTTAAATGAATACCATTCGTTCCAGATACAGATAACAAATGTAGAGAAATATTCCAAGCATTCTTTGGTTGGGTCGTGCAAGAAATAGTTACAAAACAATTCATTTCGTGCCAAAGTTGCAGCTACGCCGAACTCTATTGATTGTACCTTAATAATGCTTTTCTTTTTGGCCTAGATAGGAATTTTATTTACTTTTATCGTATATCTCTTACAAACAATTCTTAATGAAAAAGCTTTCTCTGTTTACCAAACAACTTCTAGTGAAGAGGGAATAAATTTCAACAAACGTATAGTTCCCAGAAACATTTCGTTTCCTCTGCTGCTTTTAAATCTGAATTCCTCCACTTGGAAATGTTTACCGATACAGTTTGTAGGATGAGGAAAAAAAAGGAAAAACGGATGATCATCATGGAATGCAACAAAGGAATGCGAATCCAGCCGCGAATGTTTTTCGGGACAAGGAGAAGTTCATTACATTTGGAGATCACATCCTCGTCGCTCTACCAGGACTACACAATTAGGTCTCGGATCCCCATACGGGTAAAAGGCTTTTCACCATTCACCTCTTCTCTACTCTCTGTGGTATTGGGGTCAATAGGTAATCAGCCGGTGAAACGTTATGTGATTAAACTCTTTTGAAGGTACGCATGAAAAACATACATATAAGGGTTTTTTTTAAAGATTTTATCAAAGGAATCGTTGTTGTAAATTTCAAATTAAATACCTATAGTTGAGAATAAATAATATTTCTCGGTATTTTGAAGGGTTTGTACATGTTATATTTATTTATTTATTATTATTATTATTATTATTGTATTTATTTATACATTTAAAAATTTGTATGTTTAGAAAATAAAAGCAGTGGCTAGCGCTCTGTACCACAGGTTAACTTCGGGAACGGAATTTCGGTACTCAAACCAAAGACCTGTGTTATCGAGAGCCAGAGCGCTACCCATTCGTTCATCAGGCCCATGTAGCTGTGAGCAACCCAAAATTGGCTGCACATTTCGGGGGAGGGGGAGGAGGGCAACTGGCCGCATTTTCGGGTTCGAGTCCCGGCGCTACCATGGATGTGTTCTGTGGTTCGGAATCCACTTTAAACCATAGCTTCCGGTCTAATAGAATCGTAGAATGTTGTCTTGTAGAACGTTGAGCATATCTTCAAGCTACATGTGCCGCCTGGGTTGTGCTAAATGAGTAACAATGTTGTTGACCTTGCTTATGACATAAAGATGAAGTGCCTCTGTATTGCCAGTTGCATTAGAACAACAACAGAAAATAAAAGCTACATCAGATAGAAATAGAAAATTAAACATGTGTTTCGCCAAATAATTAAAAAAAAATTTAAATTTTTATTTCATAAAATATTTCCATCTGGCAAAAGTTCTATATCTAGTAATCATTACAAAATTATTTTAAAAAATTGCTCTATCTTAAAATACCACTAATGTAATTCTGTAAAAAAAATATTTAACAGATCTATAAAAAAACGAAGAGAAATGATAATAGTAAACTGTCATAATTATTGATAATATGTTTTGTTAATAATTTATCCAATTTAAATATTCTAAAATATGCATCTAGTTTATTTAATACTAGTAGCTTACTGAGTGTTATTATTAACAAATCTTTAAATCTCTTATTTTAATGAACTATATTTTTTTGTATTAAGGAGCTATCATCTGTATTCACATCCAAATTTCATATCTATAACTGAAAATTAAATCGTAAGGTTTTTTTTTGGTTAAACTAATTATCTCAAAGTTCCGAAATCCAAATTGAGTTGCAGTCCCTGCTTTTTTGTACAACTTAATTAAGCATATAATTGAAAACAGGATTTAAAAATGTCTTATCGAGACATAATAATGAGATAATAACGAGATTTGTTATTGAGATTATTCAAAAAATGAAATTTTTATAAATATATTTGCATATTTTATTAAGACTAATTAGCTTCTAATGTATGAATAAAATTTTAAAAGATGCATGTTTTTAAGTTTAAATAAGCTATAATTTTTGTTTTTTTTTTGTAAATATATCTTAATTGATAATTTAAACTAGTTATATGTATTTGTTTTCGAAGATTTTAAAATGTATTGTTTTGTAAAATGCACTATTGTTGAGAAATATAATTTTTCAAAACTATTTTATTTTTTTTATTTCAATGATATAAGTGAAATATTCAGTGTAGGTAAACTTTAAAAAATGGTTAATTATTATTTATTTAATTTTTTTTCTAATGCAGCTGGCAAACACTTTGACACTTGTCTTGGATGCCTTAGGGCAAGCGCTGCACAGACGTTACTCACTTTGAATTGGCCAGGGGTGCGTGTAACTTGAAGATAAGCCACGGACGCGGAGTAACAATGCCCCCGCAACGCTCTACGATCCTATTAGACCGGAACTTACAGTTTAAAGTGGATTCCGAACCACTACAAACATGCATGACACCGCCGGGACTCGAACCAGAAACCTGTGGTACCGAGCGCCAGCCACTCGGCCATTCAGATCCTAATTATTATTTAATGTGAAGCATAAATTTATTCTTCAATTGAAATAACTTTATATCGTTAATTGTTTTGTACGACTACATTTTATTGTTTGTAATATTGTTTCTTTCGAAATTAAAAACATTCAACAGTCAACGATACCTTTTTCAAATTACCCCTTCAAATGTATTCCAACAATAACAAATCTGTTGGTTGCTACTGGAATAACCTAGATAATATTTAATTTTTTTAAAAAACTGCAACAGCAAAAGGACCTTTTCTTTTTTCATGAAAGTCGATTGTCATTTATTTCCCTTTTGTTTTGTAACTCTTTTATTAGGACTTTCTCGACTCTAGCTTTACAACCAATATACTTCTAGGAGGGCAGTTTGTTCATTTTGCTCTGTTACAAAATCCGACATTTTTCATACTGTTTCTATCCAAGTTCAGTTTTTTTCATAGCTCTTGAGCTAGGTTTATGTCAGGCAAGTAATGTAAAAATAAATAAATAAATTCTGTATGTAAGAATAGATATAGAATAGTATTAGAACAATTTTGTATGCTTAAGGAAAAAAATTGAAAAATTAAAGATAGTATTTGGCTGTTATTAATCTAGAAATACAGATTTACCTAATATTAATTAACGTGTTATATTCTATAGGCTGAATTTTATTTATTTTTTTTGTAAATAAAAATCGCGATTTATTTTTGATGGTAGATGTTTTAATAATCAATGATTAGACTACATCAGAGAACTAATTTGTTTTAAATTAAATGACATGATTAATAAATAGTTATATGTTAATTAAAATAACCTTAACATTTTCTTTTGATGTTTCTTTTAATATTTAGTTATATTGTATGAAATCAAAACTATTCATGAAATTTTCAGTGCATTAAATGGTGTTAACATAAACAATCTAGGAAAATTTGTTAATTACTGATTTAATCCACCAGTGTCTTTTAAATATTCTAAATATAATTTTCAAGTTGTAAGTTTGTAAAATAATTTTAGTTTTTTTTATTTGTAAATTTGTAAAACAGCTTTATTTATTTGAAAGTTTGTAAAGTAGCTTTATTTATTTTTAAGTTTGTAAAATTGTTTTATTTATTTGTAAGTATGAAGAATAGTTTTATTTATTTCTAAGTTTTTAAAATAGATGTATTTATTACATCACTTTTGCATAATCAATTTATGCAATCTTAATTTTCTTTTCAGAACATCGTAAGAATACAGTTTTGATTATTAATTTCTTGAGCTCCCTTGGAAGTTTAAGATTTAAAAAAAAAGTTACGTACTTTAGAATCAAAAAAACTTCTTAATTGATGGTTTAAACACATCTTTTAAATATTCTAAATATAATTTTCAAGTTGTAAGTTTGTAAAATATTTTTATTTATTTGTAAGTTAGTACAATAGTTATATTTATTTGTTAGTTGTTAAAATAGTTTTATTCATTTGTAAGTTTGTAAAATAGCTTTATTCATTTGTAAGTTTGTAAATTAGTTTTATTTATTTGTAAGTTTGTAAAATAGTTTTATTCATTTGTAAATTTTTTAAAATAGTTTTAATTATTTGTAAATTTTTTAAAATAGTTTTATTTATTTGTAAATTTTTTAAAATAGTTTTATTTATTTGTAAATTTTTTTCAATAGTTTTATTTATATGTATGTTTGTAAAATAGTTTTATTTATTACATCACTTTTGCGTACTCAAGGTATACAATCTTAATTTACTCTTCAAAGCATCGTAAGAATCCAGGTAATACATCTTTTGATCATTAATGTCTTGAAAGTTTGAGATTTAAAAAAAAATTGTTTTGAACTTAAGAATCAAAGTTAGTAAAAGTTCTTTAAAAATACATTTTCAGAGACAGAGATTAAAAAAATGAGATTTAAATGCCATTTTTCATTATTTATATTCAATCCACTATCGTTTTTTCCCTTACTGTCAAAAATTGCTTTATTTAAGATTTTTAGAAAAACTTGTTCTAAAAATAAACATATGTAAAAGCTTTATAATTTGATTGCAAATTCACCTGGTTTTTTTCTCATTCAATAAAAAAAAAACCTTCTGAATATTTTATTAAATTTCGAAACAGAGCGGATGCGGGATAAATCCATGATGTATTCGTTTATCAACTGAATGAAATTCATGCTCACGGTCAACCATGTATTTGGGGACTGATACAAATTCAGAGTGACAGACTCCGGAACTGAATTTCTGGACACCGAATCCCATTTCTTCTTTCGGGAGTCACGAGGTTCGAATGAAGTTCTTCATGTGAAATGCATGACCGTAAAAGTAATGTGACCAAATCATGTCAATTTCTTTAAAAGAAGCCAGTCTCCTGAATAAAACTTGTATTCCAACTTTGATTTATACTTTTGTGCCCAGTTCCCGTTTTGATTTATACTTTTGTGCCCAGTTCCCGTTCGTTTCATTGAATGCGGGATCAAATCTGGGATTCTCATGTGCACTGAAGTCGCGTTGAGTTTGGATTTTATGGCATATCGGATATGCTTCTATTTTCGATAGGTATGATTTAAAAGGGGGAATTCTTTCCCCATTCTATGTATAAGTGAAGGTCAACAAAATCATTTTTTTAAACAAACATGTAAAAATGTAATATTGTGATTTGTTAAACGGTACAAAAGTACAGTATTTAAATTACCGTTTTATAATTTCTGATTTATCTAAAAAAAATTCATTTATTTTTTTCCGCTCAGAATTGTATCATTCACTTGTATTTCACTTAGCGGATTGGAATTCAAGGGGAGGTAATGGCTGAGTGACTCGGAGCTACAGGCTTCAGGCTCGAGCCCCGTCGCTGCCATGGATATTTGTAGTGGTTTGGAATCCACCTTAAACCTCAGATTCCGGTCTAATATATTACTACTACTACACTACACCACATCACTTTGACTAGAGCTGAGATGACCCTATACAGTTTTGGAATGATATGGTTGAGAAGTCTGATTGAGCTCCGTGAAGCTCTACAGTCATATGAGACTGAAACCATGGCTTAAAGTGGATTCAGAACCACTACAAACATCAATGGCACTGATGGGATTGACGTCGAAATTTATGCTATTCAGTGCCAGACCGCTAGCCACTCGGCCATCAGACCCCTCAGATGCTGGTCTAATATAACTGTTAGACATAGAGCCAACCCCGTATAACAAGCATATCCTGCCTCGTAACATGTTAATAAGCAGATGGCTTTGGTCACCATACAATCACTGTTGCACCAATTATGAAGATTAGCTTTCAATGCTTTCGTCAATAAAATTTTCTTTTTCACTTAAGTTAAAACATTTGTGTAAATTAACGTTAAATTCATGTAAACATTTAACAACAATATCTTATATTAGTAATTAAATTATAAATAAACATTATAGTAAATGCATTCTTAAAATGTATGCAATGTACATATAACAGTTACTTTAATGAAATCATTAAAAACGTTAAAAAAACATAATAATTTGCAATTTTTTTTTGTTTATGCCAAATTTGTCGGATGTTATATTATTTGTATATTACAAATCCTGAATTTAATCAATCCTGAATCTAATTTTATTATTAATTTATTATGATTAATAAATTAATAATAAAATTAATTATTTAATTAATTACTTTAATTTATATATTTAATTTATATATTTAAATTATTATATATTTAATTTATTATTTATATATATATTATTATATATTTTATTTATATATTTAATATATATTTATATATTTTATTTAATTTTGCAATACTTATTTTCCGTTAACTTCAGTCAATAAATATTAAGAATTTGAAGGTTGATTTCTGAAACTCATTCAATAATGCAAGACATTGATAATATTCATACTTATATTTATATTTAAACCTGGTTTTATTATTGGTTGATACTTGATGGTTTTTTTTCTTTGATATTTATATAAACTATTTTTAAAAATATTATTTAAATTTGAAAAAAAAACTGAATGCATACTATTAAATTATAATGGAAACTGGTTGCTTATAACTGAAATTATATTTTTTCAAGGGATTCATTTAGCAGTTATGTAGAACAAAATAAATATTAATATTTATTTTAAAATAAATTTAATCGCACACAAAATTATTCGAATTAATTTGATTCTGATTAAAATGTAAGACAAATTTAATGTGTAATTAGTTTAAAAAAATCTGTAATACTAGTTAGCAAAAATTATCTTCTAGAAAAGTAAACAAAAAGCATGCACCTCATGAAAAAAGATAACACAAATAAAATAAAGTAGTTATATATACATATCATACTCAATTCAAATTAAGTTTACTTAAATAAAATTTAATTATTAACTTAAATTAATTAATTAATACTTAATAATAATTATTAATAATTATTTAATTAACTTAAATATTTATTTAAATAAATTAAATTTCATTTAATTTAATTTTTACAGGTCAGTAAATAATTAAGAATTCAGAAATTTGCTTTATAATTTATTTAATAAGTTATATAAACTATTATTTAAATAAACATTATCTTCAATAATTGTTCTAAGCCACTGAAGTCAGTGTAACTAGGCGATAAATCTAAATTGGCCGTTAATATAAATGCTTGCATTAGTCTAGATTTAATTTGGAAGTGACTCTATGCTGTGTACACAATGCGATTCCAGGTTAGTTTCAAAATTGTCACCCATTTCCAATTTCCGACACTTTAATTAAAATTATCATTGAACCATTCATTAATGGAAAGTACAGTTCACTCTAGCAAATCCAACCGGAATATTGGGAAATCGCGTTTGCTATGCTTTGAGGACCCTTGCTGAAGTGTCAATGGGAAATAAAAATGAATCATATGTGACATAAGATATCATCCGCAATCATAGAAATTAACCGTATCCAGTTGAGATGTTTATCAAAACTAGAGTATTTTACGTGCATGCAAATGTCATCAAAGGCCTGTTTTGTTAAAAGGCTATCGTCTGACTTAGTAAAAGATAGCGTATTGTAGGCTAAGCAATGTGGAATACTGGAAAAAATAAGTTTTGTAAACATAAATTGATGGTGAATGAGTTTTAACTATATTTCAAAAAGTTTCCAAGCAGACATTATTTCTTATTTTTCCCCGTCTTCAGTAGTTTCTTTTGGTCTTTGATACCACTGGCTTTAGATTCGAATACTGGCGGTGGCATGGATGTTTGTGAGTGGTTCGGAAACAACGTTAAACTATAGCTCCCTTTCAGTTAGCCTAAAGGGTGCACAAAATGACCGTAGAGCAACAAACCAAACCAACCGGTAGTTTCTTCTACTAAATATTAGTCTAAGTGTTTGAGAGGTGAATTGATTAATGTCAAGTACGTGATACTAAATAAAATGCTACATAAACTCTAGAAACGGATAACTAAAATTAAAAATGATTCCTGGCGAACAATAATGGTGAAATTAAATAAATCTATTTCAATAGCATGATTCATTATCTAATAGCAGAACGTCTAGCTGACAGACTGCTAGTCTGCTTGGAGTACGAGAGGGAATTTGATTTAAATCAAATACATGACACTGGGGACCTGATGACCTGTGGCGCTCAGTGCCACAAGTTTCGGGTTCGAGAACCGGCGCTGCGATGGATGTTTGTAGTGGTTCGGAATCCACTTTAAACTGTACGTCCCTGTCTAATATGGCTGTTGGGGCACTGCACTACACTTAAAAAGTAAACGTGTCTCGTCTCGAAATCTGGCCTTGGTCCACTATGGGGCTGTTGCGCCATTGAAGAGGTAGTAGAAGTATAAAATGTTTTCAATGCAACAGTAAATATTGAAATGAATATTTTGTTTGATCAGTAACAGATCGTGCATGAACAATGCGAAACCGATATTGATTTATTTCATACTATGAAATTCATATATTCAAATTCAAATTCATACTATCATTCGTATCATACTATGATACGAAATAAAATGCAACATAAACTCCGGAAAAATAAAAATAATTCACAGCAAACAAATTTTTGAACAAAAATCAATCTATTTTAATATTATGACTCAACATCTAATTGCAGAATGCCTAACTAGCACATGGGCGGGCATGATTTTTATTCCGTAAATTGCAATCTTTGCTTTAGGGATCGAGTAGACTTGACATAGATTATAGGTGTATGTCTTATACGGATTCAAGGCTAAAGTTTTGTGGCGTTTTTTTTTTTTCATGAAACCAAACATAGTTTTTCCCCCAGATTGTAAAACTCTAAGTACTCATGCGGTCTAATGGCCAATTAGCTAGTGATATGTCCTTTGGTGTCATATGCTTCAGGTTCGACTCCTCGCTGGTGGCATGGATGTTTCATGGAATCCACGTTAAACTGTAGGTCCCGGTCTAATTAGCCTTAAATTGTACAAAAAATGACCGTAAAGCGACAACTAAAACAAAACAAGTACTCATTACTTCCCTATTTAACTGCCAAAATTATTAATGTAATAACAATAGATTTAGGATTACAAAATAATACGTAATTCATAAATTCAACATAGAGTTCTTGATAAATAAACAAATAAATGAAATGAAATAGTTCATATGGGATTAGTCTAAGATATGTCATGTAAATAAGAAATCAAATGCGTAACATGTGAGTATCTTGCAAAGCATTCAGTCACGTTTCTTATCACAGTTTCTTTCTTATCGTTTTTTATGAGTTTCGATTGGATTTATTCTGGTGTGTCATTTAAAATAACACAGCATTTGTCTAACAAATGTAAATTAGGAGATTTTACTACCTTTTGTACGTGATAATAATGCTAATTAGACTCTAGAAATTTGAAAAGGGATCCATCTCTTTTCTTCCCTTTTATAATTTGGTTTATTGCTTTACTGTCATTTTGTGAACACTTTAGGCTAATTAGACCGGGATTATGAACCACTAACAAGCAACCGTATCACCACCAGGATTCGATCCTGAAACCTGGGTTATTAAAGACCAGAGCACTAGCCAATTGACAGCTTACGTTTGTGGTTTATTTTGTTGTTTCACCGTCATTTTGTGCACGCGAGGGCTAAACAGACTGTATTCAGAGCCACTCACCGTTAGGAGTCGAACCTGGCGTCTGGGATACCAAAGGTCAGAGCACTAGCCAATTGACCATGAGGCCGCTTCCTTTGTGGAGTATAATGGATACCAATCGTACCCTTACGTAATGTTGTTTTCTGTTACATATGTGGCAGCGATGAAAGATGATAACGGACGTAATATGCATCAGAAAAAAATTATGCTTAATAAGTTGTATATAAATATGTTGAAGAAATTTACATTATTCTCGATAACAAATCTCGATTCTTCTAGTCGTGCAGTAATAGTTTATGCAATTTCAAAATCTACATTTGTTTTAATTGGGATTATTTTTGAAATATTAATTTATTATATTAATTCAAATAAAAAAAATTGATGACAGCTTAGTAATAAAAACAAAGCAATATTCCACGCCTACACCTTATATTTGTTATTGGAATCGCGGATTGATTTGGCTACACAGGGCTGTATTATAAGTTTTAGAAATTCCTTCCAGATTAGATACTGTTCAGGAATTTTGGATTTCTATAATTTTTCTTATTCTGTAAATTAATTGAGGAATATTAAATTCATTATTGATTTGGACATCAAGGAAATGAAAATACATGCTATTAATGCATAATTTAAATTCCAATAAATTAATTAATTTATTTATCTTACAATCAGTTTTAACTAAAATTGCACGACTTTATTTTGAACGGCAGAACTGTTGTGGATTAAATAATTTTTCAACCCCCTTCTCCAACACCTCGTCTTCGACACTACACATGGTGTACTACATCCGCCCCTCATGGTAATTAAATTAGAAGACGCAAGTAGGATGGAATTAGACGCCATTTTGTGCATTGTGTAACAGCCTATAGGAACCACGCTGATTAATGGGATCGCAATTTGTAACTTTCTAATAGACTTACTTTCGAAGGCCCAAGCATCAAGCCTCTTGGATCTCTGCCAGAGGAATAAACGGCGTTGAAGCGACAGTGTCCTAAAACTCAACAAATGCGACGAGGTTCAGAGTACCTAGCTGGAGCCAATACATCAAGTTGGAGACGGAAGTGAAGACAAAAGACGGGTGAAGGGGGGGGTAGATCCCAACTCACGGTTAGATCATAAATTAGTTAATCTTGAGGCTCCCATAATGATCAATGTTAATTGTGAAACAAAAGCGAGAAGTGAGTTTGACGCACAATGAGATTATAATGAGTGTAGCGTCAGTTCTAGTTGATGTAAAGTTCTTTGCGCTAATGGATAAGCGCGTCTTTTTTAAAGACTAAAGTGGATGCCTTCTGTTTAACAAAATAGGGAAAGACTTGCGTAACTTCAGGCGGGAACGAACTTTTATTAATATTAAGACGCCAGTAACAAATGCAATAAAGAAACTACATTTAATTTCATTACTTTTCTCGCAATAAAGTAACTATGTTACTTTCAGACTAAAAGTACTAAATTACAGACATACTTTCACATACTTTATTTTAGTTTCAGACTTTTAGACTAAAGTACTACACTACTTTTCATTTATTGCCAGACTCTCGTTCAATAATAAAATACATCGCATTAGATTGCAGAAATTCATGTTTACCTGTAGATATTTAAAAAAAATCTACAGACCTTTTTAGCCTTATTTAACTTAGCATATTTACCTAGTGATAGAGTGAATAAATAAATTATTATTTATTTTATAAATTACGTTACCATTCTAAATAACTGTATAATATATTACTCTTATATAAGTGAAATTTTTTAATGGATGCATATTGATTGCATGACTAATTAAACAATATTCCAAATGAATTTTAATTATTTATTAATAATTATGCAGAAAAGTTTGTTATAAAAAAATTTACTTGTATATTTATTTTTTTATATAAATTAAGTATATACGCGATATTCTGAAAAATAGGTTTCGTTCACATAGAATACTGAAGTACTTTCAGAACAATTGAAATTGGTTATATAATTAATAAAGAAAATATAAAAATTATAAAAAAGTAGAAAAATATTTCCAGCCAAAAAAAAAAAATTAAGTAGCAGGAAAACCGAAAAACAAAAAAGTATTAAAATACTTTTTGAAAAATTTTGCAATTAATCACATTGCACATACTCAAATTTTTGCAATTACTCCTATGTACTACGCGATCTTCAATGATTTCTCCTATACATATGTATCCCAATACCAACGGTTTTAATACATAAATACTCCCATTACTGTTAAATTAATTTATTAATAAATTTTTTAAGTTTAAATTTGTATCAAATAAAACAAATACCCGATGCATAATTATTATAAATAATTAGCTAATTAATTCTCACGGTCTTCGCCATTATTTCTCTTAAATAACTGAGTACATAAATTTAAACTTTCTCTTAAAAGTCGATGAGATATATCATTACAATGTATTTTTAAACTTTACTGATTAAAATAATTTGCAACATCAGAAACCTTGATTGAACAAACGTAATTTTATCATTCTTGGTGTCTCATTATTTAATTTAATTATAATTTTATCAAATAGAAGTACCGGGGTATTATTGTATTTAATTAATCAGTATTAAAATTCCTATGTTATTTGAATATGATGAATTCGAATTAATTAGAAAAGTGAGAAACATAACAGTTTTAAATATCAGTATAACTATCGTTTATTATTTAAATTATATGAGCAATTAAATTTTCTGTAAAAGAGTAACATTTATATAGAGACTCATATTTACATACAATTAATAATATTTCAAAAAAAATTATGAAAATTATAATATACAGAATGAATGCACAGATTGCAGTGCTTTTAAATGATGATTTTTGTAATCCAAATTATTAATAAGCCAGAGAAGTGGTAATGTGTGCAGATAGATGGCTCAAGTTCGAATGACCTGGCCAATTCTCCATTTCTGAATTTTAAATTCAATTTTTTGTAAATCAAATTACAGTTTTATCTATATGTTACAATATTGTATTTATTGCACCTTATGGCCGAGTGTCTAGCTCTCTAGGGCTCAGGTTCGAGTCCCGGTGGTGCCATGGTTGTTTGGTTTGGTGGTTCGAAATACACTTTAAATTGTAGGCATGAGTCTAATAGTATCATAAAGCGTTGCGGGGGTAGTATTGCAGTATTGGTAGCAGCTCTTGCTAATGGCATAAAAATAACTGTCTAAATATTTGCCAGCTGCATTAGAAAAAAAAATTATTTATATGTTCATATCCACACGTGCATATTTATAAAGACAATAAGCACATGTACGTCTAAATGCGTATTAGTGTTATGATTGCGGTAACAAAATTTCAAAATTTTCAATTGGGAACCTAAATTTTTTTATTGGAATGCAATCTCCATAGTGAAAAACCACGATTAGCATTATAATTGTACCTGAAGCACTAGCACTATCATTCTAGCTCAAGACAAAAGTTAAACTGAAAAACTACCAATAATGACAGAAAAGAAATTGATTGATTGATTCTGATATATGACGGCACCTTTTAAATCAGATGTTTACTGATTAAATGTATAAAATTTGAAATTCAGGTATCTCAACAGCCAGAAATAAATTGGAGAGAGACCGGGCGACTTTGGTGGTCACGGAAACGCTAAATTGCGGGCGATAATTATGTCACTTAACTGTTGTGTTCAGGAACATTCGATAGAATCACTAAATGGAGTGTGCGTGGTCTTACATAGACAACACATCAGATAGAGCATTTCTAGACATCAATATTTCCAGATAGCAAACACATGTCATCGTTCACTTTCATAAACATTCAATAATAAACTCTTGGAACAATGAAGGTGACGAAAATGAAGGTGCCTGTAATACCTCACCACAAGCCTTTTTGTAAAGAAAGTGCAACTAATGAGGGGTATTGTCGTCTGCACGGTGCACGTATTTCTTCGAATTAACGTTACCAGGGCCTAATAGCTGATAGCTATCTGTCTGCCGCAGGTTTAGTGTTCGATCCCCAGGCGGTGCGCCATGGATGTTTGCAGCGGTTCGGAATCCACTTTAAACCGTAGATCCTTTTCGAATAGGATCGTAGAACATTGTGGGGGTAATGTTACTGGCGTCCGTATGTATGTTGAAATTAAACGTGCCCAACGGGTATAGCTAAATGAGTAACAGCGGTGCAACCCTTGATTATGGAATAATTAACTGTCTCTGTATTGCCAGCTGCATTAGAAAAATAGAATTTACGTTGCCAGACCACGAGAAGTCAGTCCGCTAAAGGCTATTAGCTGTTATCATCATCAAACCTGATGTGGAATTTATTCTCGAAATCTCATCGTGCTTGTGAAGATCAGATTTCAGAGTTTGCTCATTATAGAATTCGGCTACTGCAAAATGCGTGAAAGATTGCTTAAACTTGCAAATGTACTTCGCTTATCATCTCACTGACTTCTACAATAGCTTCCAGAGGAACGAAAGGTCCAACAGTGGGTGATTCATCACATGTACAAACACTTTTCCAACCTTGTGTATCATGTCCCGTACAGCTTTTACATTACATGAGCCACACCGCAGCCCATGGTTTCTGTGTAGCTAATGCCACTGTGATATTTTTTTCCGTTTAGCCAATGAATCTTTATAATTTCCCTATTCTGTTTTCTTGTAAGCTACTTGTTGTTCAGAGTGCAAGCTAACATAGAATGAACTTCAAATTTAATACAAGTAAAATCTATCCTTTGTGCATTGATACAGGAAATTTGAGTAAGCAAACGATGGGTTACATTGTTATTCATATTTTCTACTTATATTAATAAAGGTAAGGCTTTGAGTTGGATTATTTATGTTATGTAGAATGGCAGTAAAAAAAAATACCTTTAGTGCTTACAGGAAATTTGAATAAGCAAACTATGGGTTATGTTGTTATTTATGTTTTCTAATATTAATAAGCGTGATTTATAAAAGGCTTAGAGTTGGATTATTTATGGTATGTAGAATGGACATCACATTTAATAAAACTAAAGAAACTACATATTGTGCATTTAAGCGGGAAATTTGAGTAAGCAAACGATGGTTCATATTGTTATTCATAATTTGGGTTTTTAATCGACTTTTCTACTTATGCTATTATAAGTGATTGATAAAAAGACATTTGAGTTCGATGTTAAAAACCATGTTAAGTAATGTACTGTATGCCTTTAATTTATATACAAGACAATGATTTGTTCACAAAGTAATAAATTAATGCTTATCGTATTTATTTTACCGTTAACATAATTTTAATATAAACATTTTACTTCAATGTTTTTTTTCTTCTTTCTAATGCAGCTGGCAAACACAGACACCTTGGTGTTGGATGCCTTAAGGCAAGTGCTGCACAGACGTTACTCATTTTGCATTACCCAGGGGCGCTTGTAACTTGAAGATAAGCCACGGACGCGGAGTAACAATGCCCCGCAACGCTCTACGATCTTATTAGACCGGGACCTACTTTACAAAGTGGATTCCGAACCACTACAAACAACCATGACACCGCCGGGACTCGAACCCGAAACCTGTGGTACCGAGCGCCAGAGCGCTAGCCCTCGGCCATTCAGGCCCAAAAAAGTTAACTTCAATGTTATCTTAAATATAACTGGTACTGGCGATAGCTGGCACTTATTTCACAGTGATTTCCTTTTCTTTCACCGTCAGTCACGATGGTGTCTTACGCCTAACCAGGAAATCTCAGTATGTTGGTCTCTTCTTTTTCTTCGTAAGGAGTTTCAGTAGGTCGGGATTCAGAACTGAAGATACAATGAGAAATGTGGCGTTATTAGAAAAGAGTGACGGGCTCTACTGAGAGTCACATTTGTGTTTCTACTTTCTTCATAGTCTCTATAGCATCAGTGATTTTCGCGATACAAGTAATATTTAAAATTATTTATGTTCTTTTCTCGATGAAGATCACATTCCAACAAAAAAGTGGGTATAGTAAATTGAAATTTCCTAAATTTTATTACTCTAACCGTGTCTGCTAGAATTTAATTGCTATTTTTCTTATTATTATTGAGTTCAAAATGTCTTAAACGAAAATCTTATATTCTGTGAACGATTTGATGAATAAGGGCTTATATCTCAGGATAGTTTTTCTCACAATCAAACCAAATATATATAATGTAATTTTCAAAAGATTGAATTTGATTTACAAAAGTTTAAATTGAATTTCTAAAAATTTAGTTAAATGCAAAAAAGGAGAATTTGATTTGCAGAAATGGGAATTTGGTTTGTAAAAGGACAAAATTTAACTGCCAATTCTATAAAATTGCAATGGATATTTCCCTCATTTCTTTTTAATTAACTGATACATTTAGAAACGATGTTTTAACTTTGATTTTTTAAAGGATTAGAAATTTTTTTTGTTTTAATTTCTTTAATAAAAAAATAGATGAATATTATATGTTTGAATAAATTAAATTATATTATTTTTGTTTTGTTATGTTATCGCTTCAAATAACGTAAAACTAACTCAGATAGCAGTTATAGTTTTAAAAGCAATGGATATTTTTTTTTTAAATTTCTCAAGTATCATAATTATAATTTTTATATTCATTATCTTCGTGATTAAAATTAAAAATCAAAAATATTTATTTTAACAAAATTACCCGAAGTTTATTTGTTCGTTAATTAATTGTATATTAATTAAAAATTTAACTATTGTACCGTAATTAAATTTAATTCACTTATCGTACATTAAAAAGTAATTTGTACATTATTAAACTAAATCTATTTATTCTGCTTTCGTAAAAATTTGCATATAATTGTTTTAAAAAATTATTAAAAATGTAATATCAAGTAGTAAAAGTAATTCCTGTTTGTAAGGTAAAAATGAAGGAGAAAATTATCAGTTTTCTTTGAAAGTGGTTTAAGCCCATTTTATATTATATGGTGATATTTAAGAGTTCGTATTTGGATGTTTTGAAAAATATTGGTATATGTTAATAGGCTCATTTTGAGTTTTTTAAATATTAAGTTGCTTTAAGTTCATAAAATGATAAATTTTATATAATTAGTTAAACGAAATTTATATTTTTTATATAAGTCAAAAAATATGAAAATTAATAAAAAGAAATGAAATATTATGAAATATTAAATATGGGATTTCAATTGAATTAAATCAATTTTTTATGAAATTGTTATTAAATATTTAAAAAATATAATGGTTTTTATTTTAATATTACTTCAGGTAAATTTAATTTAATTATATCTTTTTATTAATGGGTGTCATTTTTAATTTTTAACAATACGAGCCTCCTGTGGCGTTCGGAAAAAAATGGGCAGCTGGTCTATAGACTCTTATCTGGAAAATAACTATATTTCGCGCACCCTGCACTTAACCGAGTTTCTAGATTTCGGCTGAATCGTAGAATCCTTCCACAAATCTAAATTATTTGTTTTTAAATATGTTAAATAACGTGTCTCTCTCTCTCTCTATATATATATATGTATGTGTGTGTAAATAAAACTGGGAGTTCTCAAACCTGTGCCTTAAGTATCCAACCAGTATGCCAACCAGTCCCAGTGACAATCTGTTTGCCCAACCTGCACACTATATAAATAAATCCATCAAATCGTTAATTTTTTCGGAATTGATGGGCACCTGGGAGGTGATGTAAATTTGCTAGTAATTTTTTTTTTTCAAATTTTATTGACTTTCCGTGTCCGGGGAGGGGGGATAAATCTAGTGTTTTAAACTCCACATTTTCATCAAACGAAGTTTTATAGAGCATTGCATATGATGAACAATCGGAATAGACGATTAACAGCGTTTACAACTCTAACTATGCAGCTGTCCTTTGACGATGATTCAAAGAAAATGTCAAAAATTTCAGAGAACGAACGAAATAATGCGTATACTTTATAGTATAGTGGTGTAATATAATTTTGAATTAAATATTGTGATTTGGCAAAAGTGGGCACACCACTTTGAAATCAATGGTATTTGTAATTTTATTAACTACGTAATTTTATATTTACAAAATTATGAAAATTTTAAAGATTTTTTTTGTGGTCCTTTTTATAGATAAAAAGTTCTTAGCAGATTGCACAACTTATTGACAAAAATGAACTTACACCACTTTCAAAGGAAACGCTTCTACTACTACTCCACACCACACCAGTGTGCCTTGAGCTGAGTTGCCCTTTTACAGTTTGGGAATGATGTGGGTGAGAAGTCTGATTGGGCTCCGTGAGCTCTACGGTCATATGAGTCTGAGGCCTACGGCATAAAGTGGATTCCGAACCACTACAAATATCCGTAGCACCACCTGGATTCGAACCCGATACCTGTGGTACAGAGCATCAGAGCGCTAGCCACTCGGCCCAAAAGAAGCGGTTCGAATGCGAAAAGTGTCGAAATAACAATTTATTCTCATGAAGCTCATTATTTTCTCTACGTCTTTTAGTAAAATGCACCAACAGCATCTGTTATGAAGAATTGTCGAATAAATTGTCATCTAAAGTCATTATCAATTTACCAGAATGAAAAGCTTTGCTAAATTATGTTTCCCTTTACTAGGTTTGTAATGTGCAGTTGGGAAACCAAATTGTAACTGATGTGTCTGGGCTGAGATATTTGAGGCACAGATTTTATATATCCCAGATTTATTTACACCTGCACAAAACCCCACTCACATACAATTCGATACATACAATAGTTAATATATTTAAAGACAAATAATTATAGATTCGTGGAAGGACTCAACTTCTAAATCGAATCCCGATAATCGGCTACGCGCAAGATGCATGAAATATACTTCATCTCCGGGTGAGAAGGCTAACTAATGCGCCTGGAGACCCTAAAAATTTTCATATTTGGATATTTTCATATTATAAACTAAATTTTTTTCAGCATAAACGCTGATTGCGTTGTACGTCGTCTCGGGTAACAGTGTTGAGGGTGAATGGCCATTTCTCCTGAACACCTGGTGCCAGTGCTTAAGAGGAAACCCTGTTACAGGTTAAAATATATTTTTTTGGTTGGTGTCAACATCACCTGCTATGAAGATTTCAAATCTATTCGAAAATTCTTCAAATTTATTTAAGAAAATTGAAAATTGAAAGCCATCGTCAATTTACGAGAATGAAGAAAGGTGTTGCTAAATTAAGTTTCCATTTAGTAGGTTTGTAGTGTGAAGGTGGGCAACCAGATTGCAACTGAGTGTTGTTTAAGACAATATTTAACACACTTAAAGACAAATTACAAGAATTATAGATTGGTGGACGGATTACATCTTTAAGCCGAAACACGATAATCGGCTACGCGCAAGATGCGCTAAATATTATTCTCCTCCGGGTGAGAGTCCATAGGGTAACTAATGCGCTGTGATGCGCTAAATGTTTTCGTCTTGGGTTGAGAGATTATAAACTAAACGTTTATCAGCGGAAACACGGAGTGATCTGTACCTCCTCTTCCTCTCGTGTAAGAGTGTCGAGGGTGACTGACCATTTCACTTGAACGTAACAGGGGGCGCTCTTGCCAATATGCTGAAGGAAGCATGGTTTCAGGTTAAAATATATTCGGTTTTCGGACACCAGTTGACAAGTCACAACTCAGTTTCTACCGATGCATAAATATAAAAGCTATGGTTGAACTATTTGTAATGATATTGTCAAGAATAACCTGTATTTATGAAAACTTTTCTTTATGTTACAAATAAGAAAAACACCTAAATTCCATCTCATTGAAGACGAAATATGCTGTAAATGCGCATATCTGATTTTAATAAGAATCGGGTGATGAAATACTATATTAGTTATCTTCCTATAGTAAGATTTAACATAACTTGTCTTTCTGATGTAGCTGGAAATACAGAGACAGTTTATCTTTATGCCATAAGCAAGGGCTGCATCGCCGTTACTCATTTAGCACAACCCAGTTGGAACGTGTAGCTGGAAGATATACTACGCAAGCAAGTAACGATACCCCCACAACGCTCTACTATTCTATTAGACAGAGACCAACGATTAAACGTAGATTCAGAAGCACTACAAACATCCATGGTCCCACTGGAACTCGAACCCCAAACCTATGGTACAGAGCGCCAGAGTTCTCGGTCATCGGTCCGGTAACGTAAGTAACTAACTAACAGTAATTTATGTAAAAAAAGTGAAAATTCACTTTTTCAATAATTTTTTTTATTTGCTTTACGGAAGAAAAATTATAACTCTCACCAGGTATTTAAGCAATGGTCATATATAATTTCCACATAATGTACTGATGTTTAGAGCAATAACTGTAGCGGAAGAACAACAGTTTGGTTTAGGTTGTCGCTCAACTATCGTTTTGTGCACACGAGAGCTAAACAGACCGGCACCTACCGTTTAAAGTGGATTCCGAACCACTAACAAACGTCCGTGCCCCCGTTAGGATTCGAACCTGAAGCCTGTGGCACCAAAGGCCAGCGCGATAGCCAATTGGCCATCGGATCGCACGAACAGTAGGAATTCTGGTATTTTTGAAAGTTATTAGACATTCTGCAAGTCAGTCGTACTCCAAATTTAATTCTTAAAATATTTTAATTTAATATAAAAGCATTTTTAAAATCTGTAATAATTAAATAAAATAATTAAGAAACAATTTAATTATAAACTTAAAATCGAGCGAGTGATAATTAAAATGTTCGTAATAAAACCCATTTAAACACTACAATTAGAGCTATGAGACACGAATTATTTTAAAGTAGTATTTATCAGCATCATCGGCAACAACAGTTCTATGGTGGGCTAAGGCCACGGCCTACTGACAAATTTCTTAAAATGAGATATCTGCTTTTTACTAGGTAGGGTTGTCAGCCCTACCCCCAATAGTCATATTAAACTGGGGCCTACAGTTTAAAGTGGATTACGAACCACTACAAACAATCATGACAGCGCCGGGAGTCGAACGCGCAACCTGTAGCCCCGAGCGCTAATCACCAGGCCATCAGGCCCCAACGTAATGTTCTAAAGAGTAATTCTGATCGAATCCATCCACACAATTTTTTTACGAGCTTATAAACACAATTTTATAATAAACCTTTTTAAATCATTAAACTACGTTATTAAATTACAAAACAAGTTATAGATATAAAATATTATACATATCAATTATTACTTTTGATGTTGTTTATATTATTAGTTATAGAATTCTAAAAATAATTAATTCGACGAATTTCTAAACTATAATATTTTAACTTGTTTTATAATATTTAATAACATATAATTAAGAAGTAATAATGATTTAATTATCAGCCGGTATCTATGATAATTATTATTATTATGCATAAAACAACAAATAGTAAACAATTATTATTGTCATGTAACTGCAGATTGCTGAAAAGCTGATTATTATTATTATTTTCATAATAATGATAATAATTAATGCCTCGGGATTTAATTATATAATGAAAATATATAAATATTTGCTTTACTAATTCTTTATGCCAAACTAATACGATAGAAAATTACATACTGAAAGATTCACTCTTTCGAATGATTCAAATGATACTTTCAATAAAATCCTCACTTCTATATGATATGCAAACGGAAATGAATATTAAAACAGAAAACAAATTCTTATGCTTCCCACCGATAATATATTCTCATGAATATAAACACGAAATAGATTTCTGATCAAAAATTCTTCTCTTCACAAAACGAACATTTTTCTGAATAAGAATTAAATTATCATTTATGTAAATAATGGATTTTATAATTCAATAAATCAGTTCTGTATACATTTAAATTTAATTCATGAAAAGCATATATTTCAATGATAATGCCTTTTGTAATAAATGCACGTATTAAATGAAATGTAATAATGGTTCCAATGAATAAAATAAATTTATAATTTAGATTTTAATAAATTTATAATTATTCATCAGCAGTCACGCAACGGCGCCATGGTGGGCCAAGGCCGCCAGCCTACTGACAGATACCTAGACAATAGATGATAGATTGGAGGATATAGATTATGGTTGTCATTTCTACGCTCTACGGTTTATATTAGACCTGCACCTACGGTTTCTGAAGTGTATTCCGAACCACTCACAAACATCCGTGCCACTAGAAGGGTTCGAACCCGAAACCTGTGGCACCGAGCGCTTGTCACTCGGCCATCAGGCCCTTTATTTTTACATGGATTAGATCGATAGATTAGAAAATTAAAAACTCTTATTTTATAATATTTAGTTTAAATGCTTAAAAATACCAATATTAATTAGAAAATTCGTTAAATTATAATTGCTCCAAATTTTTGCATAATGACTCATTTATCTGCTCATACGCGTTGCCTGATATCAAAATGTAACGCGCAACACGTACGTGGTGAGCATAACCACTCAAATTTGCATAGTTCTCGATAATAAAATTATTTATCTGAATCTAAGCAATACAAATATTTTGCATTTAGAAATAAATCTTAACCTAATGGAATATAAAATAAAAAATTGAAACACCGTGATTTATACTGTTCTGTTTAAAGTACGATAAAAATACAAATATGAATTAGAAAATTCATTAGATTAAAATGGATTTACTTTCTAAGAATTAAGAAATTTACAAAAGACTTCAGTTAAAACAATAAACAATAAATAAATAAATAATAATTAAAAAGTTTAATTTTTATTACTGCGATCGATTATTATTTACATTAGTAGAAATTAATTAAGAAATTAAAAATTAAATTTTTATTAACAAAATTTTAATATAACGATTATTTTCTCTGCTGATACGTGTTGTTTAATATCTAAAAGATAACGTGCAACACGTTCATTAACCAGCATAACCGTGCAAATTTGCATGATTTTGTCCGTAAAATTATTTATACAAATCTAATCAATAAAAATATGTTGCATTTAGGAATAAAACTTAAACTAATAGAATATACAATTAAAAATTAAAAACCGACTCTATAACATTCAGTTTAAATACGTAAAAATACCAATATGAATTAGAAAATTCGTTAGATCCTAGATTAAAAATGGATCGATTTTCTACGAATTAAAAAATTTACAAAAGATTAGTTATTACATGAATATTCATCGGCACAACAGCCCAGGGTGGGCCAAGGCCGTCTACCTACTAGCAAATTTCGAGACGAGAAATATTTTTCTTTTTTTTTTACGATGTAGGGTTGTCAGCTCTACGCCCAACAGTCATATGAGACCAGGACCTACGGCTTAAAGTGTCTTCCGAACCACTACAAACATCAATGACACCGCCGAGACTCGAACCCTCTGGTATCGAGCGCCAGAGCACTAGCCACTTGGCCATTCCGGCCAGTTATTACCATAAACAATCAATAAATAATTAATAAAAAAAAGTTTAATTTTTATCACCGCGATCCATTATTAATCTCATCAGTAGAAATTAATTTTATGTATTTAATTAACCAAATTTTACTAAAATTATTCTTTTATCTGCTCTTACGCGTTGTCTGATATCTAAAAGACAACGTGCAATACGTTCTTGACCAGCTTAGCCGTGTAAATTTGCATGGTTCTGTCGGTAAAATTATTTATATAAATCTAAGCATATTTTGCATTTAGGAATAAACGTTAACTAGAATGTAAAATTAAAAATTAAAAAATCGTACTTCATAATAATCGGATTAAAGTACGATAAAAATACTAATATGAATTAGAAAATTCTTTAGATTAAAAATGGATCTATTTGCTAAGAATTAAGAAATCTACAAAATTCTGAAGTTATTACAGTAAATAAATAAATAATGAATAAAAAGTTTCATTTTTAATACCGCGATCCAATGTTAGTTGCAGAAATAGAAATTTAATTTAAATCTGCAGTTATTACGAATAATCGTTAATAAATATAAGCATTAAATTTTTGTCAGTGAAAAATTAGTTAATGATTATTTACATTCTGAAAAATATAAATTATGAAACAAATAGTTGGAAATGGATAATTTACAAAAAAAAAAAAAAAAAAAAATTAGAAAGCCTTAATAAATTGGGAGAAAATATTAAGCGAAATAAATACTAAAATAAATAAAAATAATGAATAAATAAAGTTTAAATAATATGACTAAAAATAGTAATTAAAAATAATCAATTAAGTAAATAGGTAAATAATTAGCAAAATGTTAGAAGAAATTAAATTGAAGAATGCGAGGTTTTAATTCTGAAAAATATAAGTCAACGTATAAAGAATGAGATAAAGAGTTGGAAATAGAAAATTTACAAAAAACAAAACAAAATTTAAAGCAAAAATAAATTTTGCGAAAATAATTAAACGAACAAATACTAAATTAAATAAATAAAATAATACAATAATAAATAAATAGCGTTTAAATAATAATAATAATAATTAAAAATAAGTAGATAAATAATAAGTAAAATAGTAGAAGAAAATAAATGGAAGAATGCGAGGTTTAAATTAACTCTATGACTTAATAATGCACAACTGAAACATTGGATTAATTTTATTTTACCATAACGAGACAGTTGTCTTGCTTTAGAATCTGAATTTACTCAGACTTAGTTATATGCTGCATTCATAATTTTTTTTTTTTTTTTTTTAATTACTTTATTATCCTAATTAATTAATTAATTAATAAAATAAAACTTACAGAGGGCCAGATCATTTTTAGATCTATGTCTTTTCCCATCAGCACTATTGGCCCAGATGCACACAACCAGCAGGATGCAAGTCGCCAGGATCCACTTGGAGACGGCCATGGTGCAGACACGGTGCGGAGCTGGCGAGAAAGTCTATGACGAGAACTCAGTTCAAAGCGAGAAGTCGAGGTGCTTTGCGAGGAACACTCTCATACTAGACTTCCGTCCGAAGTTCTAAATCCCGCCAGTCGGTCGAACACTTTTTGAGAAGTGCACCCTAGCGCCACGGAGAAGTCCCTCAAAATACCTTCTGCGCACTTGCGCATTAAGAGGGGGGTGGGACCCTGACAGTTTATTGGTAGTTATGGCCCAAACACGCCAACGCAACCGAAAATGTTTGGTTGTTCTTTGGAGATGGACATTTCGGAAGGGTTGTTGGGAAAAAAATTTCTATAAATAAACCGAAATTCCTGTTTAAATTTTATTTTTTTCCTGTTTTCCCGTTTTCCAGGAATTTTTGGTTTCGTTTTGGGAAGGAATCGGGTTTCATTTATATTATGTTGACAAAAGTTTAATTTTAGCTGTTTAGTTTAAGAAGGAAATAATGATATATTATTTCGATGCCATTATTTAAAATATTTAATAACAATAGTTTAATTTATTTGCAAACTGCATTAATGTGGACAAAAGTGGTCTAACATTTTTCGCATATGGATTATCAGATAGTTATGGATGTAGGGGTTTGATGGATAATTATCTTTAGAAATTCGATGAGAAATCGAGAAGTGAATTTGAGATCCTAAGATTTTAGGAGGTATAAATGACATAAATCTATATGCCAGAACATCCTTCCACTACTACACTACACAATATCACTTTGCCTAGAGCTGAGTTGCCCCTTTACAGTACGGGAATGTCGTGGGTGAAAATTCTGATTGGGTTCTGTGACGCTCTACGACCATATGAGACCGGGACCTTCAGCTTAAAGTGAATTCCGCACCACTACAAATTCCATGTCAAAACCGGAACCCTGTCATTTTGTGCCCAATTGAGGCTAATTAGACAGCGACATACCGTTTAACGTGGATTCCGAACCCCCCAACAAACATCCATGCCATCGACCGGATTCCAACCGGAATCATGTGATACCAGCAGCCACAGTGCTAGCCAACTGGCCATGGCCATGGATGGGGAACGTCTTCCTTTCGATTAGTATGTTGAAATAGGCGAGAAGGCTTACGAATATTTAAATGAATGCAAATTTTTTAGCGTATTTTCCGTCTACTCACTGTTTTGTTGCATTTTTATTTTTTAGTGCTGTCTTCTTTGAAATATAAATTCCCCCAGAGATATTCAATAACAAATAATTGTGTCTACTGCTGTTTAATTCTTGAAACATTTTAAAGCTTTACTCTGTGTTGAGACCAAAAGAGGAATAAAAATTTAAAAAAAAATGATTAATAGAAATCGCACAAGCAAACATAAAAATAAATAGTGCGAAAACATGCATTTTCAACAAATTTTCTTTTTTATGCTTAGAAATCATGTAATATTCACAATATACCGCAAATAAGGTATAAGAGTAGTTAAAGGTCAAAAATGAAAACTGCCCACATTTGTGTCACATGTGGAAAACTCCTACAATGCGATTAGACTATAGATGCAGTTTCATAACATTACTGCCACTTGGTCCAACGGCAAACCTCAAAACTTCGAGTCCACTGACGACATAATCTAGTCACTTCATTCAAAATCGAGCTCGATGGTGATTGTGATAAAGAGTGTAAAGCACCTTACATAGGTTAGTAAGGTGGAATGGTGGATGTTTTCTGGATTTCCTCCTCTAACACATGAAAATAAGGGATAATGACCTCTAAAAATCTTCGAAAAAGGTGTCCGCCTCTGAGTTGTTCGTAGTATACATGAAACTCACCGATGATGCACCCTTTCCTTTCTGAATAGTAGGGGACTATATAGCCCTGTGTACGGTGTTCAGTTTGCCGCTCTACAGTCATTTTGTGCGCACTTTATACTAATTAGACAGGAACCTACAGTTTAACGTAGACTCCGAGTCACTCGTGAACATCCATGCCACCGCCAGGATTTGCTAGGTACGGGGAGTGAGATATGGAGAAAATATAAGATGCTAACTCTACTGTAACAGCCACTAGCGATATTCAAATTTTTTTCAAAGCACGTGATCGCAATGGTACTGGATGTACCATACATTCACCATTTTGCCTTCTTTACGAATGTTTTATAGTGCTTTTGTGTTCACTATATAATGCAACCATTCACAGATATATGGAAATCATAAATTTCGAGATTAATTTTAGAGATAGCATTATCTTACTCTGTGTCGATATCCTGTTTTTTCAATGCAAGATTATTTCATGCAAGTCGATGCACGTTTTTTCAATGCAAGTATTTTTAAATTCAAGTTTATTCCATGCGAGTGTTTCCGATGCAAGTCAATGCAAATTTTTTTAATGCAAGTTTATCCCATGCAAGTCAATGTAAGTTTTTTCAATTCAAGTTTATTCCGTGCAAGTTTTTCCAATGCAAGTTTATTCCATGCAAACCAATGCAAGCTTTTTCAATGTAATTTTATCTCATGAAAGTCAATGCAAGTTTATTCCATGCAAATGCAAGTGTATTCCATGCAAATCAATGCAAGTGTATTCCATGCAAATCAATGCAAGTTTATTCCATGCAAGTCAATGCAAGTTTTTTACGTAAATTATACAAGCGTCATTGCCGTTGTTTCTGAAAGCTGTAACTACAACACTCTTCTGCAAATGAGTCAAATTTGTCAATCTCCTCATTTGCTGGATTCATTACCACTTAACGATACGGACATGTATTTGTTAATAAATAAACACGAAATAATTTTTAAGCAAGTTATGTAAAATCAAAATTGTGCAAATAAATATATGCGATTATTGTGAATCAATTTCTGGGAATATTAATGGACTTGTAACTTGGATTTTCACATCAATAAAAGAAATAATGTTCACATTAACTTTCATTACTTACATAAAACTTTCAACAAATTACGTTGTCATCCCATACAAATTTTTTTTTTTCGAAAAAAATATTATCTTTCTAGTGATTTTTTTTCCATCGACAATTTTTTCAATTTCTTCTATTAGCTCACAATCTCCCTATATATATCTTGCTCAAATTTTCAATCGTTCGTAAAATACTTTTTATTCGTCCACTCAAGTTCAAATACATTTTTTTTGACCTTGTAGTGGATCACACTTGATGTTAATACAGTTTTATCAAATATTAATTAATTAATTAAATTAAACTAATTAATTATATTTTTTTTTAGATTTAAGTTGCATATATCTACCAATAGATGGCGGCAAATAAAATTTAAAAAATGAATGGAAATTGGTTACAAAGGACTTTTCTGCAATAGAGTGAAAAAAATAAAATAGGAATTGACTTAAAAATATTTTTTTTTATATTACCTGTTTTATCTTTCCCAGTAAATTCTGCTCAGTGCTTTTCAGATTTTGCAACATGGAAGAGTTAACGGAATTGTCAATAATTTAATTTTTATGTCTACGCTCTTTTCTTCTATCTAATTACATTTATTATTATTTTTATAAAATAAAATCTCTTTACAATTTGTGCTATTAAACTTAATGGAATAGTAAATTATGTAAAATGTTATATTTTACTTCACAATTTATAAAATCTGTTATAAATTTTATTATCTTTGGATTATTAAAAAATAATTGCAGTTAATACATTATGCTTAAAAAATATTGCAAAACCAAGAAGTACTTTTCACAAAATAATTTGTAATCCACATGCCAATTTAGGGTGAGTCTTTGAAGCTTCAAGGTCAAATGAACTTTGTATGTATCTGTTTGCATAATAATAGTTACCCTTGATTTGATTTGTCGTTCTGCTGTCAATATTGCACAATTTAGTTTAATTAAACTGGGACCGACAGTTTACCACTACTACACGGCACAACATCACAGTGCCTAGAGATGCATTGCCCCTTTACAGTTTAGAAATAATGTGGGTGAGAAGTCTGATTGGATTCTGTGACATCTACACTCAACGGCTGCAACTGAATTCCGAACCACTGCAAATGCCTATGGCACCGCCGGAACTCGAACCCGAAACCTGTGGTACATAACGGTCTTACTGTTAAATGTGGATTCCGAGCCACTAGCAAACATCCATGCCATAACCAGGATTCCAACCTGGTCCTTCCGATGGATCCTCCTAAGTGATCCTCCCGATGGAGCCATCAGCACTGTTCAGAGCGTAGGTTATGTGTCTAAGAGTGGTATAATTTGTTCTCCTACTGTCATTTTGTGCACATTTTAGGCTAATTAGACCGGGACCTACAGTTCAACGTGCATTCCGAACCACTCCCAAACATCTGTGCCACAGTGAGATTCGAGCTTGAAGTACCACAGTCCAGAACACTAGCCAATTGGCCGTCAGGCCCCCTCAAACAGTTGAATCAGACAACGTAACGAACGTAGCAATGCTGTATTTTTTAAAGAAACTTCACAATGCGTCTATGGCAATTACCCCGGCAACTGGCGACTGGCTTGCCGATTACGGAGTTAAAATTAAAATTAAAGGAATCTTAAATTAAAAATTTGGTACAATTAGAGACCAGTGGTCGATGCCATTAAAATATTGAATAATATTAAAAGTTATTATAATTGCTGAATGTGTGGGTACCAGATACCCTATTCCCTTTCATCTATTTTGCCTTTTTGCCTTGTATGGGGAACATTATTCATGTGAAAAAATATTACTTCTTTCCATCTGAATAACTAAATTTCTGTATATTTTTATTTGTCCCTAATTTAATAAAATTCTAATAAGTAATTTGGAATTCCAGGTATTTGTATTTCTGTTCAATTACATGTCATACCTACTTTAAACCACCATTCAATCGTGGCCTGATGGCTAATAGGCTAGCGCTCTGGCCTTTTGGTGCTTCAGGTTCGAAACCTTGAGGTGGCATGGATCTTTGTGAGTAGTTCGTAATCCATGTTAAACTGTAGGTGCTTGACTAATTAGCCTAAAGTGTGCATAAAATAATCGCAGAGTGACAAACCATTTAATTTCACTTCAAATTGACAAGTCTCTTATGGTACTGCAATTTCTGTAATCATACTTTTATTAGTTAGGAGGTCACAGTATCAGTTTTAGACACGACAAAAATCGATTTTGTACGAATACAAAATACAATTTATTATCAAAACTAGAAAATTTAAAATAATAAATGTTCAATTACAAATATAACAATCCTTTACGTTATAACCTTTGCATATGAGACATATTTATATAAAAAAAATTGTGATACGATATATTATATTCTGTAGATCTATACACAAAGCGCAACAATTATTTATGTACAATGATATGATTTTATACACGTATACTTACAAAACACAACTTACGCTTACATCTAGAATAATCAGTGATACAGGAAAGTAAAAAAAAATATTTAGTTACTTTTCAGTATGAACCTTTCGTAACATAACAAGCAGTGTATATGTATTTTATTTTGTGCAACAGCTTAAAAAATATGATTTTTTTAAATTCCAGATATTCAGTCTTGCTAACTGTGCAATGTATGACATTTATCAGTAAATAATAAAATATTTACTGTCATAACGAAAATATATATATACTCCAAATTATTGCATTTGATAATAATGATTAAAATAAAAATTTTGATAGTTATTAATATCGAAATGTTCTAGGATTGTAAACAGTTTAGAATTTTTGAAATAAATTTTATTCATTAATTATCAGCTTCATTTTCGGATTCATCGTTTACAGTAAATATAAAGCAACGAAGATATTTTAATTAGTGCATACATACATTAAGTAAAATATTATAAATAATGTACATTTTGATATAATTAAAATCTCTTCTCGTTAAATTGATACAATTTTATAGTCAGTATTTCAGCAGCATTTTTATACCCATGCCGCATGCATTTAAATACACAATTTGAAATAATTTTTCCTCGAAATTATAATTTGCCAAAACATTTATTGCGTTGCTTGCTTTGTGATTTTATCAGGTAAATCATCATTAACAATGTGTAATGAATAAATTTAAAACTGAAATTAAATTATTGAAACATTATATATTTCGAAAACAATGAAAAACACTTTAGTAAAGAGATGAAAAGCATTTAAATTAAGTAGAGTAATCAGTGAATTAATGAAGCAAACTAGTGAATTAATCAATGAAGCAAAATATACTCCTAAATTTTTCTCAGAATTGTACAAACATGTTGTTGTAATGCAGCTAGCAATAGAGAGACAATTAACCTTTATGCCATAAGCAAGAGCAGCACCGCCGTTACTCATTTAGCACTAGCCAGGTGGCTCTTGTAGCTTGAAGATATGCTACGGACGAGAGTAACACTACCCCCCCAATGCTCTACGATCCTATTAGACCAGTACCTGTGGTTTAAAGTGGATTCCGAACCACTACAAGCATCCATGGCATGCCTGAGACTCGAACCCGAAACATGTGGTACCGAGCACCAGAACACTAGCCAATCGTAAAGTCAGATCCCGGAAAATAAAGTTTGATGGAATGTGCATATTTATATGTATATATAAAGTATATGCATTCCATCAAACTTTATTTTAATTTTATATTTGAGGTACTTGAAAACTAGCAATTGTCACTAAAAGATTGATTACTTTAGAAAAAAACTTCATGTACAGGATCATATATCTGTTTGCCAATATTGCATCTCATGTAAAAGAATGTCAGCTTCAAGTAATTTTTAGTCTAACTGGAATTTTGTTGCAAGTGGATAACGTTAAGAAAATATCCAGGCAACTAATGCAATGATAGCCAAACATTTTGACAAAATTTACATTTATCTTTAAATCAATTAAGCCGTGAAGGGAACATAATTTGTTATCCTTTTTTCAAAATAACTATATACAGCTCTTGCATCCTTTTTATAAATATTTTATTGAACTTTATTTTTCAATGAGGGCCAATTGAAAATTTGTAATTGGCTCTAAAAGAACTAGTTATTGGCAACGCTTTGTGTAGAACGATAAGTCGACCTGTCAATGTAGGTGTTTCTAGTCTGATTTGCTGTGCAGAATACTATTGTATGGAGCAGAGGTAATTCGAATAATTTCATGTTAATATAGAATCACATATCACAAAAAATGTCTCCTTCAAGTAATTTTTGTTAAACTAGCCAGGATTTGCCATACACGCTGATAACATAAGAAAAGAATTCATGCAATATTTCCAATGATAGCAAATCATTTAAAAAAATTACACAAAAATAGTCGCATGAGACTGGGGCCTAAGGCTTAAAATTGATTCCAAACCACAACAAATATCCATGGCACGGTCGGGACTCAAAACCGAAAACTGTGGCACCGAGCACCATTACTATATTATACGCCTTAATCGATAATGTAGATCACTAAAACAAGGTTAATTAATTTAGAATTTTATTGATTCGTATATTCTACACATCCTACATTATTTTTTCAAATGAACTGATTATAACATCGTAGTAATTTTTAGTATAAGAAGGAGAAAAAATATTTTTAAAAAAATTAAAAAAATATGATTAGGAAATGTATAACTTATAAGAAAAAATATTAAAGTAAAAAATGAATGAAATAATGTTACAAACTCAGAAAGGATTTTTTCAGGCAGAACTGAATCGTGTAATTGTGATCTTTCTCTCATTCAATGAATTTCACTGATTAACCATTCTAAGATATTAAAAAAAGAAAACTAATACTTACTTAATTTTCGCTTTAAAAAAACTAAAGCTTTTTTTTTAAAGGCTATTTTTTTGAAAATTCTCAGTTTCACAGTCTTTGAACAAATTGTTAAGATTTTTTTTAAGAACCTTCATTTCAGCAATTTGTTTTAGATTGCAGAATTTTTAAAAGGAGGGAATAAAATATTTAATACCAGTGAAAAAATAATATGAAAATTTATTTTTACTTTACTGAAACATTCTTATTACTGAAATTTTGCACTTTCTTGTGCTTAGTGGTATAAATTTAATAATTAAAAATATTTATTTATAAGAACAATGACATTTATTTCTACGATATTTTCAGAATCGAGTACCAAATTATAACAGTAGAGATTATTCGAAAATAATTTTTTTAAATATTAATATTGCTCCGGAGCAGCCTGTTACGTAAGACTTCTGAATCCAAAATCTAGGAGTTTTTTTTTTTTTTTTTCATTTTTTTATATCATTCTTTTTGTTATAGTAAAGAATCCAACTTATTTACATTGACTTGGAAATCTTTTTATTAAGAATGCATTTAACATATTTCATATAAGCATTTAATATAATTTGTAAGTAAACTATGTTTAATAAAAACGATACAGTTCTATGTTTTTCTGAGTATCAGACAATTAGATCGATAACATCTATTTGTTGTTTCTTATCCCACTTGGTAGACATCTAATCTAGACCAAGTCCACGAACCCGTATGAACTCACGGTTGAAGGTGAAGGAAGCAGCTTCTGTTGTGTGCATCCGTAGGTAGAAGTCTGACTTTTGCACCGTGACGCTGTTACAGTCATAGGAGATCGGGACCTACGGTTTAAAGTGGATTCCGAACCACTACAAACATCCATGACACCACCTTGACTCGAACCCGAAACCTGTGGCACCGATCACCAGAGCGCTAGACACTCGGCTATTGATCTTGATACACTCGGCCATTCATCCTAACATCTTGATTGGTAATGCACTGGAAAATCAACACTGACTAAAATTTCTCTTGTTTATGACAGAAATGGGTATGATGAATAATCGGTTTAGTGTATATTTCCATTGAATCAAAAAGCGATTAAATTGGACAGTGTTAAAAAAACTTCATGTTGTTAAAGTATATTCACAACAATATTGTACAAAAATTTTCAAAAATAATAATTTTTTAAATGATAGTTATTAAGTTATCATAATCAGATGTTACGAATAATTCCGTAGGTCCCGGTCTTCTATGACTGTAAGAGCGTCACGGAGCAAAAGTCAGGCTTCTACCTACGGGTGCTCCATCACAACAGAAGCTGCTTCCTTCCCCTTCAATCATGAGTCCATATGGGCTCGTGGGCTTGGCCAGCCAAGTGGGAAAAGAAACAACAACAACAACGAATAATTTCATGCTGTGAGAGATAAATATAATTTTATATTTATGTAACTAACTTAACTTGTACTTAATTTTAATATGTATTTGTTAAAATATTGAATTAATAATATATTAAAGTAATATATTTATTTATTATTATTTATTCGTTTATTTATTTTATTAATTAATAAGTGAATGCAGTTATTAATTAGGGAAATATACAACGTTTAATAGAAATCATCAATCAGAAGAAACCAAAATCAATTTTGTCTCATCTTTAAGCTTGAAGTTAAAACGTTAAATGAATGAAAAAATTATTTTAAGCCACTATTTAATAATATTGCTTATAGTGTAAGATATGTCTAATAACTGGCATATGAGTAAAAAGAAAAACATTTTAAAATTATTATTATTATTATTAAAAAATAATTCAATTATTAAAATTCTTTATTGTGATAGTGTAAAGATGGCACTCCACTAGAGAAATGAAAGAACAGCAGTAATTATATGTAATAGATAAAAAACGCTATTAGACTTTGGCTGTCGAATGAAAATGCAATGTGGTGATGCATGCTTTTCAGCACAAAAATTATACCAGTGGAGTAAAATATTTTAAAAATTGTGACATGTAGAACATATTCTTCTTCCCCTGGTCAAAAAACACTTTGTTCCAGGCTATTGCAACTGAAGCCTTAAAAAAATTTTCTCAATGACTTTAGATTAAATATGCAAAAATTCGATTTCGATTAGATAAAAAAAAGTACCCTAAGTGGTGTATGATTGATCAAAGATGTATAATCAAGAAAAAAAATTAGGAAATTTGTAATCGTTGCAGAACTTGTTGAGAGGACTCTTGTTTCTCCATTGCTCAATATTTTTCAATTCCTTCTATTAGCTCACACTCTCCCCATATATATCTTGTTCAAATTTCCAATCATTCATAAAACACTTTTTATTCATACACTCAAGTTCAAATAGATTTTTTTAAACTTGCAGTGGATGACACTGGATGTTAATACAGTTTTTTTTTAAATACTAATTCTATAATTAAATTTAATTAATTAATTTCAGCTTTTTTTACGTTTAAGTTGCATATGTCTACCAATAGATGGCGCCAGATAAACTTAAAAAAATGAATGAAAAAAAAGTAGGAATTGACTTAAAAATTTTTTTTATATTATTTGTTTCTTCTATGCCCGTTTCTAAAACTTTCTGTTCACCATTTTTTTTTAATGATGACCATTTTTTTTTTTTTGTTCAATTATCAACAAATCTTATCATAAGAGAAATCATTTATTTATATTGGCTTCGATAACGCACCCATTCTCATTAATGACAAAACCTTTTTATGTAAGGACATAGTAATACAAACACACACAAATATATATATCTATTATATATATATATATATATATATATATATATAATTCTTCTGTACATGTTTATCACTGAACTCCTTTTGAATGGCTTGATTGATTTTGATGAACTTTTTTGTGTGTGTTTGAGGGGGTTCCTGGATGGTTTAAGTTCACAATTAAACCCGGTAGGTGGTGCTGCATTCGATATAATTCTTCTGTACGCGTGTTTGTCATTGAACTCCTCTTAAAGGGCTTGACCAATTTTGATGAAATTTTTTTGTGTGTAATTGACAAAACATGGCGAATTTTTTTATGCTGTCCCATTTGCTTTAAGTCGTCACCAGATGGTTGAAGATATCAACTTCTGTACAGTACAACCAATTGCTATGAAAATTGGTTATATTATGTATTCGAGTATAGATAATAGTTTCGTGCTATTCACTTAATTGTTACTTACCACCAGATAGTGCTGCAGTATTTCATCTTGCATGCCGCTTAAACGATATCCATGGAAATTAATACGCACTTACGAAATGCAGTTTTCCACAATGCATTTTTTTTTAGCAGAACATGAAAACAGAAATTAAACTGTAAATGTTGTTTCTTTGCCTATAGTATTTTATTGCGGAAAACGCAACTTAAAAACGAAGAATGCATTCATTGTGTTAAAAAGCCCCAATTTTATTATATTATTGTTTTATAATTGTAACAAATTATAAATTTAAGGTTTCAATACGCTTACATTAGGCATTGTTAACATTTGGAAAATACTGATGCAACACTTATCAGCAAGAGCTGTAATAACTCTGATTTAAAGAAGTGCAAAGTTGGACAATTTTGATCAATCTTTTAAAATTAACTTGTACTGAATATATTGATGCTGGGAAGTGAATTTAATTATACTGTTTCATAATTTTGAAAAAAAATAGTTATATTACATATCATATATTTTTTGAATTCAGAGTTGATTTTTTGAGTGCAATCTATTAAAGAATGTATTCCATATATATGCAGAATTACTTTATACATCATTCGAAATAATCATTTGCAATGCGATATGATTACAGAAATGCAAATTATATACGATTCACAATTGATTTCTAGAAAGAATTAATTTAATTTAAATTCATTTGAAACGTTGTCACAAAAACCATTTTTAACTTAAGGATGGAAATGGAAGATATAAAAATTTTAAACTCTTGTTTTATTATGATTATTTTATTTGATATAAAAAAATATCAAATAATAATAAATATATAAATATAATAAATAAATAATTGTTATAGCTCTTAAACTTATAGCTTTAAATTAATCAATATCTATATATATATATATATATATATATATATTAAAAATTAAGTGTTTCTTTATCCATTTTTAATAATATGATACATATAAAATATTAAATAAATCATCATGAAAAATTTGTCATTATATTTATTTTAATAAAATGCACTACAAAATACATTTTATCAGTTATGAGAAATTTCTTTGACAAACATATGAGAAAAATTGGTTAGTTTTGAAAAAACATTGATTATTAGAACTATTGAAAGAAATAATACCATAAATAAAACTTACTTCAATAAATAAAAAAGTAAGTAAAATAATAATTTAGTTGAAAACGAAAGAATTCATTTCTTAAATGACAACATGCTGTATTTGTATAATACCCTTAAATATTCAAAAATTTAAATTATGGAAAAGATGAAGTATTAAAAATTCAATTACTTTTTACAAATTTAATCAAAATTATTCCCCATTCCCTATTTTCATTAAAATATTTATTGAATAATAAATTCATCATTTTATTCATTTTCGTTGAATGCTCTTTTTAATACTTATTTTCTGTTGCTACTTTGCAAAACCTTTATCAAATATTATTTTCAGAATTAATCTCAAGTTCAATTCCGACTTATTAAAAATTTTAATTTCAAATAAATAGAAAACATAATACTATAAGCTCCAGGAATTAATTCGCGAAAGAATGAAATAAAAATATTTCAAAAATTCTATTCATTATTACTTTTTAATGCATTTCCAAAAACATATGTTCACTTGTCTTTTTGCGCTGAAGACATTTTGTATGAGAAAGAATTACGGAAGCGTAATTGTCTATTATAAATAATTCGTTTATTAGTATATTTTTCTAATGTAGCTGGCAATACAGAGGCAGTTAATCTTTATGCCATAAGCAAGGGCTGCACCGCTATTACTCATTTAGCCTTACCCGGGGGCACAAGCAGAAGATAGGCTACTGACATGAGTAACACTACCCCCACAATGCTCTACGGTCATATTAGTACGGGACCTACGGTTTAAAGTGGATTCTGAACCACTTCAAACATCAATTGCCCCGCCGGGGAGTCGAACCCAAAACCTGCGGTACCGAGCCTGAACCTGTAGTACCACCAAAGAGCTAGACACTCGGCCATCAGTTCTGTTAATGTGTTAATGCTATTCTACTACTACTACACCACACCACACCACACCACACCACGTCACATCAGTGTGCCTAGATCTGAGCTGCCCCTTTACAGCTTGGGAATGATGTGGGTGAGAAGAAGTCTGATTGGGCTCTGTGATCGGTCAAATGAGACCGGGAGGTAGTGGATCCCGAACTACTACAAACAACCATGGCAGCGTCGGACTCGAACTTGAACTCAGCCATCAGGCTAATGTAAAGTCCATTAGTATAAAGTGACGTATTTAAAAACGAATGTCAATTCGTCTCATTTTTGCTTTCTGATTTAAAAAAAATATTAATTAAAAGGTATTGAAAGAATTATTTTTTAGATCTATAAAATTTTTTAGATCTATATCTACTTCATTTTATAAACCTATAGGTGAGTACATTTTATTGATGTGTATTTAGTGCACACAAGTTTATATTTAAAGTATAAAGTTAAAATATTTTGAATCTTCGATAGCGATAGTTTTGTTAAGTCACCAGTTAGTTTTGCAAGGCAGAACTGCACATTTTCCCACCATAACATTTGTCATTGTCGAGTCCAAAACATCAACTGGAACTGAGCTACAGACTCGCTAATTGGCTAACATGATAGATTCTCCGGCCAAGGGTACGTAGTCATTCGCTTCCTACAGGTCGAAATTCATCGTTGCGTTTAGGTCTGGAACTGTTTTGATTCATGAAAGCGAATGACTTTATACTGCTGCAGTAACTAAACAGCTCTTCGCACAAGTTCAGTGACAAATGTTTGATAATCCTGTCTACAGCCCACGCCTGGTGCATGGGAACATTTGCCTCTTTCGAGAGCACCAAAAGTGCAACATTTCCAAAGTAATTAAGAGTTTCCGACATATCTCAATACAAAATATTTTAAAGAGAGCATTAGAAAACTCGGTATGATAAATCTCTCAATGCTCAAGGTAACTATGTAGGAAAAATAACATTGTTTACATTTGACACCTGGTAATATAATCATTTTGCCATTCCCATTTATTAATTTAATGCCACATCGGAGTTAAAAATAGCCTCATGCATAGGTATTTCTGCGTAAGAAACGATAATGATTTCATATGACAATTATAAATAACAGCACACACACATACATATATATATATATATATATATATAAATATCACCTTTATACATATAATTCTTCTGTACCTGTGGTTATCAATGAATTCCTCCTAAACGGTTTGACCGATTTTGATGAACTTTTTTGTGTATGTTTGAGTGGATCCCTGGATGGTTTAGATTCACAATTGAATCTGGTAGGTGGGGCTGCATTCGGGTTCTTCTGTGCGTATGGTTGTCACTGAACTACTCCTAAAGGTCTTGACCTATTTTGATGAAATATTTTGTTTGTGTTATCCCAATTGTTGTATGTCGCCACCAGATGATGTTGAAGTTTAGCAACGTCTATACTTTTCAACCAATCGCATTGAAAATTGGTAATAATATGTATACGAGCAAGGAAAATATGTTCGCTTTATCCACTTTATTGTTACTTGCCACCAGAGGGTGCTGCAGCATTTTATCTTATACGCCACTCAAACGATATCCATGAAAATGAGTAAGCACATATATTGGAATATGTAAACGAGATATGCAACATTCAACAATGCACTTTTTTGGCAGGACAATGTATGCCGGACTCTGCTAGTATATATATAAAAGGAATCCCGATTTTAGTTAGTAACTTTTTAAAAGGTGCTTGTTGCATAATTGTGATCACTTTTTCACTGAAGAGCTCCAAGTATCTTCATCTATAGGCTATAAACAGACGCTTTTTCGGAAGCATTCGATCAGACAACCATACGCACAGAAGAACCCGAATGCAGCGTATATAAAATAAAATATAATATATAAAATTATAATTCCATAGAAAAAATTCCATAGAAGATTAAAAGTCCCACCGGTTGCGAATTAATGTCCATTATTCGTTTCTGAAATGTAGAAGATTGCCGAAGTACTACGCAGTATGAAGTACCAAAGATTACCGAAAATGCACTGGCAACGATGGAATGACAAGAATACAGTGTCGACCATATACAAAGGGCTGTACAAATGGGGGGCGAAACATGAATCATTCGCGTTACGCCACTATGGAAACCACTATTCATGGAATGGAACTGAAATTCCAACAAGAATGTGAAAGCAAAGAATATCAATGTTTCAGGATACAATGTTTCAGGATAAGCACGGTGTTTTGCTTTTATATTCCTTGTCTTTTAGTAACATGATGCATATATTGTGGGCCCTTTAAATAAACAAATCGTGTAGTACAAAACAAAGTATGATTAGAAAGATCGTTTTGATTCGTGAAAATGCCCACCTGTACGTGGCTGATCGAGCACACATGAAAAACTTGATCACCCTTCCGTATAACCCTCACATAGACCAGAACGGTTATCATTTGTTCTTGGCATGAAATAAAATAGGGAATCTCCCCTATTTCGGTGGAACACAAATTTCAGGCGGATATCTATCTTTGTTTTCGTACCAGCGTTGGCGTTGACTCGCCGCTTGGCGCTTGGATTAGAAAATTTTCTATAATTAAAAGCAAATTGTGAAAAAAATAAATTAAAGTTACTGTATAAATTAAATTTTCAAATATTCAACTTTTGAAGTTTATCGATGGTAATATTTTTAAATATATGTTTGTTTATTTGAAATATTCTATTATATAGGTTTATTTATACTTTATTTTACCTGATTTGAGTGTCCTTTAAAAATTCTCCCAGAAGGCACTGCACTCTCTTTTCAGCGTCACAGAGCCTAGTCAGACTTCTACTTATTGGTGCTCCATCCCAACAGAAGCGGTTTCCCCCCTTTTAATCCTTCTATGAGGCCACATGGGTTCTTGCACTTAGTCTAGATGTTGCCTTCTACAAGTGGGATAAGACACAGCAACAGCAGATCTCTAAATTGCAAAATTATTTGCCATTGGAGGATTTTTATATATGAGTTAAGAACAAGACAATGAATTACACAAGAATGACAATTGAGAAATATTCGATAAAAAGTTGGATATTTCTTGTAACTCGAGCTCATCATCAGCACCGAAGACTTAAAATGCCTTTAACAAGAAATTAAATGAATCGTATAAAAATCTCAGAACCTTTTGATTTTACAATACAGATCAACCCTAATGAAGAAATAAAGGAGAGGACTAAATGAAGAACATTAAAATATTCCCCGCTTTCCTACCATCATTTCCCAAACAAAATCAACAGCTTAAAAAAAAAATGCATGTATCATCCACTTATATATTAAGCAGTAAAAAAGTCCTTTCAATTAACACGTGTTTCCTTTTCCTCTTTAACATTGAATAACATTTAGATTTGTTTAAACTGAATTACGCATAACATAATTTTTCAATTGAAAGTTAACTTTGCGGAACGTGATTTTGCCTTGCGAGTAATGCATGGATGCTGTAATATCCTGAAAAGACCGTTTTTGTCATTAAATATTAAAATTAAAAGTTGTAAAATAGAAATATATTGAGAGAAATATTAAAATGAGTTAAATCTTGTCATTCATTTATTTAGGTTCATTGAAAATATTTTATGATATGAATATGTAAATTTAATCTTAATAAACATAAAAAACTGCATTTGTTTTAGATATTTGTTGCTTTCCTTATTATCAATTAACAAAAGCTTCAATTTTCAATAAAAAAATATATTCTTTTTTTTTTTGGCATATTGCGTCTTTCTATATGTTGAGAAGTTTATGCATATATAGGACGATTATAATTAAAGTCCCACTCTTAAATGGCTGTTAAAAAGCAACCACTCATCAAAATGAGTTCAAATTTGAACTGAAGATACTTGAAGAAGAGGAAAACGGTACGGTATCAAAAAAGTGCATTGATATCTGAGGCTGTAAGACAGTGAATTCAGTTGCTAGTGATTTTCTGAATCGAAATGACAACGAATGAATGTTCAATGTGCTGGATTGTTTCGGGTTTTTTTTTTTTTGACTGAAAGAATGACTTCCAAGTCATTCAACAATTGTGACATTGTGAGTGGAAAAGCCCATCCACCACGGCAAGGTCATACCAAATTGGATGGGGAAAATAGGTGGAACACTTTTTTGATGCCGTACCGTTTCCTCCTTCTTTAAGTAAGTTTTCTTAAGCAAGTTTAAGTAAGTCTTCTTTAAGTTAAAATTTGAAATCATTGTGCCGAGTAGCTCTTTTTTTACAGCATTTTGAAAGGGGTACTCTAATTATATTCACTCTGTATTGACAATTTTATTTTAATTTTTGAAATAATTTTAGAAACTTAACATTTAATAACATGCTTAAGTAAGCTCCTTTATTTTTAATTCATTAATGAACATTTTATTTATCAGACATGTTCAGGAGCTTTTCTTCAAATAGTAAATAACAGTTTATATACTTCTTATACTTATTCATGTACAATGCTTTGAGTAATTATCACTGAAATTCGCTATAATAAAAGGCCGACAATACCTTCTCGAAAAACTTAATGTAGACACGATATTTCCTGTAATTAATATTTTAATATGAAAGGCCTATTTGTCTTTATTTAGTTACAAGAATGAAGTGATTTTAAATTTAGATGTTTATCAGAATAATATATAAATAGAAATATAAAAATAGAATATAAATAGAAAACGGTATATAAATTAGTTTATAAATAGAAATATATAAATATAAAATACACTTCTTATTAATATATAAATAGAAAATAAATTCCTTATTAATACATAAATAGAAAATAAACTACTTATTTATATATAAATAGAAAATAAACTCCTAAAATTAGGATTCGAAAATTGAATAAACAATTCAAAAGCTCCTTAATTTTCTTTGATGTTATTATTCTTTTGTTTGACATGAAACGTTTTAAGAATTATATCTAAATTTACAATTAGTTTCGAAAACATCAAAGTAATGTTTATCAACTAGGGAATTAAAAATATGTATTTTTAACTTTGATTAGAAAATTAAAAATAAAATTGTTTGTCAATATCATGATATCAATTATTGCAGAAGTTGAAATTCATGAATAAGTTAAATGGATTGGAGTAAGTTAATTTAATCTCAAACCATTTTATTAATATTTTTCAAATTGTTCATCTATTAAGAGACTTTCACTTAAATATCTAAATATAGAAAATTATATTTCCATTAATAGCTTTCCATTAATAGCTTTTAACGTACATACTTTAATACTTACTTTGTAGTTAAAATGTGTGTAGGTTGGCAAAGGTGAAAGCAGTAATTCTCTGACAGGAAAAATGGAGTATAAAATTAAATTCAAAATTTCAACCGAAATATTTCAGTAAATATGCCCCATTCATAAAGAGGTTCAAAAATAGAGCACGAAGTAAAATACTACTAATTTCATTGTAATATCCTTTTTTCATTTTTTTTTTTGTTCTAATGCAGCTGACAAACACTTAGACAATTGTCTTTGATGCCTTAAGGCAAGCACTGCATCGACGTTACTCACTTAGCACTATCCAGGAAGTGCGTGTAGCTTGAAGATAAGCTACGGACGCGGAGTAAATATGTGAAATTTTTCTTGATTTTCTAAATGTTATAATTTTAAAATAAGAAATACAGATATATTCAAACAAGCACATAAGGAAACATGTAAAATATGTAGAATGTATTATTTTTAAAATTTTGTTGAGAATTGAAATTCGATTGCAATACTGAAGTTTAAGAAAAATAACAACGAAATGTTAACCACCCTCAACTAAATTCAGCATTTCATATCTATACAACTAGAACTGTCATATTTGAAAAAATATTCTTGAAAATTCATCCTTAGAAATGAGGCTGGAAAATCAAATAAATCTGATCTTTTTTAATGAGTATAATTAAGAAAGGTACCGAATGTTTTAATGAATTTTGCTTCTTCTAATAGATATTTGCATATCCAATTTTAACTTTTTCCGTTACCTTTTTATCTAACATATATTTGGTTAATCTGACACTATTTTATAATAACACATTTTTGTTCAATTTTGAATACTTCAACTCTTTTCAATAGTATGTTGAGAGTCAATTGCAAAAACTTTTTAACTGTTTAAAAATGTACATCAAGGTGAAGGCAATTGTGGTCTGCTCTCAAATTTTAAGATCAATAAATATTCTAATTATCTGAATAAATAAATTATTTTTACAATTAACATACAAAATAATTCGTTCATCACATCATACAGTTACTCATCAGTGTTATTTATATTAATAAATTTTTAAATTATTTCATTCTTTGAAGCTATTAAAACAATTTTACAATTAAAGCAACTTTTGGCAATTAACTTTCAAATTAAAGCCAATTCAATTAATTTTTACGTTCGTAGAAATTACACCCTGGCAAAAAATCTCACATCATCTGTTCTTACCAAAACAGCATAACTATTAATAGCTGAAAAGTATATGTGTGTTCTGCGGAGAAAACAATTACCAACCTGAGAGTTTATTTCTGCTAATTTCTGGAAGTAGCTAAAGTTTTAAAAATTTTTTTAAATATAATTTCATCTTTCGTTGTTCATTTTTTGTGCATTAGATTTGTTTATTCATCATTGCATTTTGTATCATAAATTGTCTGGTGTGAGGCAGGAAAAACAAATTTAAACAAACGATTGAAGAAAAACATAGACAAAACAAAAGCTTAACAGGCTTTGCCGGTTTTGTGTACAGCATTATTAGAAAAATGTGGCTTAAAATAAAACAATTTGGAGCCGGGTCTACTATCATTTTAGATCGGGACCCAAGGCTTACAGTGGATTGCGAACTACTACAAACACCCATGCCACTTACAAGATTTGAAGACTGACTTGGTTAGTCTGACCAAATTAGACAAAGCAAACATGGAGATGAGATTGAGAGCTAAAGGATAATTTCTGAGAAATTTTAATTAATGATCTTGATTAAACTTTTTTAGTAATTAATCTTTTGAATTATATTATAACGAAAGACAAATTAAATTTAAAAATTCCAGAATAACTATTAAACTTTTTATTTCAAAATTATTTTCAGTCCTCTCTGTCTGAATAGCAACTCTAACAAGTAATCGATTCGTCTGTTTCCAACTTCCAATTGGATGTTTACCTTTTCTACTATATAGTTAAAGAACAGTAAATATTTCATATTGCATAGCTTAGCATTTCATATGTGATATATAAGTTTCAAAAGCAAATTTATGTTTAAATACGTTCCATATAGTTTACAACATCTTTTGAAAACAAATATTTGTAAAATGAATTATTTAAAATAATTAACGGAATTTACTATATGGTTCCAATATGGTTCCATAAATTTTATGCGTATAATTTTAGAAAACTTCTCTATGATAATATTAAAATAAAATACTACATATTACGCAATTTTTTTACAATTTTAAATGTTTAAAACTTTTATTTGTCTTCCGTTACATTTTTGGTTAATATATAACAAACGTATTACAAATCTATGAAGTAAACTTAAATAAAAGTTCATTCAGTTTGTGTATGTATCTTAAACATTTTAAAATTTTATAGACAATATTAATACTCGGCATGAATGACCGAGTGTCACAGCTCGGTGTGCCACGGGTCTCGGGCTGTGCCATGGATATTTGTAGTGGTTCGGAATCACCTTTAATAAGCAGATCCCGGTCTCATATGACTGTAGAACGTCACGGAGCCAAGTGAGATTTCTACCTACGGGTGATTCATCACAACAGAAGCTGCCTCCTTTTCCCGTCATCCATGAGTCCATACGGATTTGAGGACTTTGTCTACCGAGTGGGAATAAGAAAGAAAAACAACAACATAAATAAACTATAACTTAAACATCATACCCTAATTCAGTTTGCTTTTTCTTTATATATAAGTAAATATTATAAGAGTTGAAATAAATGGTCATGAATTATTCAGATACTGAAGAATATATATATATATATATATGTATTGATACGCAAATTATTTTACTTTTATTAGAAAATATTTCTTTATTGCTTATGATAACTTGTATCCGTTAAAATTTATTTACTGCATTTTTTTCATTTGGTGGTAAGTTTGATTTAAGTTGTATTTTCACAAATTCTAATCGATTTAAAATCACTATTATCTGTTATTTAACATGAAAAATAAAAGTAATAGAGGGAATATTATTAATGCTAAAAAGTATTGTTATATATGTTTTAAAATCAATCAAAATACATATTTCAAATGATAAACGTAAACACATTTTTGGCAATGTGGCATTATAAACCTTAAATTTTAACCGTAGTTCCGCCTACGCAGCCATCATGTTCCCTTCTACACACTGCAAGAGAGCACCTAGCAGCTTTTGGAAGAAATGGTCAGTAAGCATCGAGACACTCACCAGAGAAGACGTATGAATAAACATGCGCTGTCGTTAGGTAGAAGCTCTCATCTCGAGAGCTAGAATTGAAATCCTTCCACTAATCTCTACTTGTATATATTTAAATGAGTTATATGTTGTGTATTAATTATTGTGCCGTGTGTAGGATTTACATGCTTGTAAATAAACCAGTGTGTTATTCAACGGGTGTATTCTTAAACCAGTGTGTTCTTCACCCCGACCACACCCAGATTTAGCTGCACAAACAAACGACGCACACTTCAAAATTAACTGTATAATTAACTATGTAATTAACTTATTTGCTGGAATTTTTATATTAATATATGTATCTATAAGTATATTTTATTAAGAAAATATTTTTTTCTGCCTTTATTCTATTATATGAATTCCTTTCAGTATAAATCAAGAACTATTTGAACATATTTAATCAAAAAATTGCTGAAATATTTTAGTTAATGCTTCTCCTCATAATTATGATGTAAATTTTAAAATGAATAGAACTTCAATTATTACTAAGATATTTAAACATTAAAAATTTAAATAAATGCGATTATGCAATGCAAGAAAATGATAGGCATTTGAATTTCAAGATAAATAAAAAATTAGTTTTAAAAACAATTGCTAAATTATTACAGTCAACATTTGCTAAATTATTTAGATTCATTGTTCTATAGTTTGTGTTGTAAAAACTAACGAAGTTCATCAATGAAAATGATAGATAAAATGTCCTGGTTATAGGAATTGAAATTGCATGTTAAATTTAAACCAACATGAAAAGTCATGATGGTTAAAATGTAATATGCTATTTTTGAAAAGTTTATGAAAAGTTTCTTAACTTATGTCTTGTTTAGGAAAAGTTTCTAAAATTATGTTTATAAAAAATGCTTGCGTTTTATCTAGACAAAACATTAAAAAAGATAAAAACTTATTTTCAGACTTCTGCCTTTATTTTGTCAATTTTAAAGGTAATTATTTTACGTCAATTTTGTAACTAACTCCAAAAATATTAAGCGTTAAATGTATATTTGTATAGTTTTTTTTAAAATAAATTACAGAGTCTGAGAAAGTTAAAAAGTATCGAAACAATTTAAATGTTACTTAAACATTCAATAAACAGAATTATGTTAAATATTATTTAATTCAATACCATCTGCATTGAAACTTAATTTATAAATATATTGCTAATTTACAATTTTATCAAGACAGAACACTAAAAAAGATAAAACGTTATTTTTCAGACGTCTGCTTTTATTTGTGAATTTTAAAATTATTTATTTTACACCAACTTTGTAACTAACCCCAGACATTTAAAACGTCAAATATATAGATTTGTATTGTCATTTTAAAATAAATTACAGAGTCGATGAAAGTCCTAAAATATTTTCCTTTGCATAGAAAGAGAAATTAATTTAGCTTAAAACCGTAGCTATTTGTTTTATTATATCGTCAGTTAACTAGTTCATTTCTATTTTAATATTTTTAGAGTAAATTTGATATAAAGTAAAAAATATAATTGATGTAAATTGAATTAACATTATTTTATATCACCGCCATGGCCATTATTACTTACATTTCTCTAAAGGGAATGATTATTTCCAGCATAACTTCTTTTTTTTTCATATTTTCACTTAGATTCTTCTTAATTTAATATGATTGTAATCACACAAAATCATAATAAATTTAAGTTTGATTGCAATAACATTTTAATATTTTTATTTATTAACTTTTTCTGCTATTTTAAACAAATTAAAATTTGAGCACTTTCTTCTTAATATTCACTTGAATTCTATTTTCATGATTGAATTTATGTCTAATCCTCAGTGTCCAGCAGTGCGGGCGGATATCCCATCAGTAGTCCACTCATGGATCAGCTTCTGTTGTGATGAAGCACTGGTAGGTAGAAGTCTGATTAGGCTCCGTGTTGGTGAAAGAGGAGAGCAGTGACTTCCGGGAAAATGTTAAGGGAAACTGCTCCACATTTGAGTAGGGTATGGGAGAAAAGCGGAAAACTCTGAACAGGTGGTCCGAATAACGACCCAGATGATGAACATCCCAAAATCCATTGAGTCGTCTCGTTTTTCGAAACAGCGTCTACAGCAATGCCACCAGCGGATTGAACTTCATGCCTAATGCTCATCAGCCACGCTCGCTGTCACTGAGCCGCTAGTACAGCTATTGAATTTGTAAATATGTTTATTTATTATCATTGTTTAATGTAAAACGCACAAAATTTATAAAATATATTTAGGTGAGGGATTCAAAGTCATGTGTTTAAATATTTGAATCCGTATTATAAAATTTATAAATCACACTTTAAGACAAATTTAATGGAAGTCAAATTGATCTAACAGTGTTATATTACTTTTTTAATTCATTCTATTAGCTCACAATCTTCCTATATATATATATATATCTTGTTCAAATTTTCAATCGTTAATTAAATACATTTTATTCATCCACTCAAGTTCAAATGCATTTTTTTGGAATTTGTAGGGGATGACACTTGATGTTAATACAGTTTTTATTCAAATATTAATTCAGTAATTAAATTTAATTAATAAATTTTAGTTTTTTTTTTATTTAAGTTGCATGTATCTACTAATAGATGGTGCCAGATAAACTTTAAAAAAAATGAATGGAAATTATTTATAATGGACTTTTCTGCAATATAGTGAAAAAAAAGTAGGAAATGATGTTAATTTTTTTTTATATTACTTGTTTATTTACAAAATATAATATATTATAAAGAAATTAATGTTAAATTTGTCTTATTTCAACTTTATCTACAAACGTAACAAAGCCATGAAGCAATTCACGTAAGAATACAATTTCAGAATAAGACATATAGACCTTAAAAAAAATCTAAGAAGCGTAATAACTGCAATTTAAAATAAGTGATGGGAACAAAACGCAGCGAAAAAAAAGTTTGATGTATTCGAAATGCAATCTTTTTTTGAAGCCAATTTTTGAAGAAATTTACACTTCACCTAAATCTGCTTTAAAAATTTGTGTCGCTTATGTTTTTTAGTTCCCGGAAAAAAAGGAGAAACCGGAAATATCAACAAATGCGCTGCATTTAAATTCACGTATTATACGAAATTTATGGGAACATCTAGAATGTTTATGCTTTAAAAATGTATGCTGAAATCTGTCATGTTATGTGTCGAGTCATTTTCTTTTTCTTTTCTTTTTTCTTTAGACACATTTTATGCAAGATTTAAATAAAAATAGCTGACAGCTTAAGACTGAAAAAGCAGGAAAAAAGTAGGAGAAATATATTATTGAATGTTCCTCTGTCTAAATTTACGTGTGTAAAAAGAACACAATTCTCTAAAATTCAAATAAAGTATGTTTTTTGTTTTTTAAATTAATATTACATTAAAAATAAATATACAATTTAATTGAAAAAAAAATCATATATAATGTCTTATTTCATCGCACTTTTAATGTTTTCTGAAATTCAAATAAAGACTGATTCTTGTAAAATTAATATTTTTGAAAAAATATACAGGTAGATGGAAAACATCATGTTTAGTATCTTTCTTTAATCACCATTTTTAATGACCACCTTTAATGTTCTCTGAAATTCAAATAACAACTGCTTCCTGTAAAATTCAATATTTTTGAAAAAAGAAATATACAATCAGATTGAAAAATATCAAGTTTATTGTCTACCTTGAATCGCCACGTTTAATGTTCTCTGAAATTCAAATGACGACTGTATCACGACGTCAACGACTGTAAATTTCAATATATTTGAAAAAAATATACAATTAGATTGAAAAAAAATCATGCATACTTCTTACTTTAATTGCCCCTTTTAATGTTCTCTGAAATTCAAATAACGATTTTTTCTTGTAAAATTCAATATTTTTGAAACAAATATATAGTAGCTATTAGGAAGATAATAGCTGGAGAAACGCCAGAAATATCACATAAGAAAAATATATATAAATGAACTTTTGCCGAAAAACCGTTAAAAAAGTTCAAATTTTAATTCACTGGGAAAAAATGCAATATCTTTTCCTACTCAAATCATTTCATCAACACCTTTCGTTTTATTTCACTAGATTTTAGATTTATAAAAACCAAAAATTATTGAAGTCTGTAAAAGAATAGTTGTCGATAAAAGAAAGGATATTTGGAATTGAAATAAAGCCTAAAAAGGTTTGAAGATTTTAAATTTTGTAAAAGGTTTGAAACAAAATGTTTGGTTGCCAGCTTTATTAACCATATGCAATTATGAAAATTCTGAATGACCTTTATGATCTAATTTTTATTATGTATAGGTTAGCTATAAAATTATTTTTTTATGTTAGTACAACTATGCATTAGTAAAAAAACTAAAGATAATGAATGTTTTGTCATGGTAGATAATTAATCAAAATATCACGAAAAGAATTAAGCATATTGTTTGTTGAACTCATCATCCAGGACTTCCAGAACTATCGTATAAAACATCTAACATTTAGCAACCATCTAGCTAACTATAAAACATTTAATCGCATTAGTAATTTGTGTTGTTAATGAACTCGGTGTAGCGATTCAGAGGATATATTGCATTAACTAAGATTAACTCTCGGTTCCAGTAAACAGATCGTCTCTCCTGCAATAAGAAAAATGTCTGATTATATTTTTCAAAAGCATTTTCTTTTCTTAACATTGACAAATTGAAGGGTCTCTTTTCCTAAATAAACTGTTAATATATCAGGCTGAAATGAATAGGATCTCTGCTAAATTAAGTAGAAGTGTATATAACAATGAATAAAATGTAAGGATCTAAATGTTATTAAATAGAATCCATGACAAAATGTGGTATCTTTTCTTATTATATATACATAAAAATATGATATATATATATATATTAAATACTAAATAAATATAATACATATTAATAAATAATAAATACAAATACATAAATATTTTATACTAAATATTAATAAATCAAAATAAAAATTCTGATATAGAAATAAACATTGTTTTAATTGTGAACATATACGCATTCCAGCCACATTAATGTGACCACCTGTCAAAAGCCAGAATATGCACTCTTGTATATTCTGGCTTTAAGTGCAGTGTGTAATGTGGTATTAAGTGGTATTTAAGTGGTATTAAGAGGAATTCTTTATCTATACTCCACTGCAATCTGGCTGCCACTTGCCTTTTGTGATTGGTTATTTCCCGTTGACATCGAAAGTAGGTGGTGGTCACATTAATGTGACTGGACTGTATACATAGTTCATTCTTTTTTCTGGACATACTTTCCGATTGAAGTTTTAAGAGTTAGTGGATAAGAGTTTGTAATTTTTTTTTTTTTTATTACAGAGCATTTGTTATCAATATGCTGACAGTGTATCATTATTACATGAATAACAAACTAAGTATATTAGTTGCATGATCTTGATATATTCGGGCGTAAGGGATAAATGGCTTTTGCGAATGCCATTCAAAACGATTTTTTTAAGTATGAAAAGAATACGAAATGCGAACGAAACTTTCAGCAAAAGACAAACTTCGCTCCAGATTGAATCGGTTTTTGATCGTTCTTCAAAGAGATTTTCAGGCTCAAATGGACGCCATATTCTACCAGCCATCATTTGTAGCAAACATTTTCTAGCTATTGTATTAAGGTGTGGAGCAGAATGAAATTGTATTTTAATAATATAATTTTAATGCTAAAAATTTTTTTAAAACTTAGATTTTTTTTGTATAGTCTTCTATTAATCGCAGTTTATTTTAATGAATTATAATGTATCGAAAATATTTTATCCAATTAATATTCATTATATAATATAGCCTATATAACAATTAAGTAAATTTTAGGCATTATTTTATACAAAGCTTACTTTTAAATCAAGTTAAAGTTTTATATTTTTATTAATTCTGCGCAATAAATATATTTCATTCCTTTATATGTACAATCTTTTTCTTTTGGGATATTTAATTCAGAATAAAATAACATAATTAGGTACGGCTCTTTTTAATTATTTAGTGTAATATATAAACTCATGTTTGTGAAAATTGCAACACCATGAAGAAATCGTCATAATTGAATGAAATTTAATACACAGTTTAGTGGTAGTGCTACAAGTAAATGATTAAATGTTCAAAGCAAACAAACAATAACAAGAGATCGGAATCAGTATTTTGTGTAGCCACCACGCGCCGCAATAAGTGCTGCTACACGACGTGGCATGGAGTCAAACAAATTTTGAATGTCTGCCTGAGGAAGAGCATTCCATATTGTTTGTATGCGCACCCAAAGTTCGTCTGCAGAAGCAACAGGACGAGGATCACGAGCGAGACGCCGAACGACGAAATCCCACACATGTTCAATCGGCGACATATCCGGGGAATACGCAGGCCAAGGAAGAAGCTGTACCTGCCACGTTGCAAAGAAGGATTGAACAGTCCTAGCGATATGAGGGCGGGCATTGTCCTGTTGAAATACAGCGCCTGCCAAGCTTTAAAGGAAGGGAAGAGCTTGGGTCTGTAGAACTTCACTGATGTACCGGTTGCTGTTTAGATTGCCCACAATTCTTAGCAATTGAGATCGTCCATGATATGCTATGGCATCCCAGACCATAACTAAGGGTGTTCCTCCACTGTGGCGTTCGATAATGCACTCCGGAAGGTGGCGTTCACCAGCATAGCGTCTGACACGAATGCGGCCATCATGGTAACACAAATTAAAGCGGGATTCATCAGAAAACACGACATGCTGCCAATCAGCACGCCAGCCTCTATGCTGAGCGGCCCATTGTAGCCGCAGGGGGCGATGGTTTAGCGTGAGTGGGATCCTGTATAAAGGAGTCCTTGCGCGCAATCCACGCTGCAGCAGACGTCTACGAATTGATGAAGCACACAATGAAACACCTGTAGCTATTGACCACTGTGCTGCCAATTGTCTCGAGGAAGCTGTACGGTTCGTCAGCACCATGCGGACCAGGTGTCTATCATCGCGAGCTGACGTCACATTTCGGGGTCCACTCCCGAATTTCCGAGTTGTCCAACACTCGTCCGTCCACTGCTTCCAAAGACGCATCACTGTGCTGCTGTTACGCTGCACATGAGCGGCTACTGCACGATAAGACAATCCAGCTTCACGAAGGCCGATGATTCTGCCCCGTCCAAACTCTGTAAGTTGTTCAAATCTCGCTCTCTTTCGTCGAAGAGGCATAAGTAACGATTGAGCTAACGTTTACCGCTAGCAGATAACTACCGATAACCATACACGCCTCGCTGCAGCCGTCTATTTATTCGGATCCCTCCACCATTCAGAGAGCGCTGCTCAGCATACGCATGCGCTACGAATTTGAAATTCTAATCATTTGCATATCATGTGCTAATTTGCTTGTCCTGAAAATTTCAGCTCACTCGCGTAAGTCCTTCATGGTGTTGCAATTTAACAAACATGAGTTTAAATATTGTTGTCACACTTAACTAAAACCTTTTAATTTTAATGCAAAGTCCAAAGTACAAATATACACTACCGGCCATTAAAATTGCTACACCAAGAAGGCGACACACTATAGACTTGAAAATTAAATGACAGGAAGAATGTGCTGTAATATGCAAATGATTAGCTTTTCGGGGCATTCAAACAAAGCAGGCGGCGGTAGCGACACTTACAATGTGTTTAAATGAGCAAATTGTTCAGTCGGTTTCTAATACACAAGTTGTTTTAGAACGTAGCTGCCTGGTGAAAAGTTTTTGTGATGCCTCGTGTGAGAAGCACGTTTCTGACTTTAATAAAGGCCGAATTGTAGCTTACCAGGATTGCAGTTTATCGTAACGCAGTACTGGTACTCGCGTCGATCACAATCCAATGATTGTCAGCAGAATATGGAATCGATGGGTTCAGGACGGTAATACAGAACGCCGTGTTGGATCTCAACGGCCCCCTATCACTAGCAGCCGTGAAGACAGGCATGTTACCTGCATGGCCTTAATAGAGCTTGCAGCCACGTCACGAACCCTGAATGAAGAATTGAAGTTGTTTACAAAACAACAAGTGAATACGAACAGTTTGACGACGTTTACAGCAGCATGGACTCTCAGCTCGGAGACTGCAATGTACGATCGCATGTAGCCGGCATTGTACGGACTTTGTTCTTTGATACGGAAAATGTTCGGATGTTGCCCTGGCATGTACATTCACCAGATCTCTCGCCAATAGAAAACGCCTGGCCCATGGTTGCCGATCGAGTGGCTCGTCACGATACTCCACACCCTATGGTTGATGAGCTGTGGCATCGTGTTGAAGCTGCATGGGCATCTGTATATGCCATCCAATCTGTGTTTGACTCAATGCCCAGACGTATAAGTGCTTTTATTACTGCCAGAGGAGCTTTTTCTGGGTACTGATTTCTCAGGATCTAGGCACTCAAAATTCTTGAAAATTTCATCACTTGTAATTTCCAGTATAATATATTTGTCCAATAAATATCATTTTGTTATCTGCCTTTCTTCTATCCTGGTGTAACAATTTTATTGGACGGTAGTGTACTTTTTTGTTTCTTTTAGTTGCATTCGTTAATTTTAGTTAAGTTTTTTTGTAGTTTTATTTTTTCATAAATGAAATTTTTAACAAAATTTAATTTTTTTAATTTTATTTTCTATTTATTTTTCCTAAATTCTAATAATAGTAAATTCTAAAAATTTTCCTAAATTAATTCTAACTGTACACCCCTACCTCCTTCCATGAGACCACATTGGTTCTTGAAGGCCTAGATGTTGCTGTTTACCAAGTGGGATATGAAACAACAACAACGGAAGCAACATTTTCATGAACATTCACTCTTCTAGTCGAAAGCTGCAGTAATGTAGTGAATAGGCAGCCAGAGCAATGCCCTCTTGCATACAAGGCATTATGATGAAGTTTTCACTCTATACAAGGTTAGATATTTTTGCATGAGCCCTTACAACTATACATACAATATATATATACACTATATTCTTACGAATTTGGTGTTTGAGAGAGTCAGCTTTGAATTTTCACAAATGTCCTGAATATATTTACTGCATCAAATATGAATTACCATAACAAAGGTTTAAGTTCAACCACTGCGCTGTAATTTCTTTTCTAGTATTGTGTCACAATGAAATTCTACTACGCACTGGTATAAGCAAATTTCCTTAACCAAAGCATTACAAATATTTTAGGAAAGCAAACAACAGGCAAACAGTTTTTATGAAATGTGCGAATTTAAATAACTTTTAAAAAGTAATATAAAACTTTGAAGTAAATAAAATGATATTGTTGTCATATCATTAAAATTTCTGCACGAATTCGAGAAACAAAATGTAAAATGGAAATAGAGGAGTTGTTTCACCCATGTTTGCACCCATGCACGCGCTATGCTCAAAAGATCAATAATTTCTCTATTTTTTTTTACAAGAAATTTCCTATATTTTTTGAGTTAGTGTAATTTTGAATTAATACAAAATAAATAAAATGACAGCCCGTTTTGAAAGGATTATATGTTTTGAGAGTATATTTTTCAGCTGAATTATATCTCGAAAATTACTAGTCAAGATATGCTCATTACGATGGACAAATATTTCTTTAAAGTGTTCAGATGTTTTTAAGAAATCCATCAATTTGAATCTTACTTTACAACTTAAAAATGCTCGAAACTTGTTTGTTTCGAAATTATTTTAAATATAATTGACAACAGTATCAAAACTGGAAAAATATATATTTGTAATTAAAAGCTGGAATTACAGATTTTGTCCCAAGAAGTTATTTTCAAGAAAATAAAAGAAACATAGAAAGCCTTAAAACATTTTATGGCCTTTTCTCTGAAACTTAAATATAAATAACAGAATAATTTCAAAATATAATTATATGCTTCTGTGTCAGAAAATTTTGAAAATGCGAAATGATTTTTTGTGATAATAATGATTTCCATTGAAATTATATATGATGATTTAAAAATATTTTTTTTTTTTTACTTTTGGATCACATATGTTACGGAATTAAAACAGACGTAGTCTGTTGAAAATGCATTAACAAAGTCAAGTTTTTAAAATTATTTGTGTGTTATTTTTTCATTAAGTAATAAAAAGGGAAATATGTTCATAATGTATTAAATATATAATACATTAGGGAACTGAAATGTTTTTACATTTTAGTGCCATAATATTATATTATTCAGTAATGATATTATATTAGTCAAAACTTTCCTTTCTGTAGTATATAATGGGGTGATTAGCAATTTATTAAAAAAATCATAAAATCTTGTTAAGTTCTAATTTGTCCACTAAGCATATTATTTTAAATAAATTATGGTAACTGAGATTCATGATAGTGATGATGATTAATTCCATACACCATTCACTTTCTACATCAAATGAGACTCAGTCGTGTCATATATACAATACAAAGGTAAAAAGAACACCGTAATTAGTATTACTTCTATTTCATTAGTCATTCGGAAAAAATGCATCATATCTCATGAATAAACTAAAACTGCCATGCAAAGATTTCTACAACAATGTTTGAAATATATGAAAAATATGCAAATACGCTTTTTAAAGTTTTTCTTCTAAGTGTTAAATGCAATACGGGCCTGTAGTCACTGGTCAAAATTTTAGACGCATAACAACTTTTAAAAATATTTTTAAATGAAGAGTCTGCTTTTACTTGTGAAATTGTACCTCAGTACATTATTATGATATCTTTAATAAAAATAATATAACATTTAAATGTTAAACAGTACTACTGTGTCCAAAAGTAAAACCAGTTTTTCAATTTAAATTTCCCGGGCATATGGTATTTCAATTTTTTTTTCTTTTTTAGGATGTTGCGTTTCATTAGTGCTTGAGTTATGTTTGATATTGTAAGATGCTAAAACTGATTCCTGCGATTTTTGAAATATATCTTCAATCGTCTCAAACCGGTGTCCTCGGAGTGCTCTTTTGAGTTTAAGGAATAGCCAGAAGTAGCACGATTCTAAATTAGATAAATACGGTGTTCGTGGAACAATATGGGTTACATTTTTTGGCAAAAAAAATCACGAAGAATCATTGAAGTATGAGCTGGCGCATTCAGTGTTTTCGGTACCCAAAAAATTTTTTTAAAATGGAATTCATTATGAGTAAGATCTTTAATTGTAAATCGACGGTTTGCGAGAACCAAATCTTTAATTTTTTGTACATGAGCTTCGTTGAGGTTGGTGGTCGACTAGATGACTCTTCGTCTTTAACGCGTTTTCTGCCTTCTTTGAACTGTTTTTACCACTTCAGAACATTTCTTTCCGATATAGGAATGCTCAATGAATGCCTTCTGCAACATTCTATACGTTTCTGCAAACAAAATGTAATGCAAGTTCTTGCACAATTAATTCAGAAATTTCAAAAATCGTTAGAATTAGTTTTAGTAACTGACTATTTCAATTTGTACAATTTCACACGGATGTCAAGATCAGTGCCAACAACCTAAGAAAGAAAAAAAATTAAATTCCATATGGCCAGGAAATTTAAATGGAAAACTGGTCTTACCTTTTGGACACAGTAGTATTTATTACTTATTTTATGAATAAATACAAATTCTGTAGATAAGTATCGTATTTAGCACGTAGAAGAAAAAATTTAAAAAGCATATTTACATATTTTGCATATCATCAATTCAATCATTTCTATTGGCTATGAATTCTCTCAACAAATATATAAATCTTATATTTTATTATGCAGATGTAAGTAAAGTTTACAATACTTTAACATAGTAAATTTTTCAGTAAAATTTAAATTGTAAGAAAATTTAAACTTAAATAATGTTACATAATTAATGTTTACATATATTTTAAAAAAATAATATATACATATTTGTTTTATGGAAAAGTATTATTTTATGGGAGAATTATTTTTTAACACATTTATTTGCATCAATAATATGCAAAGAAAGAAATAAAATATATAGAATATTCAGAAATATTCAGAAGAATCATGCAATCAAAAGTCTTTAGTTTTACTTTTATAACTTTCATTTATTAAGTCCTTCTAAAAAATTAAATACACAAATTAAACAATCAGTTCTCTAAACTTTTCGAGTTAAGATAAATTCATCTTAATAAATTTCCTTGAATTTAAATGTCCCTAAAAAGAAAAAAAAACTTTCTTTTTTTCTCACGGTACTATTTTCAGGATTACTGAACATTTAATACCCCGATAAATCACCATGTTTTCGACTCGGTAACAGGATTAAACGCTTTTAAAATCTTAAATCGATTTTTCTACTTTATATGAACTTTTTTTACTTGATGTATGTGAGTCTCTTAACGTATAAATTTCCGGAGAAAAAAAAAGGAAGCATAATCCTCAATGGTGTTACTCCATTGTCTGCTAATTAAGATCGAAAAGTGTTATGCCAAGATAATTAAGTATCATCAAATTAAAAAAAAAAGGAAATTTTATTTTGTCATATCTTTATTTTCTTTTTTAATGTCGTTATACACATGCTGATATATAGAATTGATAAAATACCACCGAATATTTCGTAGAATAGTTAGTTTTTAATTTGTTCTTGCTATAAATTTTTCATTAAAAATGTAAACTTTTATCTCATTAGTATTCTATGATTTTTTTTTTTACTATTATGAGGAAATAGCATAGTTCAATTAATAAGGGATTTTCAATTTTGGAAAAGAAATAATCATCTTTAAGATTTGATTACGCAAAAATTTCTAGAGAATATATTTTTTTAAATATATTCTGTACTATGATACAAATTTCTAATTAGATCTAAAAGATAATTTAAAAAATTATTTCATTACAGCCGTTTCAAAAATGCAAAATTATAATGCTTACTCTGTAACAAAAATGATACAATGATAAAAAAAATATAATTAAATTGATATAAAGATTCTTTATTAAAATGTTAACTCATTTAATTGTAATTTTTTGATTTTATGTTTTTTTTTTTTTAATTTTTATAGTTTTTGTTTCAATATATGCAATAGAAAACCAAGTTCTCTGTTATACAAGGAATTAAATTTAAAACTTTTTAATTACTGACTGATGATTAATTAAAGCATTCAATTAATATACAACAAACTAATAATTTTATCGCATTTGCAAAAATTACTTATCTTTTAATTATCTTTATAATATTTGTTGACACTTGAAAAACTGTTATTATTTATTAAACTTTTTTGCCAATATAATGTGGCGTCTAGTTAGAAATTTACTAAACATTTTATAAGGATCTATGAAAAATACTTTAAAAAAAACAATGCTTATTTATGCTTGTAATAATAATTGACAAAAAAAGGTTGCTTAATAAATATATTCATGGAATTTTATATAAAAGAACCTAAGGAGAAGGTCTTAGAAAGGAGAAAATGAGTAAAACTTTACTTTCTTTTAAGTATTTTAAAATAGTACTACAATATATTCAGAAGAATCATACAATCAAAAGTCTTTAGAGTTGGTTTATATATTTCATTTACTAATTTTTCATAAAAAAATTAAATAGACAAATTAAATAATCAGTTCTCTAACTTTTTCGAGTTAAGATAAATTCATCTTAATAAATTTCCTTAAATTTATATGTTTCTAAAAAAAAAAAAAAAAAACTTTCTTTTTTCTCACGGTACTATTTTCAGCATTACTGAACATTTAATACCCCGATAAATCACCATGTTTTTGACTCGGTAACAGGATTAAACGCTTTTATAATCTTAAATCGATTTTTCTACTTTATGTGAACTTTTTTTTCAATTGATGTATGTGAGTCTTTTAACATATAAATTTCTGGAAAAAAAAAAGCATAATCCTCAATGGTGCAAAAATACTGCTGGTCCAAAATTAAAAGATAATTAAGTTATCAAATTAAAAAATTTTTTATTTTGCCAAATCTCCAGTAATTTCTTTTTTTAATGTCTTTGTACATAAGCTGATATATAGAATTGATAAAATACCACCGAATATTTCATAGAATTGTTAGTTTTTAATTTGTCCTTGCTACAAATATTTGATTAAAAATGTAAACTTTTATCTCATTAGTATTCTATGACTCTTTTTTACTATTATGATAAAATAGCATATTTCAATTAATAAGGGATTCTCAATTTTGGAAAAGAAATAATCATCTTTAAGATTTGATTACACGAAAGTTTCTAGTGAATTTTTTTTTAATATATTCTATACTATGATACAAATTCCTAATTAGACTAAAAGTTAATTTAAAAAAAAAAATATTTTATAATAACCGTTTCAAAAATGAATAATTATAATTATATTGTTTACCCTGTAATAAAAATCATAAAATGATAAAAAGAATATGATTCAAGAAAATATAAAAAAAGCACGAAGATATAAAGATTCTTTCTTCAAAGATTAGCTCATTTAGTTGTAATTTTTTGATTTATGTTTTTTTTTTTTAACATTTTTATAGTTTTTTTTAATAAATGTAATAGAAAATCACGTTTCCTGTTATAGAAAGAATTAATTAAAGCTTTTCAATTATTACTAATGGTTAATTAAATTATTCATTAATACACAACATACTAATAATTTTATCACATTTTGAAAAATTAATTATCATTTAATTAACTTTATAAGATTTTTTGACACTTGAAAACTTGTATTATTTATTAAACATTTTTGGGATTATAATGCAGCGTCTGGTTGGAAATATACTAAACATTTTATAAATATCTATGAAAGATGCTTTAAAAATTAACAACGCTTATTTATGCATGTAATAAATAATAACTGACAAATGAAGATTGCTTAATAAATATATTCATGGAATTTTACATAAAAGTAAAATAAAATAATAAAAAATATCTCTAAAAACATTAATTTAAACTTTGATATTTGTTCTGTATATTTATTATTTTCTTTACAACAGACTTGTCATTACCTAACATTAAATTAGTTTTATATGATTAATTTCTTTTGTTATATTTCCTTTTGTATATTTTCATTAATATGAATTCTTTATTTCTATCTTCCTAATTTAGCTAATTTTTTAAATTAAAAAATCCACTTTTAACTGGAGCTTCTGATTTTGGAAATAATGTAATGTTTAATATGTTTGTTTGATAAACGGAGTTCCTTTTAATTTTTTTTTCAGAGAGAATGAACTTCGAAATTATTTCATTTAAAACTTGTCACTTAATTACTGATAGTAAAATTAAAAAAGGTTATTAATTATAAAATACTGCTGGTAAAATTAAAAAGAAGAGGTTATAAATTATAAAATCTTTTAATATCTAAAATATCCAGTAATCTAATATCTAAAATTTATATAATTATTTAATAAATGCTTACCTAAAGTGCATTTTTCATACTGAATTCAGCAGGGAAAATAATTATGCAAATAATATGTTATATAGTTTTATCTTTACTTAAAAATTACTTTCTTTACTTAAAACCACTTTAAAAGCGTTAAATGTGTGATGTTATAAACAAAATTATTTAAAATATGGAACTGAGGTTTTAAATTTGTAAAAAATAACATGCATATGTTACAACACTAATTTATTAGCACATAATTATATAAAATAATAGTAGTGATATAGAACAATTCTCGATTCATTCTATACATATATAGAATTAACCGATATTGTTCTGTGATATATATTCAATAAAATTCTGATATAGTTATCTGACTCAATATAGTTCTGTTATAGTTCTCTGATTCACGATATAGTTCTGATATATATTCGATAGAGTTCTGATATATATTTTATATAGTTATCTGATTCTCGATATAGTTCTGACATATATATTCGATATAGCTCTGATATATATTTGATATAGTTAACTGATTCTCGATATAGTTCTGATGCAGTTCTCGGATCATTTAAATGACTCTCACTGCCTCTATTAATAATATTCTAGTCCCAAGTATATTTTACTAGGATCTTTTCTTCTGTTATAGTTCTAGACTCATTATTAAATACATAAGCAGAAAAGAAAAAATCTTGTAAATAATCATTTTTTGTTTTGTTGTTGTATTAGAGAGAGAGAGAGAGACAGACAGCAAAATGTCCGTTTCTTAATGATGTATAGCGCTAGGTAACAGAATAAACGCATGAAAGATTGAGTTGTTGTTGTAAGCTAACCATATATCTTACTTTTGCAATTATTTAATGCTCTTTTATTTTATTTTCTATATTGATGTTTTCCAACATTAAACTTTCTTTTGGGACTGACAATAGCAAAAGTTAACTTTTTTATTCGTTTCTTACCTGTTGTTATTACAATTTTTTTTTTATTTCTTTGATGTGGTATTACCCTGTCTAATTAGATCGCTGCATTCGTGTATAGTTTATATGTTAATAATTCGATTACTATTGTTGTTATTAAATTCATATATTCTATTTTATTAAATTATAAAAAGTGAAAAATGTATTTGAGAATCGTGTCAGTGTCTGTAAGCCAAAAACTGTGCATCAAGTTATAATGATTGATGAGGTATTAGAGTCAGATGATAGTTTACTTATGGATAATAAATGCAAATTACAACATTAATTTGTAAGACAAGATAATTATAAAAGAACTTCAAAATAAAATTATATCCTAGAATATGTTACAGTGTGTACTGAAGGAAACTAATGTATGCAGGTACTATGTTGGAAACATTTCTCTGCCAGTAGAAAAACGTATAGGACTTGCCTTGGAATTACAGTTTGCTTGTAATAATTGTGAAAATACTGTTGAATTTTAAAATTAAAAAACAGTTCATGCTAATACCATTGCAAATAAGTATATAAGAATATATAGAGAAAATATAAATAAAATAGATAGAATATAAATGTATAGAATTGCATATGTGCTCCGTAGTATGGACAAAGGTCAACATGTACACCAGGAAATATATTTTTTGGCATTATGAAGCTAAGGACTCACCTACAAATTTTTCACCTTTTATCTTCTGCATCAGATTATGTTTACACTGAATATATGAGAAAAATAGCTGAAAAATATATTGCCATTAGCAAAAGCCAAATGTTGCGTGTCTATTTGCTGGTGCATGGGAGAAACATGGCCATATAAAACTCAATTATGTATGACTACAATCAGTGTTGGCAATCGAAAAGTGATAGATATTATTATCTCTTCCAAATTTTGCAAATGCCCTCAAGGTAATGCAAACATACATACCGATACATGTATTGTAAACTACATTGAAAGGTTGAAAGAAATTTGGGGTGAAAATTTTTCAGCAAGCCGTAATTATTGTATAATTAAAGGTATATCAATGTACCTGGAAAACAGAGACAATAGCTTACAATGGTAATGTGTCGCAGCATTTATGCAATGATACAAATATAAAAAAATTAGAATATACAGATCATATATAAAACAATAGAATATAGAATGCTTGAATTGAAAAAAGAAATATGTTGTCAAAAAATCTAACGAAGAAATATTATTAGGTGGAAAAAATAGATTAATTTAATTTACTTTTTCATTCTTAAAATATAAAATTGACAATTACACGAAATGTAGGATCTTTGCAAGATATGCAGCGAGTTATTTGGGCTGGATACTTTCATTTACAATTCAACAATGGAAATTATAGACACATGGACATGATCCACTTGGAATTGATAATTGGTGTAAAATGAGCATGCAAAGGCAAAGAAGATGTGCATCACCACAATCAACATTCGCATATTTTCTCTCCTGTTACAGAAGCCGTAAAACACATTTTTAAAGATCTGTCTCATGGAGAATTGTTCAAAAGTTTATACATGGAATAACCCCCGATTACTATTGAGTTTGTAAACATCAATTCGATCAGTGTTCAAATAACTGTGGTTTTATTCCTAAGGTCTATGATGAGGTTTCCTGCTTAAATGCAAGAAATATACAATTATACAAGAAATGTACAAAATACAGGAAATATCAATATATACAATAAATATACAAATTACAAGAAATATCAATATATATCAGAAATATAAAAATTGCAAGTAATATCAATATATACGCGAAATATACAAATTGCAAGTAATATCAATATATACCAGAAATATACAAATTTCAAGTAATATCAATATATATATCAGAAATATACAAATCGACACAACTTTCAATTTGGAGAAGGATCGTGAAACAGACACAGAGAGAAAACTCTCAGAATACCGTAATAAAGTTAGACAAAATGAAAAAATTGCCAAATGCGAATTCGAAGACTCATTTTAAGAATCTAAAATAGATAAATCATACAAATCAGCATTGTATATTTTTTGAAAATGAATTTTTAAACTTTAAAATTACTTAATTCAAAACATGAATTTTTAAAAAGCGTTACGTCTTATCAGTATATATGTAATATAATAAATCAAACTTTTATCATGAGTTAATAATATAATAATGTATATTTCTAATATAATTTTATTTAATGTAGTGATTTAAATATTTATTTAAAACATATTATTTTGGAACAGAAAAATACTATGAAAATTGGACTTGAAAAGTACCCCAAAACTAAAAGATTAAATATGTGCATTCAGAAAAATATGTGCATACAAATGACTTTGTCACGGTATAAATAGAGCTTGTTCGGTCCCTTTAAGTCTATGCTGTTTATCATATATTGTCACGTTATCATTTAGGTTACAAATAGTTAGTTGAATAGTTAATAAACAATTATACTTTGTTCATTTAAATAAAGTTATGGGCCTTAATTTCATTTAATAGTTAAATGGCATCAAATCCTTTTATTAAACATTCTGTTATTCAAAAAGCATGGCATATATATAATATATATATATATATATATATATATATAAATATTATATATATATTATATGTGTGTAAATAATAAATGTATAAATATATATATACATGTTTTTTTTTTCTCTTTCAGACACTCTTTGCAAAGTGCATTTCACATATATATGATTTAATTGAATTCGAGGAATTCCATAAAATATCACAAACTCACATGACAAGGTGGTTATACGAACGTAAAACAAGTTTTTAAATATATTTTTACAGTTATCGGACGTAAACCTATTTTCTAAAAAAAAAAAGCTGAATTATCTTTATATTTATGGGTATAATAGTAAGTTAATCTTTAAATCGATATTCTTCAATGTTTTCAATGTTACTATTGATTTTTGAGGAAGATGCCGATGGTTAGATTATCACTATCTAAATTGAGTGAATAATTACTTTTCGTTTACAAATTATTTTTTTAATAAATTATAAATATTATAATATGACTATGCTCAGAATTTACATTGTGTTTTACAATTATCATGAATTATAATAATTATTATAATTATTATAAAATTTATTTTCTCTATTTGTTACAAACATGCTTTAAAAAATGCAAATGATGCTCACAGCTTTCAAAATTGGTATATTTTAACTGATTCTTTTTTTTTTTTTTTTTTTTTTTTTTTTTTACGATGATTTATTATTTTTTCCTGGTTATAATAACATAAAATAAAAAATAAATAAAATATTCATGAAAAATTTAGAATTTTTTATTGCAGTAGACAAAATATTCATTTTTCTATAATTAATTTATTACCTTATGGATATTATAAACCCTTTATTACCTTAAAATATTTAAACCTTTTTTATTAAACAGTGAAGGGAAAAAAATGGAAATTTTCGTAAAAATTATTATTTTTTTGCCTGAAATAGTCGTTAACTTTTATGCATTAAAATAAACTAATTAAAATAGAAGCTTGATTAAACAAATGTTTGATGTCCTAATTATTCTTCGAAAGTTTTTTTTTTTTTTATTTCGTTATCAGAATTTTTTTGAAAAACAAAAAAATAAAATAAAAAATTGCAAGAAATTAAGCTATTGAGTAACTTGAAACCTGCACATATTATTTTTTTCTGATGAATAATTAATTTTAATTTTTTCAACTTGCCCTTTTTAATTGAAGAATTTTATTTACGCTAGTTTAATCATTATTACAAAGTGGATAGCGATAATTGACAAAAAAAATGAAGATTTTTTTTTTTTAATTCAGAAGCAATGAGTTATAAAGTAACCTTTTAAGACTGGAGATTTTTGAATAATATAAATATATCAACTTATAAAAGCATGCTTGGAGTGCGAAATTGATTTCTTCTTGAAGCTGATTGTGATCTGGGAAAAAAAAAAAAAAAAAAAAACAGCGAAGGAGTCACAGAGCTCTGATTTATAAGTGTGAAATAATAATGTGCGAAAATATGTTTTTTTTAATAGATTTAAACTGGAAAGAATAAAACAGATGAGGAATAATCAATGGAATAAGGAAACAAATGAATGCAGACATCTGTTGGAATATAACTTTTCATCTAGTTTTACTTCCCCTTTCGTTATATATAAGCTGAATTATAAAATCTCACCAAAAATTTCACAAGTGTAAATTTTATTTAATTGCGGTTTTTATTATTATATTTAGTCAGATCTCTATAATATCTTTCAAATGAACCGTTTATAACTCCCTTAATATGTGTAGATCTCGTCATATTAAAGGATCGAGATTTCGGAAAAGGAACGAGATCTAACAATAAATAGTGGCTAGCAGTATCCAAGATTCCTGCAGCTTTTTTTTTCTCACGAGAAAAATTTTGGCATTTCATTCTCGTGTGAGAGAAATGCATGTTATTTTATACGTATATAATAAACTTGTTACTCAGATTTGACAGCAGTCGAGTTTTATTGTAGATAGTTATATTACATGCAAGTAGAGTTTTATACCAATGAGAACAACCGGTCACTCAAATCTAATAGTAAATATTCAGCGTTAAAAATAAAGAGATCTCATGAAATTAGCGATTATCTGTGCGATATTCACAGGCCAAAACAATTACAGATGGAATATGCACTATGCCATGAGTTGTTGGTGATAGACCAATAGAAGTGAGAGAAACTGACCCCCATCTTGACGTATATCTTTAAAGGAAGGTTTTTGGAGAAGAAAAAAGACAGGGAGAATATCATTTCTGCGATGAGTCGATCAGAAATGCTATTTTTCTTTTTTCTGAAAATGATTGAACAGGCCAGAGTTCCAAAGTGAGCACCTGGTGGTTTCTTCAATCACTCCGTGTGATAGAAAAGTTCTGTAGCAGACCAGATGTTTCGATTCGTCGTAGACTCGAGAACTCTGCAAATCTCCGAACTTGGAGTGAACTTCACTGGTGTGCTTAATTTATATCCTTAACTTTAATTTTTTGTACATACAGTTCTGTACATATTTATAATGCTTATAAATAAAAATTAAAGTGTTCCCGTAACCCTGAAAGCGGCTCCCTTCTTGAGGCCGTTGCAGATCCAGTATAGGCCGAGACGTTGCATTCATCTACCAGTTAAACAACAATGGTATTCGAATTCCTTCACATTAAAAAACTTGTTTCACTGGTTAAGAACATCCATGCAGCATGCATAACATACATTGACTCTTTTGAAACCATTATCCATAGGCATTTATTTCTGCAGTTATAATATGTTTCAAATCATTTATATCCATTGGTTCAGTGACTTTATTCGTACTAGATGCACACTTGATGAACACAAAGCGTTAATCCCGCTAAACATCGATCGACCCCGGGTCTTGTATAAAAAGAATAAAAGAAAAATTAAATTATGAGATTGTATGAAATGAATTTTATTTAATTATTTAACATTTCAATTCATCTAATGAGAAAATTTTCAGTTTTCAATTAAAATATTTTGCTTTCATAAATTGTTTTTAGTGGAATTAATTAAAATGGTTTAACATGCAATAATTTGACAATAATATTTCTAAATATATAATCATTAATTGGAGACTTTTTTAAGCGGTTTATTATGATTTGAAATTATTTCATAAGTTAACTTTTTGTTAACTCATTATTTTAATGAGGGGTCATTATTTTGCCATATTCAGATAAAAATAGTATACAATTTTATCCAATTATTTTATAAATAGACTCGCGTTTATTGAAGGAAAAATGCATATAGGATTTTTTTTATTCTTTCTAAATGTTCTTACTAACATTTAAAGTTTTGTCTTATGAATTATATTTCTTGTTCATGTGATGTTCAGAGTTTTCATTTAAAATAATACTGGTTTATTCATTTTTCATATTTATTATTTTATTTATATATTTTTGTCTTCTATCTAAGTATTTATTTATATATAATAACAGCGTGATATTCCCATCTTCGTATTTCTGATTTAATGATTTTTCTTTTTTTGTACAACATATAAATTCAAAAATGAAAGATTGTTTTTTTTATTGTTTTTTTTTCCTTCAAATTTTAGGTTCCGTGGTTGTATCCAAACAAATATAAATTGATTAAATAAATATAAACATTATAATATGTTTTCTTTTGAAACATTTTTAATTTATAATTTTACAATTTTGAAATGTTTTATCAGCTAAGTGTGTTAAAACCATGTATTTTCTTTAATTGTTTTAATGTAACCTGCATAATTGCAGGCTATGTTTAGAAATAGGCATTAAAATATAATATATTTTAAATATACAAGGGAATATTTTTTAATTAATATTAAATGATACAATGCAATATATTTAAAATTAACAAGCATTAAGTGCATATTTGTGTTGCAAAAATAAAATTTTACGTAACTTTGAGACCGAGTAAAATTTGAATGGTATCGCTGAAAAGCGACTTGCTATATAATGGACGTAAGTGTCTAATATAGAAGAAGCCTTTCAGAAACCCATGATTTCTGAAAGATATTCCTGGAATTGCGAATATTCGCGATATTCCTGGTAGGGAGAAACAGGATAAATTAGTAAGAGAAAATGGTTCTATATTAGATTTTAGGAAAAATAGTTTCGAAATGATCTCCTCAGAGCTCTAGGGTTATTTGTGAGACATACACAAAATATAAAAAAAAAGAATGGACTAAACACTTTTTAGAAAAACAATCAATCCATGCCAGTGATTTCAAATTTCCCATCAATACATCTTTCTTAGAGGCAAGAAGGTCCGATGGAGATTGTGACTACGTGTATGGATCTCACATCGATAGTCAATTTTTTTAGGTGGCAGTTTTTTAAGTTTTCTCTCATACGACATGCAAATGAAAATCAACTTCCCCAATACAAAAAAAATTCATATACAATATGAGTAAATAATTTACAAAGAAATGTCATACCTTAATTCAATCATGCTAAATAGATTACGCTAAAACTATCGGTTTTCCTAATGGATAAATTTCGAGTTAGCAGCTAATAAACCATGATAATTAATTTTGTTAATAAGCTGCATTGCATCATAAATAAGTTCTTTTCTAGTAATTTCTAACGATACCACTGCTGATAAATATGATAAAATGTTAATAAAAGTGGCCCATTTTATTCTTCGGCCAACTCTGCAATTTGATACATCTGGGAGGTTGTTTGTCATTGTCAGAAAGTAATTTTGAATGAGAAATATCTCACATAGCTTTTTTCGAGTTTGGTACAATTTCGATATATTAGAGAGTTTTCGCATACTGTTTCATCTACCGTATCCTCTATTCTATTATTTATTTTCTCACAAATGTGAATGTGCACTAGAAACATTACACTACTGCGCATGGAAGGAAAGTGGAGTGATAGCATATATGTATAAAGCTTGCTGGAAAAGTGATAAAACTGAGAAAGTTTGTTAGTAATGTAACTGGAAGCATAAAATTGCCAATAAGTTTATTTTAGATGACTCATAAGGTTATTCAGATTAGTGTAAATCATCCTAAAGTATCATTTAGAAGTATCCTGAAGAAATCATAGTTTTTTTGTATTTTAAATGTATTATCATAGTTTATATATAGCTAGTTCATAAAAGTCTTATCATAGTTTTCTTATATTTTAAACCATTATCAAACTATACTCATCTAAAATGATGAGAAAATTATTTTTATAATGCTCTATAAATCCCGAAAGTAAATTTTATCGCATATATTTTGTATTCAAAATATTCTTTCGTATAGTTTAATTTCTTTACATAATTTTATTTAATTCTTTACATAATATTTTTAATTTTCCACGTAATTTTTTTTTTATGTTGATGAATTTCAATTCATAGAGCATACTAATAATTATTATCTATAACGATTCACATCTATCTTACTAACTACAGTATTACAGCTAATAATTAATGCACTGCAGCTAATAATTAATAGGTACAGTAATTGAATTTTTTATTGTACATTAAAATATAAATATAAAGCTTTAATTTTCTGAAGAGTATAATTTAAAATTACTAATTTTATAGTAAAAAATTATATTAATTTTATAGTAAAAAGTTATATAAAAAATGGCTAGGAGATTTTTACACATATGTAAAAAATTTATATATGTGTAAAAATCTCCTAGCCATTTTTTTTTTTAAATAAAAGGGCAATTAGAAAATAGAACAGATCCATCTAAGTCATATTCTCTCAACGAGCTTCAACAATAAAATATTTTTTCACTACAGGAGGATGCATTATTGATCTGGCAAGTATTTTATTTATTCTAATTAATAAACCAAGGTGATGCACCAAATAATCAGGTGTGCGAAAGGAATTTTTAATGAAATTCGAGTTAAAAATATCAAGTTAACTAAAAATGTCAAAACAAAATATCCATCAATCTAATTATTCATTAAAAATTTATTATGGGTATTTTAGGAATTTTTTTCGTTCAACAATTTTTAAAATTTTGAATAAATTATTTAAAATTCACTTAGAAATTTGTGTTTTTTTATATTTTTTATATTATAACAATTCAGGTAATGTTAAACAACATTTGAAAATGAGCATTTGTTGTAATGAATGACAGACAGTACTGAAAAAGTATAAAGTGTGGTTTTATAAACGCTTCACGAAAAGTTCATGAAATGTGATTTGCGAATAATATATATATATATATATATATATATTTTTTTTTTTTAAATAATTATTCCGAATTTTAATTAGTTTTATAAATCAAAGTAAATACATGTTTTTACAAATGGATTGTAATGTATTAAAAATAAATGCTAATATAATAAGCAGTGTTATTTATTGTACAGATAATAATTTTTATGGAATATTAATAAAAGCAAAATAATATAGGGATTTTTTTAAATATTTTCTAAGTAAAAAAATTAATTTTTATCAATTTAATGATATCAAATATATAAATATAACAGATTAAGCTGCATGTGTACGTTGTACTTATAGATAGTTATATCTAAAATTCAGCGTATTTGTGAATGCATTAATAAAAAGAATTAAAATATCAACAAAATATATTAATAATATCAAAATATTTTTATAGCATTTTAATGTTTTCAGATGTTTTTAAATGTTTCGCATTCACTATTATGCTTTTTTTTAATTGTTAGCCTTTATATTTTTCTTTAAATATAAAAGAATTTACTCTTGCGTACATTAATTAAGAAAAAATTGAAATAAACGGCTACTCGACAAAAAATAAGCAATTTTTAACATTTTCTCTTGATTTAAATGAAATGAAACATGTATGAAATATTCTAGCACAGATGTCTCCTGACTTTTATAGCCTAATGACTACATTGACTCCTCCACCAAGCCCCACAGGCCATACTAGTTCATGCAGAATTTTAAATTAAGTGCACATTTCCTTTTAGGAAGTAACTGGCGAATGAGTTATCTAAGACCTTGTGATGGGCTCCACTCTTTTTGCAATTTTGTTTGGTACTTACAGGTAAGTGTTAGGACATTGAGGTGCAAATGCCTGTAGCGCGGATGCCATCTTGCGCTACAGTAATTCAACTCCATTTCCTAGGAATAGATGAAAGTTCACAAACGCATCTATTATGCTTGGTTAGGGAAAGTACACAGTGCCATTTTGTACCTAGTAGTAAGGATAAAGCATGTTCTGAAAAATTTCGGCATCGCGATATTGTGTCTGGGAGATTTATGTAATTTCGAGTATTTTTATAAATTTTGATGACTCATGGTATAAATATGGGTGACAACTGAGAATTGGAAGGTTTCAAATTATGTTTTCGGTACGGCAAGTGATTTATTTTGTTTTGAAGTTACCTGTCTTTTGTATGGATATGAATAAATATGCATAAGCAGTGAAACATTAACAGTAAGTTCAGAACGTTTAAAGAGCTATGGAAGTATCAATATTTTCATGATTAATTCAAATAATAAGGCATTTTATACAATTTGCGATGAAACAGTATCAGTCTTAAAAGTTTACAAAATAAAATATCATTATGAGAATATACATTATCAGAATTATTCCCAGTTTACACATAGAATACGGTTAGAAAAATTTGAAGCTTTGAATCTCGGGTTTAATCTCAGCAGTTTTGTTTGAGAAAATAAATGCAGAACAAGAACAACTCGTGTTATTTTCTGCGTGGCTCATTCTGTAGCGAAACATGGGAGACCATTTCCTGACGGTGAATGAATCAAGGATTGAGTGATAGTAGAAGAGAAAAAATGTGTCAGAAAAAAGCTAGTTTATTTAACATTCGTTTGTCAGTAGCAAATATTGTGGCTTGAAGAATAGATGATATCGCAGAAAATATGTTAACTCAATTGTGTGACAAAAATAGATGGTTCGGTAGGTACTCTTATCCTGCATGAATCAACAGTTGTGCTAGATACTATCCAGGTTCTAATTTTTACTTTTCTCACGAATAATGAACAGTTTATTGGCATTCACAGCGTTCTTGGAACGACCACTGAAGAAAATACATTTATAGTATTTGAAAATGCCATATACACTCAAGAGCCAAAACATTATGACCAACTGTCAATAACGAGTTGGCCCACCTTTGGCGCGCAACACTGCTTCAACCCGCCTTGGCATGGATTAATACCACCACTTAATACCAGTTAAATACCATTTCCACCTAATCACTTACCTTCCACGTCATCCAGGCGAGTTCATTGCAAAATGTAGGGGTGGTCATAATGTTTTGGCTCTTGAGTGTAGAAAAACAATATTCAATGAAAAAAATTAAAGTGTATCCCTACTGACGGTGGTAAAAGTAAAGTTGTCGTTGGTCTCGTATTAAAGATTGTTGAATGTTATGATAGTTCAAAACCATTATTAGTTACGTTGCATCTTTGTACGAAAAATGTTACGATATATCAAAGGTTTAAAATCCAATTATGTCAATATGAAATCACGTGCTGTTATCGTTGATTCAGTGAGGTGAAGTATTGAGTGTATTGAAGAGATAATGAAAAGGTACTTAATTATACCTCCAGCTTAGTTATGGAATAGTCATAAAGTGATATATTGAACTCCGAACAATAATCGAAATTTTTTGATTGAAAGGAATCGTCCTATGTCTGAGTTACAGAGCTATGAAAAATAAGTGGTTAAATAAGTTATCATTTTTTTATAGATTTAACTAAACCTATGAATGACCTGAATATAAAACTACAGGAAGTACAGTAATATTATGTTTCCCGCATTTTAATACAGGAGAAACATACAGCCAACAAACTGAGATACACATTGAGATTTTGCAATTTAATGTTTGGTAAGCTTTTAAATCCCGTTTGTCATTTTGATATAATTGCAAACAACATCAATATTTTTCCAAATCATTTTAATGCCGACATAGAATGAAGATTATTTTGTCAAAACTTCAAATGGAAATTATTTATTTGTAGTGTATTGATATCTTTAAAGAAAAAAAAAATATTTAAACACATAATTTCTGGAATTTTATAAGGGTGATACCCTCCCACCACTTAATCAGTTACATAAATTTCCTCGTGGCTTTCTTCTGTTTTCAGATCAACTTATCTGTGGAAAAAACAATCTCCAAAATGAAATATACAAATATTATTTACAAATCCAAGTCAATTAATGAGCTTTTGAAGTCGCGGATGATAATTTACAATTGTAAATTGATTCCCAACTACAATCAATTATTCCTGAAATGTTACAGCTGCATAAATCTCATTAATCAAATTTATAATGTTTAATTTCATTATGTGTATTTCCTATGTATATCACTTATTGTAACTAATTAAGGTATATCATATAACATGAATTACACTTAAAATTCTCTATTTCATTATGGCATTATTGTGCTTCATAATTGGTCTTTACATGTAAACCTCTAATTATTATTATGTACAATTTACTTATATTGTGAATTTTATAATATAATCCAAATAAACTGTGGCGGGCCGTATTGATGTTGCTCGCTGGCCATAGTTTGGTGACCTCTTCTCTAGGGATGCATATTGATATTGAATTCGTCCAATACCACACTTCTTCAGACTGTCTTAACACACTTAAATAATAGGGAGCATGGAATGTCGTTGTCATGTCTTTATAGTTGTTTGAGTTGACCATACTTCGTATTGCGCCTAATCAGACATTGAAATCGTGTACTCTTTTCTATGTTCAATTTTGAGTCAAAGTTTTGTTTGTTCAATTTTCATTCAACACTAAAATTAAGCCTTTTCATGTCTATTTTACCTAATTTGTAAAGATAAGTTATATTAATTATCCTGTAATATTTCGTGAAATTTCAATGAAACGAAATTATATTGCAACTAACAAACAATTATTCTGATTTTTTTCCACAATATTTTTTAAGTCAATGTACTTAACTTAAATATTTTAAGATTTTTTTTAAAAAAATTTTAACATTTTTTTATTAAAAACAAAAAAAAAATGTTTTATTTCCTTGCTTCAACTTCCAAACATATTTGACAAGAACAAAAAAAAATTATTTGTCTGCTACAATTTTATCCAAGTAAATTGATGCATATCTCCTGTTATATTTTTCTTTTATTTAATTAAATTTTTTGTCAGATTATTCCTTTTTTTAATTTATCATTTCCGTTTTTATTATAATTCTTATTTAAATCAATATTAAGATATCATGTTTACCATAATATATTAAAATAAACCAAAGTCTTTTTTTTTCTAAATACCTAAATGCTTGCCAAACTTTCAGACGGTAAACTGATATCCCATTTCCGGTAGATTTTGCAAATAGCCTAAAAAATTAACCTAACATCAAAACATTACACGATAGATTAATAATTAATATAACCGAAAATATCATCTAGAAAAGATTTCAAAATAAATAAGTTATGACTTGTAAAATCAATTAAAACACTAAAAACCAAATGTCATTGAATTTATAAAACACATTTTTAGATAAATATTTATCAGCAAAGCTCGATGATTGTTAGTCAATTTAAAATTACATCTTGAATTAGTGTATCGCCTTCATTGTAAAATATTATAATTTACTTAATCTTACAAACAGTGGATAATTAATGAACAGTTAATACAACACATATATTTAGTTTAAAACATGTAAACGATATGTAAATGTGTTATTATAATATAAATTAGTTACGTAGAATAAATATCGCTAATTTCATGAAATTTCCCTGGTTCTTAATGCATTATGCTGTTGTGCATAAGTTCCTGTTTAAACACGCTATGCAAGTTATTGTTTAACTTTTACTTTTTCAAGTTGTGTAGCGAACATCTGTCGTAATGCACAATAAGTCACTTTTAATCTACCACAAATCTGCAATATATATGTGACAAAAGATTGTGAAAAATACAAAAAAACTTTATTATAAAGATTTTAACAACATATTTTATTAATATTTAAACTTTTTTTATTAAAACTTTATTTTTAAAACATATGACTTTCAAATGTACCATATATTTCGGTGTATAATACGCACTTTTAACACAAAAAATAAGAGCGAACTTTACAAGTGCACTTTATACTTCGGATATAAATATTAAAGCTTAAAAAACAGATAATCATAAAAAATAGATTTCTATAGATATATTTTAATACTGTTTATTTAAAAGAAATAACGTAAATATTTAACTTTCATTACTGTATAACATGCATAAAATGAAATGTTAGTCATATTTGTCTTCCTTTATATCTTCAAACACATCATAGAATTATGTTTCATTTTCACCATCATTCTTACTCTAATTTATAAATAAATAATCATCTTCTGTTCAATTTATATTGTTAGAGATGCTAAGTTTTTAAAATGACTTTTGAATTATGTAATGCTAAATTTCATTCTATGATTTTATTATCCATTCTCACATTGTTTCTAGACTGACATGAACGCATTTAGCTTCCTTTTGTAAAAGTTTTTTCAACTTCAAATATTCACATATTCCACTATCGTTTTAAATTTGCTTTGAATGGTTTATTGATACATACATCTAAAGGCTAAATTTATCGCGTTAATCTGCTTGTAAAAACTTCCATGCCTCGCACTCAGTTAGCAATTTTTTCGCATTATCCATCAGATGGGATTTGGAGATGTCGCAAACTAGAAGATAATCCGGATTCCTTAAGGCATCGAGACGCTTTTGCCTAACATTATTTATCTACACTTTTTCACCGTTTTTGTCTATCCATCCTTTTTCCTGAACAAGAATGAAAACACCTTTCGGGAATTAAGATTTCGACATCGTTTTTCTTTTAAAAATATCTATGGGTTTTAATTTTGTACCATCCGCTAAGCAGGAGATCCCTACGGTTTCAGTGAGATTTTTCATGACGTGTTGTTTTTATGTAAGAACTTTTTATTTCTTTCACATCAATCGCTCTATTTTCTATTATATTAAACATTACTGCAGTTTCATTCATATTTTCAATATGCTACAGCAAATATTTTTTCCTCCTTAATATCATAACATGCCTCTAGAAATTTATCAATTTGATGTCTAAATCTTTAGGAAACATTTGTAAAACTTTTGTTTTTTCTTGCAGAATTAACTTATTCTGACATAAATCTGTTACATCAACTCTGTTACAATCTGTTTAAGATTTTCACTTTAATTTGCATTCCTTGTTGCCCACTTTGAAGGATAATCTTGCTAAAATTTCGTAATCTAGTTACAATTAATCTAATCTTAATCAACTAATCCTAAATCTTAATCTTGCTAAAATTTTGTAATCTAGTTACAATTAATCTAATCTTAATCAACTAATCCTAAATCTTAATCTTGCTAAAATTTTGTAATCTAGTTACAATTAATCTAATCTTAATCAACTAATCCTAACTCTTAATCTTGTTACAATTTTGTAATCTAGTTACAATTAATCTAATCTTAATCAACTAATCCTAACTCTTAATCTTGTTACAATTTTGTAATCTAGTTACAATTAATCTAATCTTAATCAACTAATCCTAAATCTTAATCTTGTTACAATTTTGTAATCTAGTTACAATTAATCTAATCTTAATCAACTAATCCTAAATCTTAATCTTGCTAAAATTTGGTAATCTAGTTGCAATTAATCTAATCTTAATCAATAATCTTAAATCTTAATCTTGTTACAATTAATGTTGTATCTTGCACAATTAGTCCATGTTGGATTTTCTAAGACCCAGTTAACAACACTTTTTTCTAGAATTGGACATTTCATTACACCTTTAGGAAAAGCACATTTATTTAATGATTGCTATTTTTTTTCCATCCTCGTATGAAGCTTTCACTAACATCAAACATCCTTGCTGCAGCCCGATTTCCATTTTCTTTTGGAAGCTAAATCCCTTTGACTTTGAGACCCGAACTGTGTTTGCTTCGCTCTGCAGGGCCCATACTTATTACTGAAAGGGATATATGAACTTTATTGAATATGTTATAGAGAGCATAAAAAGGTCTCAGACGCGTTCTGATCTGTTCCAAGATAAATCGTCCACTTTGTAAGTCACATGTAACCGAGGGAGAAAACTGAATATGTAGAAATACGTGGGAAACTCCTGTACCAAGGCCCTGATTTTGACTCCCCTCCACTTGCAATTTATGGATGTAGTTCGATAAGTATACCATCGTCCAAAGGCTAGAAAACTCCTTCGAATAAATGAGTTCAAAGAGCATTCCACATGTGCATTTCAGGTTTAGTTGTATAAAAAAGCGTTATAAGCCTAATACACCTAAACATTACAAAAATCAGTTTAAAAGTATAAATGTTCATTATACGCCAAAATATATGGTAGGTAACGCTTTACACAACAACGAATTAAATTCATAAACATCGTCAGAAATTTGTGCACTTCATAACGATTCCCATTAAGCTTCGTGCCCTCTAGCCTCTAAATAAATCGGATGGACTGGGTCCAATGAAATTCCTTCAAAGCGAGCTCACTCTCTCTAAAATCAATCCATTTTACTTCTCGTTAACCAATCAATCACACATGGAGAAAGGGTCTCCTGGGAGACTCAGGAATTCTGAAAACTCTTCATTGAGCTAAAATTGGGGATATATTTTACCCCAACGCTTTTGATGCCCTGGTGCTTCCTCCTCTCATTATCCATCCACTCCTCGATTCATCCATCATCATTTGAATATCTCTAATGGTCATGTTTGGTTGGATGGAAGGGGTTGATCATCGAGATACTTACCCCTCTTCTACACGAGGAATTTAAAAGACTTGGTAAACATGACATTTGGGGGAATCGTACATCGATCGCTAATGCGACTTATTTATTCTTAACGGCAGGCGTAAGTTTGTGTAAATTGAAAAGAGTTTGGGTGTAATAAAATGGGTTATTTATTATGCCACTCTATTGCTTTGTTTTATCACCAAATTTACTTACATTTCAAATGTATGTTCAATTGTTTTTTCTGTAGTTTTATTTATAAACAAAATTGTTGAGCTATTAATACGTGCTATTCATTTAAAAGAATATTTTTCTAACTTTTGATTTACAAATATAAATCATGTTTGTTAATTTTCTAAAATTGTTGTTTAATGCTTAGTTGCGGCACGATTTAAATGTTAGTTGGCAAACGCAATTTACAATTAACATTCTAATTGTCTACTTTCAAAGGTCCACACACTTTCAAAGCAATGCAGGGAGTTCCAGTCAATGGAATAGACTTTGTTGGACTAATATTTTTAATTGTTATTGCTTTTAATTGAGATTTTTTCATTTTAAAAGTAAGGCAGAGTGAATACATCTCACTAATAGCGATCTATGTAGATCATACTATGAGCTATAAGACTAATTATAGGGGCCTGAGGGTCTAGTGATCCCGGTGGTGCTAGGCATGTTTGTAGTGGTTCGGAACCCCTTTAAACCGCTTGTCCCGGTCTAATAGGATCGTAGAGCATTGTAGGGGTTGTGTTACTCGCGTCTGTAGCATATTTTTAAGCTGCACATCCACTGGTGTGCAAACATTAAGCAACAATGTAAAAATTTAGCAAATAGCCATGAAATTGCAGAAAAGGAGGTCTGGAGATCAGAACAATGGACACGTAAGTCAGTAGAAACATCATGCGTATTCAAATATCAGGAATGGAACGTCGGAGACGACGTGACCGTAAGCAAAACACGTGATGTCGGCGGGCTGAGCTCAACAGTAGAATAAAAGGAAAGGCGAAGACGCAATTCAACATATTCGCTGCAAGTGCCAGTGAGCCAGTTCGTGAAATATGGCTAAAAGAAATCACCTGCACGACCTCACACGAGAAAGAAGGATCGGAAAGCTGTTAAAGGGGCGTACTGTCAACAGTGTAGCTGCAGACAAATCAACAAAATTGTTGTCTAGCGCTCTTGGAAAGCGTTCCAAACCATAGGTACAGCTGTTAGAAAGGGTTAGTGATGGTCGCCCGAGGAAGACAACTGCAGAGGAACGACCGATATATCGTCCTGCAGGCGAAAAGAGCCCGACAGCAGTCAACAAGCGCCATTGCTCAGCAACTCTGTACAGCAACGGGGCAACAAGTGTCACTGTTTACTGTGGCCAGTGCAGAGAGTGGTGCAGAGAGCACAAAAACTGGACGACTGATCAATGGAGTCGTGTCCTCTTTACGGATGAGAGTCGGTTCTGTGCCAGAAGCGATTCTCGACGCGTTTTGATTTCGAGAGAGGTCGGGACCCGGTTTTATCCCAGTAATCTCAGGGAAAGACACCGTTATCGTGGTTCTGTTGTTCTTGTCTGGGGAGGCATTTTGCTGAACGGGCGAACTGAGCTCCACGTTTTCGAAGGAGGGTCTGTAACCGGGGATAAATGGGGTACTCCTTCCCCATGTGCGTCTGTTCCAAGGTGCTATTGGCCAAGACTTCATTTTTATGGATGACAATGCACGGCCACATCGGGCTCTTGCTGTTGAGGAGCTACTAAAAAGTGGAGATAGCACTCGAATGGATTGATTTAAATCCGATCGAACATGTGTGGGATGCTTTGCACCACGCTTATATCTTCCGGAGAACACCCAACAACTGTAACAGATGCTGATTGAGGAATGGGCACTCCGACCGCAAGAAATGTTGCACCAGCTGGTTCTGAGTATGCGGAGATGGTGCGAAGAAACCATTGCAGTGAGGGGAGGGCATATCCCATATTAAAGAACATCTGCTAGTTGTTCTTCCTCTTGGATACACAATCATAAATCACGACACTATGCGTTCAATAAAGCTTGTTTGTGTTTGATTACATACCGTATGCATTGTATTTCTTTTTCAGTGCCGTTGCTTTCGTCATCCTTTACGTACATAATAATCTCCCTCATTTCTGAATGTCATGTCATTCAGATGAATTCTCCTGGAGTTATGGGAAAAAAAACCACCTGTTGCTTAAGTTTTGCACACCAGTGTACTATCTGGATAGGGCTAAATGAGTAACTGTGGTGCAGCCCTTGCTTATGGCATAAAGATGAACTGTCTCTGTATTGCCAGCTACATTAGAAAACAATTTTAAATTAACATTCCAATTATATACTCTCAAAGGATTCAACGCTTTCGAATCAAATGCAGGGAGTTTCAATCAATGGAATAAATTTTTCTTGACTGTACAATGAACTACAAAGTGCTGTTCAATCTCAGAATTTTTAATTGAGGTTTTTATTTAGTTCAAAGTACGGAAAATTGACTACAGCTCTCTAAGGTTTGGCTTGTCTATCTACAATGATTTTTTTTTGTTTTTTTGATGCTAATTAGACCTAGACCTACAGTTTAACGTGGCTTCTGAACAACTCACAAACATCCATGCCACAACCAGGATTCGAACCTGAAGCACTAAAGGTCAGAGCGCTAGCCAATTGCTCACTTTGATGGAAGTAGGCTCTCCAATATCATCCCTTCTTCATTGGCGCAACAGTCCCATGGTGGGCTCAAGGCCGTCTATCTACTGGCAGGTTTAGAGATAGGAGATGCTTTTTTTTTTAACTTTGTTAGGATTTTCAGTCATACGTCCAGCAGACTGAATCCATAAACCTCTACAAACATCCCCTTCAACGCCGGGAGCCGAACCTGAAACCTGTGCACCGAGTTCCAGAGCGCTAGCCACTCAGCCATTAGGCCCCAGTATTACCACTTACTGTAGTAAAATATCGAAAAAAAAACATTTCCGTCGCCCAGAAATATGAATTTTTTTTATTTAATAAAAACAAAATTAATAAATGTAAGTTGATTCAAAATATTGCATTGATTATTTCTGTTGGAGAAATTTTATATTACTTATATTATGTTTAGTTATGCTTATATTGAATTTTTTTTAGTTTGTAAATTTGAATGATATACGAATGCTGTATTAATTAAATTTTAGTGGTCTTTTGAGTTTAGGTAATAGTGAATACGGTGGATGTGGAATGATATGGGTATTTTTGGCAAAAAGTCACGAAGAATCAATGCAATATTTTCGGTACCAATCGAGATTTGACGCGTTTAAGGCCCAACCTAAAAAATAAAAAAAATTGAAATTCCATAAAAGCAAGGAATTTTAAATTGAAAATTGGTCTTACCTTGTGGTCTCAGTAATATTTTGCATATCTTTTTGTTATTTAATATTATAGTAGTGGCTTATGTTATATGTGATCGGAAAACGGTGAATCTTGCCTTTTAACGCTGTTGTTGCTTGGTGAACAAAGAAGCTGCAAAAAAAGATACAGGCAAAAAGACTATAACTCGTATGAGGCATTTTTTATGACTGTAACAAACTGTGCTATCCTTTTGAAATCATTGACATAATTGAAGTGCTATTCGAGTAAATATAAACCAGTGGCGCTTAAAGTTTGGTATATTTTTTATTTATTGTTTAATTTCTTTAATTATCAATTCTAGTTTACAAATTGTAATGTTCTGATTAAAACAATTTTAGGATCATAGTTAAAACATTATTTCTCTTTAAGTGAGTTATTAAAACGCAACACAATTATGAAAAAATTCCTTGATCAATTTCATTGAGCAATGCTGCATATTATTCAAAAATTGTCAAATTTGAAAAATTTTAACTTAATTTGCGATTTCATAGATTATCCAATCTCAAATGTTATCTATTTTTAACTTGCGTTATTTTGTTAGTAAAAATTGTATTATTATAATTTTTGTTTATAAAATAAAAATTAATCTCATGAGATTGTTTAATATAATCAACTCGATGGTAAATATAAAAAAAAATAATTGATAAAATCTTCACTAATTTTTTTAAATTATTCTGGGTGATTTTTTTTTTTTTTTTTTTTTTTTTTGTAGAAGGAAAAGTACATTTATGATATTCATTTCCATCTAAAGTACATTAATTTGTTTTTTCTATCTAACTAATTTTAGCTCATACCAAACGCAATTAATAATAAATATTATAAGATTTCCTCTTTGCGACATGTCTTGTCTTCTCCTATTTGTATTTTTACTCTTTAAGATATCATTTACGATGTCTTAAAATAACTCAAAATAGAGTTTCAAACTCAAAAAAATGTTTGCCACATGCTTACATTTGATGCGTTTTAATTCTCTGTAATTTAAGCAATTTTGATTTAATTGTAGATAAATTCATTCATAAACAACTTCATACTTTTTTAGAAAAAAAACTAATAACTAATTCAGGAATGACAAACAGAACTTCAAAGATATAATCTAAAAATAACTCATTTATTCAAAGAAAATCATAGAAAAGATCATATAATTAACGCGAAAGAGAAAACATGCAATTTATGTCTACTCCTTACTCTGCTTCTAATTTCGTGGGTGTATTCATGCATTTATCTAAATACTTAATTAAGATGAAAAATAATATTGAAGTAAATATTTTACTGTTTAATTCGAAAAATAAATACTAACGAATGATAAAATAAAAAGTACGTTAATTTTGATGTGCATAATTAAGAATTAATTCAATTAAAGAAAATTACTGTAATGTATTTATTGGAATATGCACGGTTTGAAAAGCTTATTTTGATGTATTTCCGGAATTAAAAATGTTTACAATTCAAATTTCAATAACATTGAATAAAAATATTTAGTTACTTAAAAGTGCAAGTGAGATTTAAGCCGATTTAATGTGTGGGCAGGAAAATAACAAACACTTCATATTTTGCCTTGAACAAGAAGAAATTTTTTCAGAAGCAAGATTTGTTCTTGTTACGAATCATACAATTTTAGAAACAAGGCATTAATGTTCACATCAAATTAATTAAAATATTCATTAATACCTTCTGAGAAAAAAGAATGCAGTAAACACTTCAGAGTTAGGCGAAAATTCTAATAAATTAGGCTCAATTAATTGATGTTTATAGGATAGGCATTGAAATATACATAACATAATTATATTTTTATAAATGTAAGACACATAAAATCGAAAACATCTTCTTTTAAAGACAAATTTATTTTTTCTTCCTGATTTTAAGTTGCAAATCTTTATTTAGCTTTTATCAGTTAAATTGTAAACAATAAATTTATAAATGCATTCGCATCGTCTTAACGAATTATTGTTTAAAATGAAGCTTATACATTAAAATTGTACGCTACAATATTGTGATTTTTTCCATAAAATTCTTTTGATGATATTCTTTTCATATTTTTTTTTGAATTTGTTAACAGTAACCGTTAACCATATATATATATATAGTTTGAGATGTGCTGTAAGTTTGCAAGTGTAGACAACAGCCAATTAATATTTTTTAAAGATGAAAATACAAGAATCTATTTACTTCATTTTAATAATATTTTCAATGCATTTAAAGAGCTGTGGCTGACCATTGCAGAGCAGAATCCTACGTTCATTAATTGCAAACATTGTAATGCATCTGCAATCAAAAATACATTTTTAACAGTGTCTTGGTTAATATCTTGTAGAACCTGGGAAAAAAAGAATTGATGCCAGCAGGGAACCTTAAGGTGGCAATAAATTATAAAGTTAAAAGTGTATGTTACAAGATAATAGGGGATAAGTAAAACAACTGAATCTGTTAATTATTGATTGGAAATTCGATACTATTTTGCTTAAAAAAATTGCTTGCAAAGCCACTTAGATGATATTATGAAACATACAGTAGAGGAAGAAAAATACACTGAATAACTTTAACTTTACTTAGTGTTTATTTATTGTTTGAAATTACTGCTTTTTTTTCAATATACGTAGGAGTACTTTTGTGCCGAAAAGGCCTATAAATATATGTTTTTATAATAATTAGTGTTTATTCATTTTAATAAAATTACATTTAAATTAAGCGAAACAACTCGTAATAAAATGAAAGCCTTGTTTGTTTTAAAAATAAATGTCAAGTGTTAGAATAATGCAATTAACGGACCTAATGAATTGTCTGCTACAGAGTCGTTGATGTATACCATTCGCACATTAGAAAATCAAGTTGAAAAAAAAACGCTGGTGTCCATATGTACTTGTGAATTTTGAAATTACTTTAAGTACGTTTTTGATGCAAACCGAATGTACATTGTGTGGTGAATGAGATATTATAGTTTGTCTTATACGCAAATTTGAATTCGCCTATGACTATATATATATGTTTTTGACTATATATATGACTATATATATATATATATCTATATATATATATATACATACACTATATGCAGTATATGCCACTAAGACAATATATTTTCACCAAATAGCTATAGCTCGAAATGAAAATCCAGGACTCCTGATAAATTTGTGAAAACTGCTATTGATTAAAAAATCTTGTTATATATCCTTCCAGTATATCAAAGGCTGACAAGTGATGAATTATTGCATTCTTTGTGTAACATAAAATGGAAATGAATGTTTGCACAGCATAATATGGAATAAAAGTCCGAATTACAAGTTTGCATTTAGTAACTAATGTTGTCTGTGAATATAATTTTGGTGTCTTAAAAGCAGTACAAAAACAGCAGAGGAAAAACAGCAGCATACTTTAGGAGTATGTTTTGGAAATAATAGATACCAACTTGAAATAATATTGTGTATGATGTACTTTAGGAGTATGTTTTGGATATAATAGTTATCAACTTGGAACAATGTTGGGTATCAGAAAAGTAGCTTTTCAAAAAAAACGAATTTCTGCCAAATATCAAAATGCTAGAAAAATAAAACTAGTTATTAAGAGACAAGAAATTAAGGAATAAAATATAAATTTGGAAACATTTTAAATCTTACTGGTGCAATTTAATTTTGACTTATGAAGTATTTGCTTTAACAAAATGATGAAAATTAAAATTTTTTTAACAATTTTTATTAAATTTAATTAAAAAATATTTGCATGAAAGTAAATAGAAATAATATTGTTATTAATTATTTGTATGCTAATTATAATGTAATATGTAATTTATATTAGGTAAAATGCGCATTATTAATAAGGTTATATGAAAAATGTTTTCGTTTTCTGACTCCAATTTATAATTTTGATCATATGGTAAACTTTTAACATTTTTGTTTAAAAATGGTTTAATTTATTAGAAAAATGTTACAGTAAAAGATAAAACAAGTAATATAAAAAAAAAATTTAAAGTCAGTTCCTACTTTTTTTTCACTCTATTGCAAAAACTTCTTTATAAATAATTTTCATTTAATCCATTTATTGATAGATATATGCAACTTAAATCTAAAAAAAAAAAATTAATTAATTAATTAAGTTTAATTACTGAGTTAATATTTGAAAAAACTGTGTTAATGTCAAGTGCCATCCACCGCAAGTTAAAAAAATGTATTTGAATTTGAGTGGATGAATAAAAAGTATTTTATGAACGATTGGAAATTTGAACAAGCCATATATAGTGAGAGTGTGAGCGAATAGAAAGAAAAAAATAGGAGTGAAAAAAAATGAGTATTAAAAAAAAATATGGAACTAAATATCAAAATTGTAAAGGGAATAGTGTTTTGAAATTATTAAAAAAAAATTTAACTTTTGAATTTTATAAAAATTATTATTATTATTTATTTTTTTGTTTGCATTTTTTTTTGACAAAACACTTTAATTTTATTTAAAGATATCAATCCATAGTCCCACAGACACAACACATCTCTCTCTTTCTGTATATATGTAACATATATATGTGTGTATCTATGTACAGATGTATGTGTACAGATAATGAGAGAGATATAGTTAGAATTCTTTTTACTGCTCTTTATTCGAAAATAAATTTAATCTTGGTGAAAAATGCATCGTAGCAAACGAATATTAAAAATATTTCGGAATTGAGTCACATTATTGTAAGTATACAAGTATATAATTATGTATGGCTTTTGAATGTGAAAAAAAGATATTATTTGTAATTTTGCAATGGAATCTTTCCTTGGAATTTTTTTCATTCTTTCTATCAATCGAAGCAATCTTTGCAATCTTCTTATAATTTTGGAACTTTGCAGGAAATAGGAATGGAAAAAAAAATTGTAATGATAAATTTTGTGTATAAAGAAAATGAAAATTTCATCTTACAAAACATTTATTTATTGTGTGTTTTTAGTTCTTACAGAAAAATATAAAAAAATTAAAATATATTTAAAGAATATTCAATAATAATTGTTGATTCTTGTTGGTAATAGAAACTTTACATACGTAATAAATTGTCTCTGCAGAATAATAGGATTATATAATTTTTTTTTTTTTTTTTTTTTTTTTTTGTATTTTACCTGTAATACAAATAAAAGCAACAAAACAAGTAATATAAAAAAAAATTCAATTCAATTCCTACTTTTTATTCACTATATTGCAAAAGGTCCTTTATAAATAAGTTTCATTCATTTTTTAAAGTTCATCTGGCCCCATCTATTGGTAGATATATGCAACTTAACTCTAAAAAAAATTTTAATTAGTTAATTAAATTTAATTAATGAATTTGAAAGAACTGTAATAACATCGTCATAAAAAACGTATTTGTAATGTAAATGTAAATGTATAAATTTGTAAATGTCTACAAGTGTAAAAAAAAATGTATTTTAACTTGAGTGAATAAATAAAAAGTATTTTATGAACGAATGAAAATTTGAACAAGATATATATATATAGAGAGAGTGTGAGCTAATAGAAGGAATTGAAATAAATTCAGAAAATGTCATCTCAGTAGAAAAACGCCATTTTGAAAAAAAAAAAAAAAAAATACTGCAGTTTTGTATAATAATTCCTCATGTTTAAAATTTACTTTTATTTTATTCGCATTCTCAAATTTCGTTTCTTACAGTTTTACCAAATTTGAAGTCACTTTCTAATTATAGAGTAAAAGTTAATGAAATTCAGAACAAAACGATCTTTTCTTTTTCTCCAATACAGCTTACTGATTTTCGATCACCGGCAGACTTATTTAACGATTCAACTTAGGGGAGTCCGATGCTTAATAGGGATAGTTTCTAACCTTTCAGCCGCTGTAAAACAAATAAATGAGAAAACTCTGAAAGCTGATGTATGTTTAGTGCTTCTTCACCTTTTGTGTTTAAAATGAAATGCAGTTAAGCCTCCGAAGCCATCGATTTTTGAATTAACTTTGCTACAGCACAAATTTGGATTGGATGAAATAAAAATAAATTTCATTGTTCTGCAATAGATAGGGTTCCTTTTATCCTTATCTCAATATTGTTTAATTGTAGCATATCTTGTAGCATCCGTATCTCTTTATTAATTGTAGCATCTCTATGAATGAACAATTTCTAAGTTTGTTTCAGTGTAATTCATGAGAAATTCAACATTGTTGAATATCTAATGAATGTATTCTTAATATTTCAGATTTCCTTTCCTAAGAACAGTCTGCAGCACATACTAAGAGCATCTTCTAATACATTTTAATCGTGTTTGCTTTGAGATTTTCTTTTTACCATTTATTTCAAGCTTATCTTGTAGTGTAGGTTTAGCACAGATTAAAAATTATTAGATACATCATCTTGTAATCTGCTTTTAAATATTAAACACTTCATCATAAATATAAATGAGCAATTTCATAACTTTGTTTCAACGTAATAGCATGAATTTAGTCTTGATATTTCATTTTGCACTTCCTAGGAATAATGTGCAGCAAATTGAAAGAGCAATTTTTTAATATATGTTATAACGGTGTTTGCTTGAATATTTGCTTGCTTTTTTACCATTTATTAAGCTTATCTAGTAGAATAGGTTTAGAACAGGTTAAAATTTATTAGATATATATAAAGGTAGATATCGTCTTGTAATCTGCATTTAAATGTTAGCCTCATCATCATCATTAGTGCAACAGCTCCATGGAGGGAATAGGGTTGTCACTCTTACGCCCATCTTACGTCTTCCATTACGTCTTACTCTACATCCGTATTAAACCGGGATCTCTGATTTAAAGTGATTCCGAACCACTGCAAACAACTTTGGCGCGGCCGGGACCGAAACCCGAACACAGCGCCACAGCAGATCTTTTATAGTAAAATAATAATGTACGAAAATAAAAAGACAACATACATGTATTTAAATAACAACGGGGTGTTAGTAGCAACTGTTTGGGGGATTGTTCGGTTTGACAACCTTACTTCGTAAAAAGAAAGCAACTCCTGTCTCGAAATCTGACAGTAGGCAGACGGACTTGGCCCGCCGTAGGATTGATGTGCCAATGAAGAAGAAATGTATTTTAAATCATGATAAATCTGATAGCAATTTCATTTATACGGAACACTAAATATTTGAGTGATTAAAATCAATCATCCATATTAAGACGAGATTAAAAATAACTAAAATTGCATTAGAAATATTTAATTCACAGATAAATTTGATTGAAAAAAATACTTTTTTTTTTTTAATTTCATCTTAAAACCGTTGAAAAATGTCCGCCAGAGGAAACAGAAATCAGAAAGACTTTAGCAATATTAATAATATAATTTATTACTAAAATAAATTACAAAATAACTTTTTTTAGATGGAGAGGTAAGGAAGCGAGAATAGAATGAAACGCACAATATGCTTAAAGAAACAGAATTAATGAACATCGTTATCAAACATAGTAGAACATAAACATTATTTACAAGTTTTATATTGGTACCATAATATATTTGACATAATGAATAATTCGTATTTCTCATCATTTTGCAAATTTACATTAAACACACACATTTATTTTATTCTGAACGGAAAGCATTGTTATTCTGTACTATTTTTGGCATATGAGAAACTATTACCAACTATCACGCAGATGCCCTTCTATGCTATCATCAACTGCATTTGCAATACACTGAACTATTTAACATGTAAAATAGTGAGCGATGTTATCCATGCTTCTCACGTCATACGAGATTTGCTATTAAACGGTTTTCAAATTAACTTAAAACGACAAGTTGCATCAGAAAGCCAGCTTGGCGTAAACAGAACTCATTGTAAATATTCATGGCTCTAAGCACCATTTCTGAATTTTATGAGTGAACAAAGTTTCTAAAACTATCTATTGATCGGCGAGATACTTCAGCGGTGTAGCTGAATGCATTGAACAGCGTGTCTATCCTGAGGGATGTGCACTTTCAAGCAGCGCTATGGGAATAACAGACGTTTATAAATTAATGGCTTTAGCTTTTGCTTTAAATTACTAATAAAGCGAGAGTTTTTAGAATGTATATTTGTGAATGTACTTTGAATTTGTATATTTGTATGTAAATGTTTTAAAAAAGGAGAAATAACAAGTAATATAAACTTTTTAAGTCAAAAAAACAAGCAATAATTTTTTTTTTTTTTAAGTCAACTCCTACATTTTTTTCACTATATTGCAGAAAGTCATTTATAAATAATTTTCATTCATTTTTTTAAGTTTATCTGGCGCCATCTGGCGTTTTTTAAACTTAAATCTAAAAAAAATTTAATTAATTAATTTAATGTAATTATTGAATTAATATTTCAGAAAACTGTATTAGCATCAAGTGCCATCCAACACAAGTTAAAAAAATTTATCTGAACTTGAGTGGATGAATAAAAATTATTTTATTAACGATTGAAGATTTGAACAGGATATATATAAGTAAAGTGTGAGCTAATAGAAGGAATTGAAAAAAAAAGAAAAATAAACGCGTTTTTTATTTCACCAAACAATTTGCTGAACTAGAGAATTTCATATAAAATTTAGCTTAGTCCAACAATCCGTAGTTGAGATATGCAAAAAGTCTTGATGTAGTGAGTTAATTAACATATTTCCTTAATACTTTTATTGTACACATTACAATGACGATATAGTAGATACATAGAAATAATAATAGAAATTGGGGACACAAAAACTCGTGTATATCAAGCGTGCCTATCAACAATGAACTAAGGGGGAAAAGTTATTTCACAGAAATACGGTTACAGTTCAAAAGTAAAATGTTAAAGAGTTCAAAAAAATTCTACCTACACAGTATTTTCGACAGTGATTGTTGTAGAGCAGTAATAATAGAGAGTTTTTGCATACCGTACGTTAGTTACCGTAGGACGTCCGTTAGCCTTTTCTCCCTAGCGCGCATGAGCAGTTTCCTATGAGCATGCGCGCTAGGGAGAAAAAGCTAACGGACGTCCTACGGTAACTAACGTACGGTATGCAAAAACTCTCTAATATCATCAACTTCTTTCTCTATTTGTAAAGGATTTATAAAAAATCGTTCTATTAGATTATTGAGAGGAAGAGCCAACGGAAAATCCTCCAAATACATTGGATGTAACGTGTACACATTACAAAAATAAATTATAGTTAAAAAAATTAAAAAACACGCTTTTAGAGTTAATCAAACTAAAAAGTAAAAAATAATTGTTAACGTAAGAACAAAATTACTGACGAGAAAATGAATGTCACTGTTCTAAAAGCGTGGGGTGCTCGATATCAATCGTTATAATTTTTCACTAGTTTCACTACGAAATGCAGAGTTAGTTTAAAAATGACATACAAAGCACCCCACGCTTTTGGCACAGTGACATTCATTTTCTCGTCATTAATTTTATTCTTATGTTAACAATTAGTTTTTTTGCTTTATAGTTTGATTAACTCTAAAAGCGTGTTTTTTAGTGATTTTAAACTAAAATTTATTTTTTACTTTTTAGTTTGATTAACTTTAAAAGCGTGTTTTTTAGTTTTTGTTAAACTATAATTTTTTTTTTTACTTTTCAGTTTGATTAACTCTAAAAACGTGTTTTTTAACTATAATATTTAAATGAGGTAGCGGTAAGGAGGACTGGAACTATAGTTCTTACAATAATATAATTGTGAGTTAAACAAAGGCTAAATGAGAATATGTCGAGCCAGGCAAGATTCGAATAGGGAATCTCCTGATCCGTAGTCAGGCGCGTTATCCGTTGTGCCACTGACCCACGTAGGTTCGTATGTCTTAGGTACTTTCATTCTACATGGGTTAAATTGTAGGTAGGGTAGGAAATTTAATTAGGTGTGGTAATTTCAGTAAATAAAAGTTACCACAAGTTTGTTAATTTATTTTATAATCAGGGAACAAATATTCACTTATTTGCCAAAAAATACACATAAAAATAGCCACAATTAGAATGTCATTAAATTTATTTTCATAAATTTTCATTATAATACAATTCTAATTACTTTACAAAATAACTACATGAATTAATATGAAGTTAAACATGTTATTTTTATTAATGCAACAAAGACTGTGATTCTTATTGAAAATTAAATTATTTCCTTAGGAACTGAGATATTGATCTATTTCCACCTATGTACTTAATCAATGACTTTAGCCTTGAGCGTTTTCTTATGAATTACTTTATCCATGAACTACTTTACTCAATGAACGATCGGCTATAATTTGTTGACTTATATATATAATGATTTGTTCATCTCTTTATAACTTTACATTATGCATAACTTTTCTACTGTGTTTTATCAACTACAAAGAATGATTTTACTAGAAAATATCAACACTGCTTAAGGATATTTAACAATCCTGTAATAAAGATAAATTGTTTTCTAGAGTAATTTGTAATCCGCTTTATTGAAAAAGGGAACATATGCAACAGGAAGAACAACTGACAATATAAAAAGCTTACTTACAATATAGCAATCGACATCAAGTTTGCTCGTTTCAGTAACTACAAAAACGTACCACACCCCATCACTGTGCATAGAGCTAAGTTGCCCTTTTACAGTTTGGGAATGATATGGGTGAGAAGTCCCACTGGGTTCCGTGACGCGCTACGTTCATATGACACCGGGATCTACGGCTTCTTAACCGCTACAAACATCCATGGCACAGCCAGGATTTGAATCCGAAACTTGTGATACAAATCGCCAGAGTGCTAGGTACTCAGTCATCAGGCCCCGACTACAAAAACTAAAAGACAAGCCACTTGTGGATTTGAACATGCGTTCTCCTGCATGCTAGTTTCTCAAGTTACTTATGACTGTATCACAAATCCAGCCATATTGTTAGTAACAAAAAAATTCATAAAAAGTTATTTCATAGGTAAAAGCTATTTAATTCGTAGCAGTTTGAGAAATAAAATGAAAAATTAATTAATATAAGAAATAAAATTACTCTAGCTTTAGAAATACAGTAGCATCAAAATGCTCAGCACGATTATGGACAGTTAATCCCTCCCACGAACTTTAAGTTGAAAATGAGGGGGCTAATGTAGAAGAAAAACTTTTCAGTAATTTAAAACAATTATTAGAACTTTTCATATAACAATGATTAATACTTAATAAAGCCCATTAATACTTAACTAACTTGAGATATTTATGATCTCTTCCATGCAACTGTGTCCAAAAATAGATATAATCTAAGAATAATTAAATTAAAATATTGATATTATACATTTTTTGTGCTGGAGAAAAAAATTATATACTTTCAGAATTTTTTTTCGCAAAAGTTGGATTAATGGCCAATCTTAAAAGGAGTTTTTTATTTAACATTATCAAAATTTTAGTTGTAATTTTTATAATACTTTTTTTTTATTTTTACCAATAGTTTATTATGTTGTATGGCATATTATTTTTTTTACAAATTTCTTAACGGTGCAACATTTAACAATAAATACACTTAAATAGATGAATGAAAGTAATTATATTAATTTGTAACACCTAAGTGATATTCGTATTGCCTGAAATTTAGTTTGATTGAAGTGACGACGGAATTGTAATCATGTACATGGAACTTTGTATAATTTCTTTCGCGCTATTAAACTTCTAAAACTGGCAGTATCTAACTTTTCTCAACTTTAAAAGTCCGAATTTAAATTTATGTCACATGCATTTTAATTTTACGGTTACCGTCTTTTGAAATTGGCAACGTAATTTAAGTAGAGATGATCACTGTATTTAACTCAATTCCTGAACTAAGAGTCAAATTAAATTTTCAAGCAATGTTCGAAACTGTAAGTATTTCATGCATCTCTCGCAGGTAGAGCTTAACTTCTGACACATTTTCAAGTACATCCATGTGCAATGTGTCATTTATCAGAACATTTACATTTACAATACCACTAGTATGTAATATATTCATATCAACCGGGTCTCAGCATTTGATACAATCCACTTAGCGCAACTATTTCGCTTAGATGAGTCTTTAAATTACCACTTCGTAACGGTTTCTGAAATTATATTACAAATTCGAGCACTGCCACTCTTCATTCAGAGCTGGCAAGACGGGCTGCAAATTCTGAAGCCCCTTCTAAATATTCATGAGGAAGCGCTAGTGAGAGCAGCTTCAATTTCCAGCTTTTCCGTTCTGGGAAAAAGAAAGAAACAAGAACATAAAAACATGCTGGAAAATAAATTTCAGTCGATAACTCTTTACCCCCCACCACCTATCCTTTTTCGCTTTTATTTTTATCCCTTTAACTAAACACATCTTTTACAGAACACATAATCGTCATTTGTTTCTGGATAACGGAGGGGCTGCATTTATTTTGAATAAATTGCTGCAAGTAGAGTAAAGATTGAAAAGCAGGATGAGGTTTTAAAACGCATACGCTTAAAAAAAAGCACACTTCCATTAGCTGGTGAAATTGTGTTTCCTCGATCTTTCGCATGCATACATTTGTGCAAAGTTTCTTGAGTGTATTCTATTCATTTTCATTCCTTAAATTCAAAGCATGTATTTAAGTCCGGAATGTTTATTGAAAATTTCTTTCAATTCAATTCCATTCGCGTTTTGTATCACTTTATATGAATGTCTACCACGTAATGCAAGTACAAAATTTCTCTTTGCTTCTGTGTTGCAGAATTTTCCTTTTTTAAGTTAAACTTCACAAATTAGAGTGGAATTAGAAATTTCAACAACCGTTTTTAATAAGAAGTGAATGGAACTATTTTGCTCATTTTGTGCTAATGTATGAACGTACAACCTTTGCATACATTATAAAGATATATAATCCAGTACTCTTTACTCGAAAAAGAAAATTCAACAAATAAAATAGCCAAAACAAAGTCAACAAATGCTGAAGAATATCCTTAATTTGCCAACCTAATTTATCTAATTAATAATAAAAAATACACATTCAAATTCGAGTTATGATCATCAATTTACATTTTACCAAATCAGAATATATCAACTTCAAGAACATTAGAACATTAGAATATATATCAAGATTATTTACCATCAGTTATTATCATATACAATAGAAATTGTACAATTTTAGAAGACCTGGTTCAAATTTATATTATCCTTAAATACAAATTCAATGAAGATGATGCCAAACGAATGATTCTGTTTTTAGAAGATAAGTGTAGGAAGATTCTCTACGCAGAATGCTGCTTCCGATGTTGCCAAACCAATGATTCCGTTTCTGGAGGATAGGTTATTGTTTAACATTACATCACTTGAGCCTATTACAGGCAATGTAACGATAGTCGATGCAGTGTTATCAGGCTACGTAGAAACATTCTTTGCGTAGAATATTGTTTCCGATGATTCCAAGCCACTTATTCAGCTTTTGAAAAATAATCTATTGTTAAACAGTTCACCACTTGAACTTACTACACACTATGTAAAAATAGTCGATGCAGTTTTCTCACGCTAGTAGAAAGACTAGAATCAAAAGAGTTTCCATATTTCCATTATCACAAGCCGATTGTTTCTTTTTTGAGTAACTATAAAATGCTTTAATAAATTATATTTTGAAAATTAACTATCTCTCTAATAAGATTGATGAATATTTGAAATTTATTCGCCCCTCTCCTAGACATACAGTGTAGTATTTAACTTATACCATGCTTAATTTTTTCACACACATATTTTTTGTGAAGGATTTATTTAATGAATACGTGAATAGGCATTCGTGTTTAATGACTTTTGAAATCGTATAATAATTTTTCAATTTTTTATGTAAATTATTAAATGAACAAATTCTTTTTAAAACAGAATAGTTCCAATATAATTGTATGTTTGTCCGGATTAAAATAAAGCCATAAGATCTCAAATTAAATGTGCTCAAATCCAATCTTCAGAAAACGCAGGCTTTAAATAAATCTCAATTGAATTAAATGTCAAATAAAAATATGTACAGATTTACATATTTTATATAAAGAAAGTAGAACATGCAAAGATATGCATAATTTTTTTTTTTTGTCTATTAAGAAATTCTTAAGTTGCACACTTGATTGAATTTATTCATGTGAGTTTATATTTCAAATTTCACTTTATGGTGAATGAGAAAGCCTAATTAATAGCGTAGATAAAGACCATTTGACACTTTTTTAGTTAGTAGGGCGAGTTTTTCATTTAAAAATAAAACTTCCTGTTATTATTATTATTATTATTTCGTAATACTCATCTCAAGCTCATACGCAGAACTGCCATAACAATTTCACATTCTAATAAAAATTCAATAATATTGTTTCAATTTGAAGAATCTCTCTTAAAAACACATATCACTTCAACGAAATATTTCAACTAATCAATAGTAAAGCACATTACACAGGTTAACTGTTTATATGTTTTAAATAGAAAGAAATTTTAAAATTTCATGCTATAAAATATATTTAATTAATGTTTCATTTTCGACGGATTTGTCGTATATATGTACAATTTTTTGATTAAAATAAGTATTATCATAATAAATACACATTTTATCAACAATACATATTTATTTAACTATCAGTATGCACATATATAAATATCAGTAGCTCTAAAAAAATTAATATTTTGAGGACCACATTTCTAAATTTTTTTCACATATTTTGTGTATATGTAATATGTATTAAAATTTACACCATCATATACATTGAATATATGAGTAACATATTTTAATATATTTCTGTTTATAAAAATTGCTATGTTCAAAATGAATAAGCACAATTCGTTTGAACTTAACCCCGCTATTCAGCAGGTTGTTTAGACTAAGATATTTTTAAAATCTTCGAATTGTGATTGGTTATTCTTGATATAATATTCAAATTCGAAATATATATGTATATATAAATTTATCATTCGCTAGCCGATATAATTATATACATATTTTTTTTTAATTCACTAATTGATTGTAAAGGGAAATAATAATAAGAGTATAGATAAATTAGAATAATAAGAGAACAGATTGAGAATAAGAAGAGAATAATGAGAGATAGGTTAATAAGAGAATAGATTGAATTCAATTAGCTCATTTCGTAATTAATTCTAATTAAAAGCAAAATATTTTTAAAATAATTGGAAACATAGATGCTACGAAAAAGAAACTGTCCTGGTGTATCATTGAGAAACTTGCTTTCAAAACATAGTATTTAAACATATTATACAGTTTTTCTTATTATATATTATTGAAATAAAATTTTCAATTATATATAATACAAAAAGTGTAGAATAAAATCGACATTAATTCATAAGAATCGAATTTACTTAGAATGCTATTAAAAATATTTCTATATTTTCAATGCTTATTAATAATGATTAATAATTGTATGCTAACACAATTTGAGATTAACAAATAAGAACACCTTAAATTTTTAAACATACATTGTCAAAAATAGCGACAAGTTTGATTAATTTTGATAATTAAGTAATGCAACTTTTGATCACTTCAATTATAAGTAAAACATATGTACAATTATAAATATAAATTTTTAAGCATTGACTTTTTATAGCAAAACTTAATATCACAATAAATATATTAATAATTCGCTAAAAATAAGGATCTGTATTTTATGATTTAATTCGTTTCTTATAAACATTGAAATAAATACCATAGCTATTTTCATATTAACTATAAGAAAGAAGATTTTTATTGCAAAATAATGTTTCATTACATTTAATAATCAATATATTTTACTGAATTAAACTATTTAAAAAGTTATAACATCCTCTATAATTTTGTTATGAGGATAAAAAATAAGAATAGGCTAAAGTTAATTTCCATTAACGAAACAGAAAATTTAATCTATTTGATAAAAGGAAAATAACCGTAAAAAAATTTAAGGAAAAAAAAAAAAAACACCGTTAGTCTCAAATAACGAAGAAATTGATTCTTGCATTGTTTATATATTGTTTTAACATATATAATAAATAACATATATTTTAACAGTGTATATAATATATAACATGTATTACTTTTTAACATCTTAAGCAAATATGGGATGTTTAGCTTGATATTGACGTTTTTTAAATTCCTTTTTCAGGATAATAGCTTATATTTATAAAACTAAGTATTATAAAACTAAGAATATCATAAAACTAAGAATATTTATAAAACTAAGAATAATTTATTACCAGTTCTGACATACAACGAGATCCATATTTCCATAATTACATTATTCTCTATTAAACAATTTTTTGTAAAAAAACCTATAATTTTTATATCAAAATACTGAATTTTTAATTTAAAAAATGGAAACTAATTTTGTACATATATTTAATGCAGCTTATAAACTACATCATTTATTTAAATGTTTTTCGTATCCAAAAACAAATTTCGACTATTTTGTCGAAATCTAATCCAATTTTCCACTGTTATAAACAATCGCATTTCCACATTGAATTATGTTTAAAATCTAAGAAATCAACAGAAAAGAGCCCTAAAGGAACCAACTGGGTATTACTCAATAAAGTTCTATTGGACATTTCTATCTGGAGAAGGTCACAAATGTCATTGAAACATAGAATGTCACTTACCATCCGGAATCGCAATATATACTTCAAATTCAAATGGCCTCTTGTGAGTGATTTCAAAGTGCAAAGGCCTTTCCTTCAGAGAGAAATTGTGAATAAATTATCTGCCCTAAATTTTCGAGCTGTTTGAATGTACTATAGTTCCTTTTTTTTTTTCTGTCTGCAAAAAAAGGTGACGGGATATCATAGGATTGGAAACTGTAATGGCTGTCAGTGTTTCTTTTTATCAGAACGATCCTTTTAGGTGCTTTGGTGAACCCGGTTCTTCCCCAGTTTTAGAGTTTCCTTTTCAGATTTTAGATTTGAATGACATTTCTTATCTCGAAATTGAACTTTCGTAAATTTAAAATTATTCATTTCTTGGAAAAGGAATTGTATAGGATATATCTTTTGTTCAATGTAAATGCTACATTGTATATAAATATTTGAAAAATCCATTGCAAAAGTCAGATTATGAATAAGTTAGTAAGTATTCTTATTATATTTGTGTTATTAATGTTATACAAAAATTAAATTGTCAGAAGAAAAACAGGAATAGTATAGGACATATTATTTGTCTACTATAAATGCAAAATTATATATACATAATTGAAAAATCCACTGCAAACGTCAAATTATGAGTAATTTGGTAAATATTCATATTTGATTTCTTTTATTAATGTCATACAAACTTAAATTGTCAGAAGAAACACAAGAATTGTATGGGATATATTCTTTGTCAAATGTAAATGTTACATTGTATATAAATATTTGAAAAATCCACTGCAAAAGTCAGTTTATGAGTAATTTGGTAAATATTCATATTATATTTGTGTTATTAATGTCATAAAAATTAAATTGTCAGAAGAAAAACAAGAATTGTATAGGATAAATTCTTTGTCAAATGTAAATGCTACATTGTATATAAATATTTGAAAAATTCACTGCAAATTTCAGTTTTTGAGTAATTTGGTAAATAATCATATTAGAATTTTGTTATTAATGTCATACAAAATTAAATTGTCAGAAGAAGAATTTTTCGGTAACTAATATTAATTTAAAAAAATTTAAAATAAGGCTAATTATAGAAACGCTAATTAAAAAATGTACATAATGAAAAATATAGATATAAAGCTCTAAAATTATGTAAACCAGAAAGCATTTAAAATAATTCACCGATTAAACTTAGTCATCTTCATATAAAATAACATAATGTATTTAACACTGTACATTATATTTGCCAAACTTATATTATCATACTAGTATTAAAAAAAGCATAATAATATATAAAATGATGTATAGTGAAAACAATAATTCAGAATAATTATTTTTACAAGCATATATTATGTAAAACGTATATGTGTTTTCTAATTTGAAATTAATATTCATATTAAGTAATTTTTCTTTACATCTAACATCACATCTTAAATTCCAAAAAATAATGTCACATTTTCTAAAATCATTTAATTTTTATATGCTATAAATATCAATAATTCAATGATTAATAGAATTTCATTTTTTTTTTCAAATTTTTATTGAAATGTTTCAGTAACAACAGTTTAAAATATGTTAAACCTGTGAATCAACAGAATTTGTTTATTTATCAATAGTCTTTTCTTAGTGTGCAGATACGGTGGAAGGCGGTAGGCAAGAAATATTTATTTGTCAGTTATTATTAATTTACTGGGATGGTGAAAACGGTAACAATACTTGCTTGTTATTAATTTACACGGCCGATTGAAGATGACAAGTAAGAATTGAGGGTACTAATATATAAGACATTTCAAAGTGGAGCAAAATTAAAAACAACGCTACAAAGCTATGGTACCAATTTTTATTAAAGCGATTTTCTTCCTTATTTTTATAAAATATGAAAATATTAACACATTAAAATGAATAATCAATTTTTTGAATAGAATTAGTGATTTTAATTTCCTGAGGCTTAGATTAAATTTTATAATATTTTAATTTTTGTGTTCTTATTATGGGTTTTACGATTTGTATGTTAGATATTTTAACTAATATTCAAGCAAATTATTTGACTGCTTCATTCCATATTTCAGTATTTCAATTTTATATGAAGCATTTCATTATATAAGAATACTATAGATTCTTCCTTAACTCACACTATGGGAAAAGATCTATTTGAAATTAAGTATTATAAAACAAAATTAGTATATCATACCAGTTGATAAGTTTAGCTTTTAATTTTGATGAAATAAAACCTAAAGGGTTTACACAATGAATGATAAAGTTAATAAGGATCCTAACAAAGTGAAAGACAAAACATTCAACAATTTGAAATAATAAAATATATTAAAACACTTTTATAAATGTAAATAAAGGCAATATGAAATAAATAAAAAAGCAATTAAAAATATGCAAATTAAAATAATTTTTGTCTCAGTTATAAACAAAATTTCAAAGAAGTTTACGGATTGTAAGTAAAATGTCCACAGATAAAACCTATAGTTTTTGTAAAATGCCTTTAGTCAATTGCAAAATCAAAATATTTTCATATTAATAAGACATGATAAAATGTTCATTTTTTTAAATGTAGGAAATTATGCATCAATTAATAAATTGAGTTCAAATTATTCAACGATGACAATCTGGCAATCTACAAAGTATTGCTTCTCAGGTATCAATGGAAAGATATATGTATCAGATGGGTATCAGAAACATGTATGGCCGATCAGAAAGATGTATGGTAGATGTATTTAATATTAATTTACATCATTATCATAATAATTACAATTATCTTTATTATTACCAAACATATTCCTCTAATTTCCTCAGTTAAATTTTTTTAATTTTGTTCTATATTTTTATTTTCAATTTGATATTATTTTGATAATAATTTGTAAATAAGAACACATATTCGTAATTATATCCTTCTACTTAGTTTAACTAACATTTCCTTTTGAAAATTTTTGAACATTTTCTTTTGAAGATCCATAAAACAAATTTAAAAAACATTTAAATGAAAAATATATAAAAAAAAATCAAATATACATTAATAAATACAGAAAATATGATGAAATTATATAAATCCAATATTTTTACTCACTGTTAACGTTTAATATTGTTGTCTTTAATGAAACTCATTTTGTTTTTACAAACTCGCCCGCAGAATCTTAATTGAACGGACTTAACACCAGAGTGCAGAAATTTGAAGAAAAATGATTCCTGAACAAGTAATATAAATAAAATTTTTTTAGTCAATTTCTACTTTTTTTCACTATATTGCAAAGAGTCCTTTATAAATAAAGTTGAAATTTTCCTCTTACATCTGGCGCCATCTAGTGGTGGATACATGCAACTTAAATCTAAAAAAACTAAAATTAATTCATTAAAATAATTACTGAATTAATATTTGAAAAACCGTATTAACATCCAGTGTCATCCACTGAAAGTTGAAAAAAGTGTATTTGAACTTGAGTGGAGGAATAAAAAGTGTTTTATGAACGATTTAAAATTTGATCAAGATATATATAGGGAGAGTGTGAACTAATAGTAGGAATTGGAAAACAATGACAGCAAACAAAGAAAATTTGAAGAACAATCAAGAAGGGGGTACACAATGAAGAACGTTTTACAAGCACGCCAGACGCAAGCAAAGAAAATAAGCGAAAAATGAGGAATGCAACATAATACAAAAGCGAAATCCGTAGCCCTCTTCAAATCTACCGCTTATTTCGACTCAAAACATTAAAATTGTGTCACATTTTAAAATATTCCTCGCGCGTTTGCAGCTCCTATCGACTTCTGTGTCTCCTACAAACTGTAATTGAAAATCAAGTTAAATTAACTTATAAATAAAGGATCCTGAGTCTTTTTCCTTCATTTTATTACCGTAGAGTTAGTTTAAGGAATTTGGGATTTAAAGAGTTGGGATTTAGCTCTGAGAGAAAATAGGAAAAAGTAGTTTAATTCACGCGTTGACTGAGAAAGTTAAGACCTAGAAGTAACTGCGAAATGTTGTCAAAAACAACTATTAAAGTTTTTTAGAAGCTTGTGTAGTATGGTGAAGGAAAAGAATAACAAATACAAATATACAGAAATACAAATACAAATATCGATATACGAATATAATAACAGCGATTAATTATATAAAAGATAAGAGGTTGTCGTTATTGGGAAATTTAAGAATATAAGGTTAAAAGAGGTGCTATAAGTGTAGAAACTTAATTTAGGTTGGAAAATCAAGGAGATTGAAAAGGGAATTATAACTTTAACAGTTATAATTGCAGTGAAAAATATCGAAACTTTTGAAGGAGAACACCCATTTTTTTTCATTGGAATTTGATCTCCGTAGAAAAAAATCTTAAATAACATTATCGAACGAAAATCACTGGTGCTAGACAGATTAGGAAGAAAAGTGAAAAAAAAACCCATAAGAGAAGAGAAGAAACAGAAACCGAAACATTTTATTGTGTTTCACAAATTTTGTATGTTACCTTCTGTACAGATGATGAAATGTTTCTAGCTATGATGGACATGACACATGATGTATAGCAATGAGGCCCATACCAAGTCAAGAGGAATCTGTTGAACCTGACATCTGATGGCATCTTTCAAATTCGATAGAATTTGTGGATTAGAAGTATACACTTTGAATTTCAGGTATCCCATAACCAGAATTTCATGGATTATGATAGGTGGACCTTGGAGTCCATGGATGTCTCCAAACTATTGCATTAAGTACTTTGTACAGAAGAATCCGCATGGGGCTGAAAGCCATCTTGCATGCACATGATATATAAAGCATTTTGTATATCATGTGCATGCAATTAATAACGTAACTAATTAATTAATTACGTAATTAATTAACATTTCTGAATAGCGAGCACTCGTTACAGTACACATAATAATAACCTGCAATTCCTTTTTCTTCTTGTAACAGAACTACAATCGTTTTACCATTAATAGCAAGTTTTCCACCAATACAGAGTTTTTGCATAACGTTTTTTTTTTATCGTCCGATATTTTTCTTCCTAGCGCGCATGCTCATAGGAATTACAGATACGCGTGTGCAATATGTACCATGTTTCCTATGAGTATGCGCGCTAGGAAGAAAAAAATATCGGACGATAAAAAAAACGTTATGCAAAAACTCTCTACCTACCTTTATATAAACTTCAATGAAAACTAAACTAAATATGTAAAAGATCAGAAACTACAGTTCGAAAACATTATTTTTATATAAAGTATACATATAAATATTATCCAAATTCAATACACCCATTAAATATTTTATGTTAATAACATTTCTAATTTTTAAATTTTGGTATTAGTGCTATGATTTATTATCCTCTTCGTTTCATTTGGAGTACATTATAACACTAAAATAATTGTGAATTTAACTAGTTACTAGTTAAATGAAAATGTTGAGAATTCTCTGGGCACTTAAAGGGTACATCACTGTGTAACAATGACCAATTCTGAGAGCTCTACATATAGAGGCTTTGATCATCAGGCCCTCAGGATACTAACGCTAATCTAGAACTGGAATATGTGGTCAGTCGTAACACAATTTACCCAATTCACTGAGGTAGGATACTTGAATTCGACACTCATATTAGAAATGCTTCACCGACTGAGTGAGAGTTCAATTGCGGAAATCACATTGAATGTTTATCTATAATGTGGTTGATCTCATCATATAAATAAACTAATATCCTTAATTATTTTATGAAGGGTTTCAAAGTTTCTTGTCAACATTAATAAGATTTAGATTTAATGGTAAAGTATATAGATAACTTTAGTTGTAATTAAAAATGTTTTTACATTATAATTGACACCATCATATCTGTAATACTTTCCAATTTAAAGTGAAACATCTAATTTTTTAAAAGACCATTCTGCATCATTTCAAAACTTATTATGAAGTTAGTATATATACTTCAATTAGTAATAAAACTGGTTGTGCGTACGACTATTATAGTTAAATTAGAATTCAACCCAGAACTTCAAATATTTATGGAACATTATGCAATCCATACACGATGTAATTAATATCCTCATTTCAGCCTTATAGATCTAGTATCAATCCAATTAAATAAAATATTTAATATACATTACATCGTTAATATCTTTTTAAATATATGTCTTCATTATTGCTTTGAAATTTTGATGTTGAATTTTCAGCATGTTTTTTTTAATTATGAAAGTAACAAGATTTTTCCTAAAATCAATTAAGAATTAAAATAATTGAAATAGTAAGGTTCAATGAAAGACTTCTAAAAACATTGATGGAATATTTCGCTATTTCATGCACATTATAAGAATAAGCAAATTTCGAATGACTGTTTTTAAAAATTCATCTCAAAAATACATATTAAGAACAATACACGAAAAATTATTTAGTTGCGTTTATATGGAAAAAGTTGCAGCTGCATATATCTGTTGTGAAAAAATAAAATTTATTCCACATGATGATTTTTATTAGTTTTATTTACAATTTTATTCAATCTCAAGTAAATCGTCATAAGATTTTAATGCAATATGTACTCTATTTTTATCTTTATCTTTTTAGTAAATGTATAATTAAGATTTTACAATTCAATGAAAGGCGAAAAAAAAAATTTTTTTGTTGATTTCAAATACCAGGCAATTTGATTTGACTACTACAAAGGCATACGAAAAGAACATACTTGTCATTATGTAGGCAGAAAATTGCCATTGTAAAGTAAAGTTTTAGCAGACATTTTAAAATGAGCGGCCTGCTATATTTTCTTATATTTTTCAAATTTTAGTAGGTAGTATGCATTTAGTAGGTGTAGTATGCATATAGTATATGTAGTATATGTATTAATTTTAGTAGCTTTACCTATACTTTTATAGGTATAGTATAGGAAGGATGTGCACATTTCTCCCCTCCTCGAAAGTTCCTAAAGGATGACATTCCGGCCTACAGATATTTTGTGCAATTTCTATATATTTCAGTTTAGTTGAACATATATTTTTGACATATAATGCCTCTTATGTGTGTTAATTCTGCTTTCTTTAATTTCGGATACAAAATTAAAGATCTTTGTACCACCTATATTCTCTAATTCTTGTCTAAGGAACTTTCCATGTGGCTGGGAGTGAAATGGAAATCACAATTACATTTTCCATTCTAGCGATTTGGAGTGAATAAAGTAATCACGTAAATGATTGCGATTTCTGCAACGTCCAAACTTTTCGTTGAGGAATCACGCGGGAAATATATCGAAACTGCAGTACTCGAATATATCATCTGATTTGCGACCAATTCCAAATGATGAACTGTTTCCCATTAACTAGAAATGAATTTTTCATTAACCCAGAAGAATATCAAGAATCAATTTCATACGAAGCTTTTCAGCCTTCATCTAGTGCTGAATGTAATGATTTAGCCTTTACTTACATCTTAGATTCTGCATCATCACAAATTGATTAACCTTGTTAGAGATCCAAGCCTGGCACTAATTAAAGCAGAGTTACCCACGTCTCAATTTAGAGTAAGGAACTTACTCCAAGAGGATGGCCCAATGTTTTCATTTCTCAATCGAATTGAGTAATTTTAGCCTTATTTCGTACAGGAAAGGAAGCTTGTCCTCTGTTCAAAGGATAATAGCTTAATGACTGCTCTCAAAACAAAACACGATGATACAAAAAAAAAAACAGTCTTTAGGTTTATTGCTGCATAATAATAACTGATTCCAGTCGGAAACCCTGTCTCTATGAAAGAAACTTCATAAATATTTGAAATATTTCTGGAACTGTCTGCAGTACAAAAAATATAGCTTGAATATTTGTTGTGATTTAAGTTCTTGTCGGTTTTTTTTTTCAATAAGTCATAAATGATTTTTATGTGAGTGTGACAATAGAGCGACTGACAGTAGTTCGATCTTTTGTATTTAAAAAAAATCTACTTCAGCTTTCAAGTATTTAAATAAAAATTATTTCTATTCTAAGTGAAATTTAGCTTAAACAAGAAATTTTAAATAGTTCACAGATGCGTAAGTTCGTAAAGCATGAACATTTGGAGAGAGGGTTGAACAAGAAGAGAAAGAACAACTTGTGTCAACAAATTTCTTAGGAAATGTATTATCAAAGGACTATAAGACATTAGTCATGGATACGTTGTCTGCATACAATATTTTAGTTGAGCATGTTTAAAGTAAATAATTTCTTGCTGTGTCCTTCAGATTTCTTTCCTTAAAACTTTGGCGAGGTTAGCAATAAGCAGGATAAAAGCTTCACTAGAACATCGCAAATATACAGAAAACTTCCAAGGAAAAAGGTCTAAAAATTGTTGGAGACTTCTGTAAGATATCAATATTTTTTTAGCTAATACGTAAATTAGATTATAGACAACCTGGTAGTAAAAAGTGAACAGGTAAGGGGTAATCTGCCAAAAAAAAAAAAAAAAAAAAAAAAAAAATGGGTCACGCTAATAATTATTTTTTTTTATCATTAGAAAAACCCTTTCAGTTGCATTGTTGGAAATAGCTCAAAGGAGACTAACTTGCTGTACATTGAAATTGATTGGAAAAATTTATTTACATGGTTAATTAACGTCTAACTCGAAATTTTTCCATTATGAAACCACAAATTTTTAACGATTAAGCAATAGACTCACTATAATGAAATAAGAAAATGATAATTTTTTGTAGATTCGATTATATCATTTTAATTATATAAGTTTAAATACTCACTTTTTTATTATTAAATAAAATTTTTGCTTAATGATTGATACTTCACGCATGGAATTATGTTTATATTTGTTTCAAATTTTACTAATCGAAAGAAATTTTTTTTTCCAAATTTAAAAGCAAAATTTTAGTTAAATTGTTGGCTATATTTTTTTAAAAACATTAAATATTAATTTCCCTTATAAGAAATGAATTAGTACATAATAATTTTTTTAGGTGGTTTTACCTACAGGTACTCCATCACAACAGGTGCGGTTCCCCCCTTCCTTTTCCTTCCTTCCATGAGACCGCATGGGTTCTTGGACTTGGTCTAAATATTGCTGTCTCCAAGTGGGATATCTGAAAGAAAATACAATGTTCATCTTTAAAATGTCATCTGTATTTCGATGGACATGAATAAATTTTATTTGTTAATTGGATATCATTTGCAAGAAAAAAAATTAATTTCGAAAAAGGTGAATCATTCTTTCTATGATGAAAAATTTAGAGTATTTTGTAGCTGAAATTTTTATTGAAAAGCTCTCCGGTAAATTTTAATGCTGAGTATACATTTGAACTTTTAACGTTATTCATTGACTATCAACTTACGAATCAGCTTACAATTAAACCTTTAGTTCAGAGACTAATTTTAATCTCTGATGCTTTTACAATTTGAACAAACAATACTAAAGACTATGACATTGCAATTTGAATAAATACCTCTAGAGATTTGATGAGTTCATTTCTTAACTATTTCTTCCTAAAATTTAATATAGAATCTGTTCATGTTAGGATGTGTTTATCCCAATTAGAATTAAAAGGTGCTTACAGACATTGTGTTTCGAAAAAGGTTCTATTACATCAGAAGCTTACAGGGTTAACTAACAAATATCTTGTGAATGATAGCATTCAAGGCTAATTAAATTCTAACGTAAGTTTTCCCTTGTATGTTGCATTTTAATTCCCACTTGCAGACATAGCGTGGAATTATTTAGGTGGCATTAAAATAATTATATAAGTATTTCAGAATTACAAAATTTAAATTTAGAAATATTTCGAATCAAAATTTATTATAGTATCTACTTTAATGGTTTAAAAAATAAAAAAAATAAATTCTTATTTTCCAATTTAAATGTTGATAAATAAGTAAAATCATTAAATCAGGAATACGAGAAAGATCATATGATAAGAATACTAATAAAAAATTAAATCAATAAATACTTAGATTAAATTGAATTAACCGATCGTTTTTTAATTAATTTCTAGTGACACTTTTTGAAAAAAAGTCACCAATTAATAATTTTATGATAATTTCACACATGACTTCGTTACTGTCAAATTCTTTAATTTTAATCCAACTTAACTGTGTTTGTTAATTTCACTTGACAAAATTTTCGTATTCAAAATATTGAAAATTGAAACATGGAAATTATTTTATTAATAGAATTAATATATTAACTAATGCTATAAATTAATTAAAATCCTTTCTATACAGTAAAAAATATTTTGCCCAAAATTCTTAAAATATTTTGTTTAAAAGAGGTTTTTATTAAACCGCAATCACGTGCAAAATTCCTTTCACTTTCATTAATTAATTATAAATAACCAGCGAAAAACTCCACCTTTTTGGCTTCCGACAAATCCTATTGAACACAGTACATAAATTTAAAAAACCAATACTTAATAAAGTTACTTCGAATTATACTTCATTAATCAATTAAAATCGATTTATTTTTTATAAGGTGAATTTAAAAGACAAATGGCAATCTTTGTTATTAGCTATTTGATACCATTGGTTAAGAAAATTTAAACAAAATTACATAATTTTATTGGGTGGTTTAAAAAAAAACATTTTAAATATTCATCGAGAGAAGTATTATTATTGGCTTTAAACTTATTATGTGTTATTATTATTATTTATATAAACAATTAGAAGTACTTTTATTGTTTAAAAATGTTTATCAACGAAATGAAACTTTTTCTTTCTTTAGTTATTAATGTAAAACATTACTCGTATATTGAATGAAACGATTATAGTATTGGTAAGTGTTTTTTGTAATTTTAGAAGTTATAGAAATTTTGGTGAAAAAATTTGGTGAGTATATATATATAACGAATCTTTGGATTTCGATTTAGTTGCAAATTTAGTTTAAATAATGGAAAAATTTCGAGTTAGTGGGGAATAAATCATGTTAATTAGTTTTGTTAATCAATTTAATTACTTCATACGTTAGTTTGCTTCGAGCTATTTCCAACGATATCACTTATGTGAGTCTCTACTAATAAGTGCAAAAGGTATTAAGGGTGTTTCATTTTTTTTTTTTTTTCGTTTGAACATGTGCTTGTTAACAATTTGATCGATTTAGAACATTATGTTACAAATGTCTTAGGAAGAGTAACCAACTATTAACTATGTAATTATTACTAACAAAGTTAGCAATAATTATTGATTTCATTCTGAGAGAAATTTGTCGACCTTTGTCGCCTTCTCATAACCATTCAGTAGGAATTGAGAAAAGGGCTTTTCTTGCTAAGGGTTGATTAAGAATATTTTGATGGGATTTGCTGGTATTGATGCAAAAAAGAGAATTTTCAAATTTTCCAACATGGCTGACTCAGGAAGATTTTCTGGAATCGAAAAAAAACAAAAATTTAACATTTTTTTGGGAGAGTGAAGTCAACCCGATTGTCCCAAAACCATTCGTGTTTAGCGATTTCTTTCAGTTTTATATCAAAGAAGATTATATTTTATTCTTACATTATTCACTGTCATAATGTATTTAGTGCAAGTAGTATGAATGCTAATAAAATTTTTCTCAACATTCTAAAAACATGCATTAATTCCTGTGTGAATAGCACTTAGTGGTCTTTTAAATTTTTAACATACAATTTTCCATTTTTTAATACTTTCTCTACTCCCTCACCACCTTCCCACTACTCTTCCTTCCCCTTTTCCAACCACTCATAATTTTTGTCTGATGCTCTCTGTTGTAGACTACACGATCAGACACCAAAAATAGTTCGTGTTCAATATGATAGAAATGACAACTATAAAATATATAACAAATATAGCAAATGATAATACACATAACAAATGCCTCACATTTTAATATTTTATTTAAAAAAAAGTGACATTAGATTGTAAATGTGAATGAAGAAATACTTGGATGTTAATAAATAAAAACTCTATACTCCACCGGAAATATTGATATTCAATTGATATTTTAGGTATGGTACATTAACATAATGAAGGATAATAACGTATAATATGTTATATGTCCTCTTAAATTTAATTAAACATCAAAAAATAGTCAAATTATTTTAAGTACAAAAATAAATAATATCCTTCAAAAACACAAATAGTAGAAACTTATCATTTATATACAAACTTGAGGGAGATTTATACAATCTTGATGAATTTTATCAAAGTTAAAGCATTAAGTCTAAGAACTAATTAATAAAAATTAATTAGTTCTTCGAAAATGCTTTGAAAGCCCAGGTGCTTCTTCTGGTTCAAGAATCACTGGAGTGCAAGGAAGTCTTCGCTATTAATTTGTTCATCTCTATGTAAAAGGGTTTCAAAAATCTGTTGAACAGGTCATTATGATTTTAGTGTCATTCAACGATAACATCGATACGACATTGTATAATACTTAGCCCTTACATTATTTACAGAGACTAGAGTACTTTATATTAGCTTAACAACAAAAGCAAGCTCAACAACATTATTGTTAACTCAAGGTGCACACTTCGGAAGGGCTTCAGGGACTGGATCTCTTTAAGTGTCCATAAGCAGTAGATGTTACATACTGCAGCGCCCTACAACACTCCTCCAAATTGGTGTCATTGTCCTATCAACTTTGAATTCGTTGGTAGCATAGGTAGAAATTGTAGCATGTAAGTTTTCCTTTTAAAGGTAAATTCTTTAAGAAGTAAATAGTTTCAAGTTGTATAAATGTCCTTAAATTTGTGTATAAATGCTACATTTTACAATTTATATTTTTTAGGGTTATTGTTTCTTTTCGTACTTCAAACAAATTTGCCAATTTTAAAGATTTAATTAAAAATAAGATGGGATATAGTATTATTATAAAAGTTATCATCTTTATTATAAAGGTTAGTTATTGTACATTGCGTTAAAGAATTATGCTTAGATATTCAGTTGAATAACGATGATTTAAAGTCTTTGAGTTTTTGTTTATAATCATCCAAGTACTTATACACAATAATGATTCTTTGTAGGTAAACTATTTCGATGCATCGTGAAATGTCCATTGTAGTTGTGTGATAGTGAACATGGGCTGTTATCGGAGTCTAATGGAATCGTGTATAATTGCGATTATCAGGCTGGAATTGTGAATAGGGGAAATGAGAAATGGGGCGCAGTATAAATTAGGGGAGTTTATAGAGAAAATCTCAAAAAGTTTAAAAACCCTTCTGAGAATAAAGGTTATATTCAAACTTTAAAGGGTAACGTGCGTTATTTACTCAGAAGAAGGAGTTAATGCATTTTTTAAAAAAAGATGAGAAAATTGTTAATTTTCAAGAAGCGTTAGGGCACGGAATTTTATCTTCTTTTAAACATTAAAGGAAAAAAGAAATTCACTGAACTAGACGTTTCTGAGATATAATAATAAGCTGAAGAAAGTGGTGCAATTTTGTGACTTTTTGGCTCTCAAAATTCTGCGGTTATCTGCCATGTTATTTTTTTGTAACATATATATATATATATATATATATATAAAAAACCCTCCTAAAAAATTAGCTTAACCTACCTTTTTGCAAGGGGTAATATACTTACAGACTGAATTACCAGTATCGAAACTGAATATTTCAGTTCGCTTTTACTTGGGAACTACCAGGCCTTTCCTAACTGATATCTATATTTAATTCATCAATATAAAGGAGAATAATACATAAATGTATGCAATACATGCAATTTAAAAAAATTTTGTAATAAAATTAACATTTTTTATAGTTAATAATTTTGTATAATTTCAATATATATATATATTTTTTTTTGCATATTCAATAATGCTTTTATCGAAATCTAAAATTCATATACCTGTTACTACTTAATTTATATATGTTTTTTATGCAAATGTAAATCAATAGTATTAAAATATTTAGTTTCAATTTAGTATATATGAGCCTCCTTAACATTTGTTTAATTTTAATAGCAAATACGTTTTCGTAAATTTCTTTCTTTTTACATCCTCAACAAAAATTTTTCTAATGTTGTCAAGCATCTATTCGCATAAAATTTACTATTCTTGTAATAGTTTTAATTAAGAAATTTAAGAACGGAAAAACAAAATATATAGTTTACATGCAAATATACTGCAACAAGAAACAATGTCTCAGTTTACATCCAAAATAGTTAACTGTTCTTCACAAAAAAAATACTATTTTTACCATCCGGGTGCAAAATTTAAAGCGGAACAAAAAAACACTTTTGCCTCAAGGGTATTAACACTGGCGACGTCAAAGAAAAAAGCATCGAAACTTTTGTACGCCTTAATTTAAAGACAGTGTTATTATGGTGGTAATTGTGACTCTCTGTCAAATTTATTCCCCCAATTTACGTCTGCTGAGAACTTTGTACAAACTGCTGCAGGTACAGGGTGAAAAAGACCTTGTTTCACAATTCTTTCAAATTTATTGTACTCCAAATTAGAAGGAAAAGAAGATATCAAGCAAAAAAATAAAGACAGGAAAGAAAAAATCGAACTTCTTTCCCCGTAACGCAATACTTAACCACGCACGGCCTGTGTAATGCCTGCCTGGATCTTCTCAAATCGTGGAACAGTTTTAGTGGCGCTAAACAGTGACATTCTGGACTTTTAATGCGTCCCGTGTAAGGAGAAAGATGTGATGTGAAAACCACTCAACTGTTTCAGCACTTTTAGCAAACAAATAAGTGTGGTGAAAAGGAGCTGCTAAATTTGGGTTACCTGTAACCACTTTGTCGCCAAGATCCTGTGCCAAACTGCAGAATATTGTTACCAGTGCAGAAATGCCTTAGGTTTAAGTGCATCTAAGTATATGAATTTATATTAATCATTTTAAATGTAATTAATATTTAAGATTTATATTTGAAAAAATCATTTTTGTAGAGTATTTTAACATATTTCTAATAAAAGCATGGGAATATTTTTATATTACTTTAAATATTAAGTTTAATTAATTAAGTTCATTAATTTAACTTTAAAAGCTGCGTGCCTCTTATAGTTATTTACTTTATTTATAAAAAAATTTTATTAAAAAATTTTCATAATTCAACTTTCAAAAGCTATGTTAATTTTTATGAATGGGACATGAATGGCCGAGTGTCTAGCGCTCGGTGCCACAGGTTTGACTTCGAGTCCCGACGGGGCCATGAATGACTTGTAGTGGTTCGGAATGTACTGTAAGCCGTAGACTCCGGTATCATAGGAGTGCAGAGCGTCACGGAGCCAAGCCAGACTTCTACTAAGGGTGATCCGTCACAACAGAAGCTGCTCCCTTTCCCTTCAACCATGAGTCCAAACGGGATCGTGGGCTTGGTCTAGATGTCTACCAAGAGAGGTAAGAAACGACAACAATAATTTGTATGAATATAGGATTTCAAAACATTTATGCAAAATGCTATATTTACAATAAAAAAAACGACAACTTTGGTATTCTTCTTAGATTTGTATGAATTATTAAACATAAATATTACATTCATGCTTTAATTAATTTTAAAAGTAAATACTTTTAGAGATTAATATTTTAAATTTTGCTTAGAAACATCTAATTATTTTAACGTGCAATAGATCTTCAAATTATGATAGCGTATATAAACATATTGTATCGGCAATTAGTCTGCCTGGTGATAGTTTTTCCAGGTTTTTTTCACATACGATTCTCAAATGTGAGGTAATTATTCATAAAAGTCCTCAAGAAAAGCAATGTTCCCTCTCCGTTATCCGTCTGTGGGTGTTTGCAGTCTAAATAAATGAAACACGAGATCCTCTGATTTACAGTTTGAAAAAAGCAGAAATTAAAAAAATAAAATGATTATTCCTATTTGTATAAAAAAAATCACGATATTATTTATTTATTTACTTATAATTAAAAAGGTATTATTCTACATATAAAAATCTGAATTAAAATATTTTGTGAATATTTAATAATATTCTAATGCTTCTTTCAATGTTTTGCATATTATATTTATATTAAATGAAATATAAAAAACGATTAAAAGTGTTATGACTATCATAAACAAGAATTTAAATGTAAACACAAACTTTTCTAATTACGTGTGGTTAACTTTAAATGTAACAAAACATTTAATATGATTTTTTTTCAACCTGAATTTATAAAATAGTGTCAAAATTTAAAAATAATCTCAATGTGTTGTTTTTCATATATGAAACAATTTAGAAAGAAAAGAAATATAATGAATTCAACATTATGATAGGTCAACTACCGAGCAAAGCAGCTGTTATACTGCTGCCAAATTACGCTACAAGAGTAGCATCTGGGATAGACAAACATCCTCCACTACTTTTTGAACAATACGGAGATGATTTTTCAACGTGCATGTCATAACAGTATTCAGCATAGACTTCAAAATTTTATAAGTTTGCTTCACACAATTGTACGTTATTCACATTTACGTTCCTTCACACGTTAATTTTTACATTTTTTACATTATAAATTTAATTTATTAGGATTAATTATATTTGAAACACTCCAATTATTTTTCGAATGATATTTATTTTTATTTATAAGACAGAAACAGTAGAGCGATACCAAAAGCTTTATTTTATTATATAATTTATTTGTAAAATATAATTGTGTTTCAGTACATTAGAATTCTTAATAAATAATAATTCTTACAAAAATAAGAATACCAATAAATGTGTCACAATTCTTACAAATTAAGAATTATAATAAATTTTTAATAATTCTTACAAAAATAAAAATTCTGAAAATTTTGTGATAGTTCTTACAAAAAAAGTTATAATACATTTGTAATAATTCTTAACAAAAATTAGAATTTTAATAAATTTGTAATGATTCTTACAAAATTTATTTGAAGCGATTTTATCACAACTCGTTGCTGCAAGTTCGTTTCTTTCGAATATTTATCTGGATAAAATATTTAAAAATAGTTTCTGGTTCCCTTTTCACATCTGTTTTGAGTTCAAAGAAATACATTTTTACACCTGTTGCATTTATAGCTGTCAAGGTTTCCAAACACATTTCAGTGCTTGACGTGCTAGATCTATTACAGTTTTTGAAGAATGATGGCATTCTTCAAATAAAGTTTGATACTTCTTGTTCACAATTTTTTTGACAAGTAAAACATGACAAGTTATTTCCGTATATTTTTACGATTTCTTTTTCTTTTTATTTTGAGAAATCACTCCTGAATTTGTATTTTCTGACTTAAAATAAGCTTATTAAATTATTACCTCAAAATGTTTTATAGAAACCAAAAGTTTTTCTATAATATTATATAATAAAATTTGAATATCTTTTTTTTTCTATTAAAATAAATGTTTCAGTTGCAATAGGCAATATCCTGCTAATTAAGGTTTAATTGATTGGCATACTAGATCGAGAACAGTGTTTCAAGAAAGATGACTTTATTCAAATAAAGTTTGATACTTCTAGTCCAAGATTTTGTTACAATGTAAAATGTTGTAAAAAATGACAAGTTAGTAGAGGAAAGAGATTTAAGATCCGTATGTTTTTAGAATTTTTATTTTTTTATTTTGAGAACTCATTCCTAAATTTTAATTTTCTAATTGCAAATAAGTTTATCTTGAACATTACCTCAAAATTACATTATTTTTTTTTTCTTTTAACATATTTTATAAAAACCAAAACTTTTTTTTTAAATATTATGTAATAAATTTTTTTTATACAATAAAATTTGAATATTTTTTTTTCCCATTAAAAAAAATATTTTAATTGAAATCGGCAACATTCTGCTAATTAATATTTTAAATTTAGAGATTTATGAATAAAAAAATTTACATTTCACAGACAAATAAATGCTTTGCATAAGAGTAAATGCATAATAATAAACATTTAAAAACTGATGTTTAATTTATATAAGTTTAGAAATTTGATAGCTAGATATAGCTAATGTAACAAAATGAAATTTTAATATGCATGAAATGTGTATAAAAAGTAAATTATAAAAATAATTAGCAGAAAAATAACAAACAATTAAGTATCATGATAAGAAAACATGGATTACAAGTAATCCCACATTAAAAGGAGACCTGGTACGTGACCAGACATTATGTTATTTGTTTTACATCGAAAGAACAAATTCCGTCTTCTATTACTAAGTTCGTTATTTTACAGAAAATTAACTAAATTGTTTTATTTTAAAAAAAAAACAGCAAATTAAATTTCAGTATTTTTTTTCTTTCTAATGCAGCTGGCAAACACTTAGACAGCTTCGTCTTGGATGCCTTAAGGCAAGCGCTGCACAGACGTTACTCATTTTGCATTACCCAGGGGGCGCGTGTAACTTGAAGATAAGCCACGGACGCAAAGTAACAATGCCCCCTATTAGATCGGGACCTACGGTTTAAAGTGGATTCCGAACCACTACAAACACCCATGGCACCGCCGGGACTCGAACCCCCGAAACCTGTGGTACCGAGCGCCAGAGCACTAGACACTCGGCCATTCAGGCCCTAAATTTCAGTATAAAACATATATTACATATACAACAACATATATTAAATTTCAGTAAATTTTCAGTCCATTCAGTATTGCTTTAAAATTTTCATAATTCAGTACTTAAGGTCGACATATATGCTCTGCATTGAAAATTTTGCATTTTCACGTATTTTACAAATTTCATGTAATGTGGTAATTGTTTTTGTCGTAACGCAGTTTTATTTGGCCTAATGGCCGAGTGACTGGCGCTCTGGCCCTCGATTCCACAGAGTTCCAGCCTTGCCTGTGCTATAGATGCTTGTAGTGGTTAGTAATCAACTTTCAACTGTAGGTACCGGTCTAATGTGACTTTTGGCGTAGGGCTGACAACCCTACCCCGTAAAAAGAAAACATCTCTCTCTTGTCTCGAATTCTGCCCTAAATAGACGGTATTGGTCCACAATGGGACTGTTGCGCCAATAATGATGTAGTTTTATTACCAATTAATATATTTTTCTTTAATTGTATTTTTATTTTAAATTCCTTATGCCTTATAAAATATCAGTCTTTTGGAATACATTGTTAAATTGAAGGTTTGAAGCAGAGTTTTCGTGGTGTAAAAAGAACAACACATAATCCTTTCTTGAAACGAATATCAAAATAGAATTGCCTAAAGTTAATGTGTCCTTAACAAATACAAAATGGCTTAGCAACCTTTGAAATTTAAATATTTTAAATTACTTAAATATGGCAAATCCTTTTCAATAGCGTCATTGCGCATGTACTGGATATATGGATACTAATATGAACAGCAGTTTTGCTGAATAAAACATCAGGAAATGGCTTAACCACTTTGAAAACTTGGATATTTTAAGTTACTTAAACATGTCAAACATTTTCCATTATCTTCATTGCTCATGTTATGCATTTTACGTAAATTCTGGTAAGAACAGCAGGTTTGCTGAATAAAACATCATGAGGGAAATTATGTTCCTCTATCAAAAAATATAAAATAAAAATATTTCCTTAAATACAAATAGCATGTAGATCTTATTTTTAAAGTAGTACTGTAGAAATATTTTTTTCTTTAAAATGCAGCCATAAGAGTATGTGTGCTTAACGACAATAAAATATCTAAACCGGAACGTGATTTTGGAAGAATTTTATCTAGAAAGGAAATTGGCATTTTTCCAAAAAAACATTCATGGATGTTTCAAACACAAGCGGGCTTGAAAAATACCTAAATTGTCAAAAACTGACTTAAATTTTCTTGTTTTTGTCTGCCAGTATTGGAAAAGTCTTTCTTATATAGAGTGTATAAAACTTTAGAAAAAAAATCTATCGCTTCTCTATAGGTATTTTTTTTTTTTTTTTTTGCCTTGGAATATATCTTTTTTATTTCAATTTTTCATAGTTATTGAAAGCTATGCAAAGTTATTTATATTTTTTTTCGAGATAAGATTTAAATTTTTTTGTTCAATAGCTTTTCAGCTGAATATTAGGTTTTACCATATTTTTAAAAATAAAGTTGAATCTCAAATTAAATTTCATAATATTTTACTTATTTTAAAATTGTTCAGAAGATGCAAGTTTAATTTTTGGATAATAATTATTTTAAAACAAAGAATATTAACACAAAGATACTCAATTTAATTTAATCGTTTTAAATATATTATAATAAAGCATTAGATAAAGATAATTTCAGAAGGTTTAATGAGGGAATAATAAAAATAATAGAGCTTTAAAGTATAGAAAAATATTAATGCTATGAAATAATTAGTTTATTTTTAATGTATGTTTTTACAAAGTAAAATTAAAATATCTCATATAATTTCATTGATTCAATTCAATGATTTCATTCATTTCAACAAAATGAAACACAGTAAACTGATGAATTAGCACATGGATCACATTTCGAACTATGTTCCTCAACCTGGACTTATAATTAAGCTATGGAAATATGCTATATACATATATATATAGCATTACTGGTTACAATTTGCTAAAATTATACACATTTTCCAATTGAAGGAATGAGTTTAGAATTGCAACTAAGAAATACTTGTTATTGTTTCTTATCCCCATCGGTAGATAGCAACATCTAGACTAAGTCCAAGAACCCTTGTGGTCTCATAGAAAGTGGGAAAGGGGAAGCGTAGCTTCTGTTGTGATGGAGCACACGTAGGTAGAATTCTGACTTGGCTCCATGCCATTGATTTTGTACAGGGTAGGCTTGTCAGCCCTACGCTGAAATCTCTACATCATATTAGACAATCTACGGGTTAAAATGGATTCCGAAACACTATAAACATCCACGGCATCGTAAGGAATCGAACTTGGGGTACGAAGGGCCAGAACTCTAGTCACTCGGCCATCAGGACCCAGAAATATTTTATGCCTTCTATTTCTGTTCGTTCGCGCCAGTTAAATTGCGAGCCTAGCATCTTTAGCATCTACTTTGCCATCAATTGACAGCATGTAGGTTTTCTCGCTTTCTTCACTTGTAAAAATATGTAACTAAACAACCGTCACATCATGTCAAGGAAGTAATTGTTCTCATTTTCTGTTTCGACGCTGCAGCTCTCTGCGTAAGATTGAAAATATTACAATGGTGTATCACTTTAAAGTTAAGTGTTGAACACTGAATAAACATTCACCAAATGTTGTTTATAAAAAAAATGAACCACATTGTTTTGTAAAACCTTTCTAAAAACTCCCAACTTAGCTTCATTTATATAGTGGTTTCCAAAATTAAGGAAAAACAATAAAAAAAGGTTATGATTGCATGTTAAAAAATTGTAAATTTTTATGAAAGTTACGCTGTAAACAATGATACATCAGTCTGTGATGTGCAAATTAGTTCTGGTGTTGTCTCTAAATTTCATTGGACTCTTAGCTGAAAAGCCGTTAGTTTCTGCAAGTAGAAACGAGTAGTGAATTTTTGAGATAACTACGTTTTAGATATGAATAATCAACGTCATTTATCTAAGCTATGGAGGAGAAAAGATAACTGTAGTCAATCCTATGTAGTGCAATGAATAACTGTGATCTCTTCTGCTATTAGTAAACTTTGGAATGGAATTTTAGAATCACAATCCTCTTTTAAAAAGTACAGCTGAAACAAGAAAAAAAAAAAAAAAAATTTAAGTCAATTCCTACTTTTTTTCACTATATTGCAGAAAGTTCTTTATAAACAATTTTTATTCATTTTTTGTAAGTTTATCTGCCGTAATCTATTGGTAGATATATGCAACCTAAATCTAAAAAAACTAAAATTAATTAATTAAACCTAATAACTTAATTTACTTAATTATTAAACTTAATTACTTAATTAGTAAACTACAAGTTCAAAAAATGTATTTGAACTTGAGTGGATGAATAAAAAGTATTTTTAATTAACGATTGAAAATATGATCAATATATATATATAGGGAGAGTGTGAGCTATTAGAAGGAATTGGGAAAAAAAATCAAAAAAAAAAAAAAAAAAAAAAATGAATCACTACAATTATGACATAAGAAATACAGCTGTTTTTTATGTAAATGGAAAAATAGACCAAAAGTTGGCATTTTTGAAAAAGAATGCCATACTAGAAAGTTTATGATATCGAAGTGACTAATATGTAAAATCCACTATTAGCAGTAGCAAATATATATATATATATATATATATATATTACTACCACCCTTTCACTCAAAATATGCCGTAATGAAAATTGATCAATTTTTTTGTAGTAGTCACTGTAAATCTGTTATTTAGATTTTTTTCTCAGAAACTTATCTTTGTCTATGCAGCATCCTAAATATTAAAGGGACGAGGGTGAAACATCGGTGAACTTCTTGAGCGAACAGACCATCGGTAGGTGATGAGGGAAGAATATTTCCCCAGGGAGTACTTTCAGAGAAAGTATGAGTGTCATATGGGAGAAAGCCAGGAAATCTCAAATCTTAAAGCCTGCCTACATATGTGACTGCAATAATGCCACAAAATGATTCTAACCTCAGCTCTGCAGCATGCCAGCTGCGGATATTGGCACTGGAAACAGGTTTCTAGGTCCACTGTTAGCATAAGGCTTCATGAATGACAGCTGTATGTCTAAATTAACGCCCAACATTATATGTATCAACCACACAAACAACACTTAGCAGAAATAATAGTTTAATTGTGAATGAACATTAGACTGAAGCATTTTTATTATTATTATTATTATTATTTGAAATTCTTTTTCCATTAAAAAGGAAAAAAAAATTGTGATATGTGATCAAAAATATACATACAAAATTTTAGATTAATCAATGAATATTTCTGATATTTTGACGTTCGAAACATGCAAAATTATACTAAAGTTATGTAAACATTCAAATTTAAATTATTTTTTTTAATTTCAGATATTTTCTACTCATTAGAGCAAAACATATATGAGAAACGTAACATTAAAAATTTAGAATAAGTAATAAATATTATCTAGTTCCACTTTGAGGTTTAAATATGCAAGATCAGTCGAAAATGATGCAAATATCATTATTGGTTTTTTTTTAATTCCTACTTTTTATCAAGGAAAATCTGGAAATGCATGTAATAAACACAATTACAAAATTTTAGAGCAATCAATAAATATCATAGATTGAACTTTTACGTCTTAAAATGGATAATAGCTGAACCAAAAAGTATTGTAATGTAATTGATTTGAATAAAAAAAGAAAAGAAATTACACAGGACAACAATTACTAATTTTGGATTGCTAAACACAAACAGGACAATGGAAATTTGGATCTGTTTTTATTCTTCGGCAAATTGTAACTTAATTTTTTGTTCAGTATGAAATAATATGCTAACAAAAGCATGTACCTGTTTTTTTATGTTACCGATCACTCGTTTGTTACTTATGCACAATCTTAGAATCATTATTGAAAATTATACTACAGTATTTTTCCATTATTGTAGAATATTTTGCTAGTATATCTATCGTTTCACAAAGTAATGGTGAAATTGCGAGACTTACAGCAATTAAGTTTCTTGTACGCAGACGTGCCACCCCGAATTTTTTATATTTATTATTTATTTTTTTTCCATTCCATTATATTTAGGAAATATAATGGAATGGAAATATTATGGAATATACATGAATTATATATGTTACATATATATTTATATATTAAATTCAAAAAAATGCACAAATCAATTTTAATATTTTCAATAATATTTGCACTTTTTCATATATATTCAATACATCAGATATATTTATTAAAACATTTCTTTTATAAATACTGCTATATATTTTAAAGATTATTGCAATTTGTAAGTTTTATCATATGTATTTACATATCACAATATATTCATTTTTCTCATATATTTCAAGAAAATTGAATTATCCAACTACCTCAGTATCTCGTGAACAAAATCCAATTTCCAATTTTTATATCATCTCTGTATTCAGATCCCCAAAATGAGTAAGGGAAGACTATTTTCATGTTTAAAAAAAAGTGCGTGTTCTACAGTGTACTTTTTTTTTCTTAAAGATAGATGCACAAATATATGAAATACTTTTAATATGAATTTCATTTTTAACCAAGCTATCCAGGATGCCTATTACATAATTTAATATTCTCTTTCTAATATTCTGCAGATCTTTTTAAACATTACAGTGAAATTTGTTCCAACTACTCGTAATACTTTATAAATATATGCAATTGTTGTTTTTGCGTTTAGCATTATATTCTAAATGTTCTTGAAATATGCTACAATAACTCATATATTCGTCTAAATGAATTTTAAAAAATATTTTTATTCTGAACTTACTAAAAGTGGCTAATGCAATTAAGACGCCTATAAATAAACATGTAAAATAAACTATAACATGTACAGGTTTATATGTACACGTTAACATAAACATGTTTACTTATAAACCTTTATAAGTAAACATGTCCTAATTTTAATAAATTTCAAATGAATAGAAATTTTACAATCAGAACTTTTTTGATCTGCCCTTAATTTTTGAAATTAGTGTGTGTATGCATGTGTATACAATATAAACATGTCTGTGTATATAAAATAACAAGTAATATAAAAAAAAACCTTTCTTTTGGAAGACATATACAACTTAAATCTAAAAAAGAATTTTAATTAATTAATTAAATTTAATCAATGAATTAATATTTGAAAAAACTGTATTAACATCCAGTGTCATCCACTACGATTTTTGAACTTGAGTGGAAATGTGTTTGAACTTGAGTGGAAGAATAAAAAGTAATTTATGAACGATTGTAAATTTGATCAAGATGTATAAGGAGAGTGTAAGCTAATAGAAGGAATTGAAAAATGAGTGTTTATAGTTCAGAAATGTTTCATATTTTTTCGATTTTTTTCGAAAAAATACTGAACGGTAGTTAAAACTATTACTCCAAACAAAGATGCAAATATATAGCAATATACGAGCGTATTGGTATTGTGCGTATAGAAAACAGGCTCCAGAAGCGCCATAAAAAATTCCTCACTTTGTACTTTCTTTCGAAAATTTCGTTGAAGTTTGTGATATTTTATTTTTTTATTTTTGAAATATTAAAAAAAATGCATTTTTACTTTTTAATTCAAAATAAAACACTTCAAATTATTAATTATCAACATTTTGATAATAGAATTAAGTGGCGATTCAGGAGGAAACCATAAAATGTGAAGTCTCAAGTGTATACTATCACTTTAATTTTGGCTTCATCATCGGGTGCACTTAAAAAAAAAATTAAGTGGAACGAGTGTAGAGTGCTTTGACAATATTAGAAAGAGCCATGAAAGATAAGGAATATCAATATTACAGAAAGAGGAAATAGGGGCATAACAATTTCTCAAATTTTCTAGTGACGTTCCTAACAGTTGGGCTGACATGTTCTTAGGCTGGCACATAGATGGCGCTATTAGTATCAAAGTCATATGATTTTTGGTTAGCTCTAACCTTCAAAAGACAAGTGTATAACTTTGACAGCTGTTGCAATATTAGTATGTGAGTTATAGCATTTTTAGTGCTGCAACTTTTGTTAGTTTGAAAAAATGGATAAAAAGGAATTTCGTGTGTTAATAAAGCATTGCGCTTTTTTGGCGAAAAAAAATGCTATTGAAGCCGAGGTTTCGCTTGATAAATATTATTCGGACTTTGCACCAGGAAAATCAATCGTAGAGAAGTGGTTTGCTAAATTTAAACCAGGCGAAATGAGCACCGAGGACGATGCACGCAGTGGACGCCCAAAGAGGCTGTTACCGACAAAACATGAAAAAATAATTTTTGATAATCGTAAAGTAAAGTTGATTGTGATAGCCGAGACCCTAAAGATATCAAAGGAACGTGCTGGACATATCATGAATGAATATTTGGATTTGCGAAAGTTCTGTTCAAAGTGGGTGCGGTGCGAGCTCACAATCGACCAAAAACAACAACGAAGTGATGATTCTAAGCAGTGTTTGGAGCTATTCAATCGTAATAAACCCGAATTTTTGAGTCGATATGTGACAATGGAGGAAACATGGCTTACTCATTTCATACCGGAGTCCAATCGATAGTCAGCCGAGTGGACCGCACGTGATGAGCACTAAAAATGCTACAACTTCACTAAAAATGCTGTAACTCACATACTAATAGTGCAATAGCTGTCAAATTTATACACGTGTCTTCTGAAGGTTAGGGTTAACTAAAAATTATGTGGATTTAATACTAATAGCGCCATCTATGTGTCAGCCTATGAACCTTTCAGTCCACCTGTTATTATATTCCACAAGAATCTGATTTTTAAGGATTGTTGCTTCCGAAAAATATGAAAGTGGTCTGTTTGATAGCAGGCCTAAGGTTTGTGCCTTACCAATTTCTGTGCATAGAAAAAAAACCCAATTTAGTTTGATGTAGAGAGCATCGATTTTGAGTTCAGTAGTGTAGAATTAAACAACTGTTTTTGATGTACCATCATCAAGTTCCGACTATTTGTCCTCCAACAATCGTAAACTGGAACACGAGCATCTGAAGTTTGTGTATGCTATTCTGAGCAGTTATCATGTTAAATGGGTACGACAATCCTGAGAATCCTAGGAATCATCTGGTTAATACATTTCAGTAATGGTAAATATTTATAAATAATATATACACAAAAAGGCGTGCAAAAGCATCACCCCTAACATTATAGACAACGTTTATTGCGATCAGTATAAGTAAAAAGGTTAATGGTATGCTAACATTTACAAATCTTAGCAAGAATTTACAAGTAACGGTAAGACATGTAGTGCAAGTTTACAATAAAGAAATTACAAGAGGTGTTATTAAAGACATTTATTTGCAAGTTCAAGTGCACTCGTTGGGGCAACACTGCTAAAAGAAGCAATTCAGATGATATAATTATCTGCATGCTTTAAGAAAAACATAATGCAACAAGCTTATCCCATGTGTCATTTCATAGCCTTTAAAATTGCTCTAAATTCCAATTAGAACTGTAAGAAAATTTGTTGGTAGGTTGATCAAGAAAAAAAATACTAGTTAATATTTGATATATCATTCTTCCTGCAAAAAGAAATCAATGCTAGTTAGCGAGCAACACCGTTCAGAAATTGCTTATGCCAGTGGCATAACAAGAGAGTTTCCATAAAAGAGTCATATTTGCACGCCATCCTTAACGCAATTGACAGCACCCCATTAGGGACACCATTTAAATTGGTGTAACAAACACAAATTCTGAGCAATACTCAATGGAATGAAGTCTTTTTTACACAGGAAAATTTTTATATTGTCAAAATGATTCAATGATTCCTAACAGCAGGTAGCATAAAGATAGATGGGATTACCCCACTTATCACAAAAAAGACCATTACGACGGACTTTGGAAACATAATGATGATCGGGTAGACTAAATTCCACATTTTGTATGGAAGTATTGTAACCTTTACTACTCTCAAGACGTCAACCATCCATATATATTCTTAGATTTTAATTTTATGGACAGGAATACAAGACCATATCGATTTGAGCAGTAGAGAAGTTTCTAGAATGAGAAGATTTAACTAGAATGGAAAAGCCAGCGTACTTTCTTCATTTAAATCAAATAAGGCATATAAGAGACAGCTTAGGGAGACGCAGTTATATAGCACAATTATATTCACCAGAAAACACCAAACAATTGAAAAAGAGGGATGTTGAGAAATGGACTATTTTATCTTAGTAACTTTTGGATAATTTGGTGTTGGGTTTGAAGAGATAGTACCAAATAGACATTGGAAGTCATATTCCTTGTCAAAGAAGGTCATATGTCTTGCTATGGAACATGTGTTTGATGTTATTCCTCTTGAGCCCATAAACAAATGTACCAAAGGTACTTTTTCCGAAAAATCATTTTTCTTTGATTCCATACCGAGGACGTTTTATTCATTTTGTGTTAATATATTTTCTTTATATTTCAAGTACAAAATATTATCTGCTTAAAAAAATGTACGATATTGTACTCTAAAAAACCCTGTATGTAAAAGAAGAACTTAACGAAGCTCATCAGGCAAGTATATACATATATGCATATATATTTAAATATACATCACATGAGATCATCAAATAAAAAACTTACTCAGACACACAAAAACTATGCATAGAAAATATTCATAAATTCATAAATTTATCGAATACCTTATTTCATTTATTTTTATAAGATTTAATGTTTATCGCTGTGTATAGTAAATTTAATTAAATCACACCTGATGATAAAAACATTTCAAGAAAAAAACACTGCAAGAAATAGTAAATCCACGTCTTGAGAAAAAATGCAGGGTGCTTCGAAAGAGTTGGTGAGAAAAAAAAAACGACTCCATAATCTGTAAAAGAAGTGCTTTCATTTATTTTTTCTTGTATTTTCAATAAAATCGAGTGATAAAAAATACCAAATTATAAAAATTCCTACGATTAATTATCATTAAGCACAATTTGGTTTTATCAAACGCAGCTGTCGGCTGCAAAAACGAATAGGCGTGTCACAAATATGTGTTATTAGGAAAACTAATTATAAGCAAAATTAGGCCTTAAAATGTCTTGTTTTTCTTGTTTATGATAAAAAATATTTGCAGTAAAAAATAATTATTATTTGGCGAACAAATGTTAAAGAAAAAAGAATTATCTGTTAATCATAATTGGCTTATGTGACTAAACTCTCCAATTTTTTTCCTTATAAAATAAAATGCTTAAGACAAGAACGAAAACATCACCAAACGTAAAACTTAATTACAAGTGTCTTCAAACTCAAATAAATAAATTACATAAAATTTGAAAAAAAATTAATAAAATTCATCACAATGTACTTCACGAAATTTAAAAAATATTATATAATAAAAATGAACCTATTTTAATAAAAATAAATGATTGTCAGCATTTTTTAGATTTATTTTAGTATGACTAAGAATTTGACTTCTTTGGAAATTAGATTTGTTTTCTTGTAATACTTGAATTGCCTCTTTGAACAATGAAGAAATATCGTGAATTATCACTTATCCTCAATTATGTGGAAAATATTGACAACCTATTAAACTCATTTAAAATTTACAGTCATTTTATTCTTTAAAAACATTTTTCTCATTGTTAGGAAATTAACCATACTAATTTGGCTATTGGAAATTCACAACTTTTGTGACATATGTATATTTTCTAATTAATTGCTATTTTCAGTTTGATAAGAACAAATAACCAACAACTATAAGCTCGCTGTACCAAAATATTAAGCTATACTTTACAAATATATGTTAAATAAAGGACTTATTTTTTTCTTTCTTATGGAAATAATGAAACTTTTGAAAAGATGATTTTTATTCTCACAGGAACTTTCAAGAAAATATCTCTAGGTTCTGCTGCTTACACTTGTTGTTAAGTTTAAATGAATCTAAAGCGTGCGTTCTTATGTGGGAGACATTCACATTTATTCCCTCATCTCATTAAACATCTTCTTTATTCTTTCATAAGACAATATAACCTAGAAGGTAAAGAAATGGTAAAATTTTAAGCGTTTTAATAATTCTAATAAATCTTGATTGGGCCACTATAATATATATATATAGATAAATATTGTATTCGGAAAATTTCAAGTGTTATGAGTTATATATGTGGTTTTTTTTATTTCCATCGATGGCTACATAAGAATCGGAAAATAACAATTTAAGAACATAATACATTATATACAAAAATAAAATATAGAGATCAATACAAATAAACTCGGGCCTGTATGGCTGAGTGGTTAGCGCTCTGGCGCTCGGTACCACAGATTTCGGGTTCGAATCCCTGCGGTGCCATGGATGTTTGCAGTGGTTCGGAATCCACTTTAAACCGTAGATCCCGGTCAAATATGATCGTAGAGCGTTGCGGGGACATTGTTACTCCGCGTCCGTGGATTATCTTCAAGTTACACGCGCCCCCTGGGTAATGTAAAGTGAGTACGTCTGTGCAGCGCTTGCCTTAAGTCATCCAAGACCAAGCTGTCTAAGTGTTTGCCAGCTGCATTAGAAAGAAAAAAAAATACAACTAAACTCAATAAGAAAAAAAAAAACGTTACTTATTGATCCCTTTGGTTTCTTACTACTTGTATTTTTCCGAGATAAATGTAAAAGACATCAGAGCATGTCTGAACGGTTCATTTCCTCTTCAAGATCGCAGAAGAAGGAGACTGTACGAAAAGAACTGCACAAATTGGAATATCGATGAAGATGCTTGACCAGACAATCATGTCTTTGTTTGAGATGACACTCCCCCATTGCCTTTTCTTCGGAACATCGAAAGTATAAGATATATTTTCACCCGTGTATTCGTAGAATATTCCCCAATAAATCATTTATAAAAATTGATTAAAAATCTTTTCTAGGGAGAAATTTAATTGTAAAGTAATATGTTTCAATCTTTGATCGAGAAGAATAGCTGCACATTTTTTTTAAAGTAGATTTGTTATTTGATTTTCCCTGATGGTTCATTTGCTAATTACCCACAAAAAACAAACTCCTTCTCCTCTTTCTCCTCCCAGATAACTTTTCTAGGGAAGGCGGTAATTTTTCAACAGTTACGACAAAAAAAGAAAGAAAGAAAATGCTTGAAAGCTGTTGATCCAGAATCGAACAAAGAATAATTTTAAGATACTTTTCTAAATATCTTGGAAAAATGCCATGCATGTGCCTTAAATTTTGTAATACTATATCTACATTGTCCAATTGAAGCAAAGTCGACAAAAAATTTTATAGGAAAATCACATTTTTAAATTAATGTGCCTTTTATCCAGATGCTTGGCATACAAAGTAGCTCATTTAGAATATATTTAAGGAATAACTTCTAATAAATGTAATCTAAATATTTTATCTCAGAACTTTACAAGTGAAACATGTTTATGAAAATTATTTAATTTTTTAACTATAGATTTGTAAATTTTACTTTTTTAATGAAATATCTAACCCAAAAGAGCTAAGAAAATATTGCAATAACTACGTTCATTATGATTATGAAAGACAAGAAAAGTGTCGTATGGTAAATTGACCAAAATTAGATTAGTAGCGGGCATTGCACTCTCACTTCTTAAAAATTAAAAGAACTTCTGCAGTAGGGATACAGAATTTTGCATCCAATACTATCAGTTGCGAGTTTATGGATATTTTTCCTTAAGATATATAAATTCTGGAATCTTTAAAAATCTTCGTCTATTGTCTATGTAAAAGCAGAAATATTTGAAATTATCTTCAAAGGACATTATCCTCGACTACAAATATTAATAAGAGAAGAAGTTTCATTCCATGGAGCAAACGTTATAAAAAAAATTCATCATTTAGTTTAATTACCATTGAATGCCCCATGTGTATTCCAATATGATAAGGTCCCTCTTTAAATCCACTTCTGTTGTTCGTTGTATACTCCACATTCTAAAACAGGGAGATACAAAGCTACTTATGACGCCTAGTGCAAAATCCTGGTTTTGAATATCCAAGTAGTCCGATGGGCTTTTTCATGATTTCTCCACCATGACAAGTCAATTCATAACGCTTCAAGTCATTCAGGAAAACTTCAAATAACTCTTTTAATCCCTTGTAGGGTTCGTTAATGACTGAGTGTATTTACTTGCTTATATATATATATAAAAGCGCTTCCTTATGAAGTGTGACAATACTACAGGTAATGAAAATGATAATCATACTCCAAATATTAGTTTATTAAATAAATTGGCAGCAAAGCCCATTCTTCTGTCAAAGCAATTCAAATACTTTAAGGGTTGCAGTTGATATGTTATGTGCAGCAAAGTGCGGTCCTAGAGTTTTATAAACTTGATTTATGTAATTCAACATTTATTACGTAGACGATGACCACCATCTGTAGACCACCATTACGTACAAAATTGTCACCAGTAAGGTAATATTTCACCTAATTGTCCCCTTATGATACAAAGGGTCACAAATTGCATCTGCGTAAACACAGACAATTGGACAAAAATTATCATTCTTTATAATTAATCAGTTTTAGTGATCTACCCTTGGGCCTATTTGCAAATCAATGTGGAGTCTCCCAGCGTTATACCTGGATATGCACACATACAGTAAGCTCATCAAATATGTCCATTTTATCGCTATGATTTTAATAATAGAGGGTTCTCGGCTCAAGACAATATTCTTGTCAAGTTGCAAACAAAATCAGATCTCATAAACAAACAATACAGACCTTTTTTGTTCCTACGAATTTAGCTTTAATTTTGGTTTTTAGTGTGTATATTAAGTGATGAGTTGATTTAATAGGTTTCCTAGCAACATAAAATAAACTCGTTATAGAATAAGTTAATTGTGAGGCAAGTATATATATATGCATTTAATGCATTTATTACTGCGTTAATGCATAATATGAATTTATGCAAAATTGCAACTTTTGAAAAGATGAAAACCTAAAATTTTTACTTAAATATTTTCCATTCCTAATCTCCTTCAAGAACAAATTTCAATTTCACAATGAATGATTAAAATATTCAAGAATGATCGCAGCCCAGAAGGAGGCAAATTTTCGCCAAATGTGGTGGATCCTTTGTCCCTGTCCTAGACACATGTAATCCAAAGGACAAGTTAGGACTGCGTCATAAATTAAGCTGGTGGTCGTAGCAAAGAGCCTAGAGTAATGAGCGAAGACGGCCCGCGTACTTTCTTTATTGATTGGGTCATTATAGCAGGGAGTCTAGGATATGCTTGGAACAGGGATTTTATGTCCCTTTCCCCTATTTTATCCTCGGGGGATCGGGATGGACACAAGGACCCTTCGGAAAAGCGGAAACTTTATGGCCCGAAATTTGGCAGGAAAATTTTCCTCTTCCACAAAGATGGGATTCGCATGGATTAATTAGATGGAAAATTTTGTTCAATGTTTTTTGGCAGAAATTAGTTGCATCGATAAACTGGTGAAAACTTTTTTTTTTTCCTTTCTTTCTTTAGAAAGAAATTAGGCTGCTGTCTGCTTTTATCAATGTTAGGGAAGTGATAGTTAACAATCTGTTAAGATGGTTGGCGAACACATTAAGGAAATGTGGTATAAATTTTTAATGAAATGTCCTTAAGGTTATTTTTCTTATAGGAGCAGAAATTTCTCAAATATGTTAACTATCTTGTTTTAATAAGATTTGAAAAAATATTTATTGAATTGTTTGAAACGTTTTATGTTAAATACTCACACAATGCAATTTTATTTGCATTAAATGAAAGGAAAAGTTATATATTTTTTCTTCATATTGCATTTAGCATAAAAATTCACAGCTACTTAATAAAACACAAAATAATCTTATTTGCTTTGATATTTATTGTATGATAATACAAAATATTGATTAAATATAGTTTTTGATGTTCTTCTATTAATATATGGGGGAAATGTTTTACAAGTTTTTCTACATTAAACAATGAAAATATATATTTTATCCTAAAATTACTTTTAACTGGATAAAGAATGAATCTTACAATAAATGTATTATTTATATGTATCTTACAACTTTGAATAATGATATAGAAAATAGCATATATTTATTGTTATTTTATCTATAAATGTAAATAAAATATATATTTTTTTTTTTATTCTTCAATACATTTAAACTTATACATTACTTTTAAAACCGTAAAATATTACAGAAACAAATTCAGGAAAATAGCCCTAAGTAGTAGAAATATATTGAGAGATGTTCATAAAAATTATTTGGTTATCACACATTTGGCTGATAGCATTCACTATATTAATCACCTCACTTTTACAAAATGCTTTCACGGTCTGTTATAATATACAGTTTCTTAGAGAAGTTTTGTGAGATGAAAAAAGGAACAAATAGAAGTGAGGTTTTTAGATAAAAAAAGGGCTGAGAAACTCACTAAAGGAAGATAAATTTAAGAGACCGTTAACGCACAATAAACCAAGAAATGAAAGATAAATAAACGTGTGCGTGTTTCGAAATCCATTACTTTTTTCGAATCATCCATCTTTACTGCTCACGGAAAATCATGAGTTAAGGAAAAGCTTCTTCCGTAAAATGTAAAATGTTTTCGTCGAAATTATTAAGCTCGAATGAAAAATTTACGTTCGAGCACCATTTTTTACGTTTTATTGTTGGCAAGGCATCGGAAGTGATTAAAGACACATAGAACTTTACAAGCTGTTGCACGCAAAAGATATAGGTAATATATTCCACTTACAAGTTTCACGAAATTCAACATTAAAAAAAAGTGTATCTGCTATCTATTTTCTTTAGCTTCACTTTTTTAAAGCAATTAAATAGAACTTAATATTTATTAAAAAATTAATATTTAAAATTATGTCGATGTATGTGTTCGTAATAAATTTTGAAATGAATTTAAATATATTTTAAATTCTCATTTCCCAAAACGTAGTAGCTAACATCGTTATTGATATTTATTCTTGAAGGCAAGATAGTCTCATTCCCTAAATGATAGAAGAAAATACGTTCCTTTTATGTGCGTTAAAGTTTCCAAATTTCATCAAATCAAGGTATACGTAGGTGCCATGTCTGGATGACGTCATCGGCACAGCCGAGCCCTTCTTTGTACTGGTGAAGAGACAGACAGTAGAAATGGTAGTAGGCAGTTATGGAGCGCTCATATGAGCAGAGATGAAGTGCTGGGATGACAATTTTTTGTTTGTTTTGAAATGATGGTTGTGAAAGGGAGAGTAGAGGTTGCCCAGAAAATTATCAAAGCGCTCATTAAATATTGATAAAGTAATTTGGATTTCGGTGTATCTACGAATGGAAACTATAGATCTATTTTGCCTTATTGCGTACCATGACTTCTAAAGATATATTTACATCGTATGAGCATTGCCATTCATCTGTTTGGTAACACTTTCAGTTTTTGAAATATGCACATAACTTTTTATTGCCTTGTTGTAGTTTCTCATGGTTTCAAGGGGTACTGAATAGAATTTGATAATACTGGTCTATCTATTTTAACATACTTTAAAATGTCTTTGTTCTGGCTAGTAGTTTGTGACATCCACAAACTTTCATGAGGGACATAAATGGAATTAGTCCTCGTTTGGGCAGATTTCATCCTCATCAGTGGCTCAACAGCCCCATGGTGGGCCATGGCCGTCTGCCTACTGGCAGATTTCGAGACAAGAGATGCTAAATTTTACAGGATAGGGTTGTAAGCCCTACGCCCAAAGCAATACGGGGGACCGAGTGCTATGGTTTAAAGTGGATTTTGAAAGACTACACGAATCCATGACACCGCCGGGACTCGAACCCAAAACTTGGGGCACCCAGCGCCAGAGCGTAGTCACTGGGACATCAGGCATTTTGGCCAGATTTACCTAAGCTTAATTTACACAGTTCCAGTCACATTAATGTGACCACCTGTCAAAAGTCAGTATAACCACCTTTGGCAGAGCGGACGGTATATATATATATATATAGAAAGAATATACATAATGATTGAAATACTTTCCGATGGCTAAGGACATCCTTTACATACAACTCACTGCAATGTGCTGCCACCTGCCTTCTGTGATTGGTTATTTCACGTTGACGTGGAAAGGTCATGTGTGGTGGTCACATTAATGTGACAGGACTGTGTATATTAAAATACTTTAAAAATACATCAATTTTCCAGTAATTTCATACGATTTCGGAAAAATACTATATCTGTACCATACAAAAAAATATTTTGTGTTCCTGATTTTCTCCTCCTTTACTTGATGCTGTCTCTAAACAACTTAAATGGCATTACTTTGAAAAATATCTTCCACTATAAAAACTGAAAATACACTATAAAAATTTTATTCTTATAGAGAAAAATAAATTTGGAATGAAAACTACTTCATCAGTTTCTCTTTTTATTTTAAATTACACAAATTCTTTTTAAACAGATAAATTGTAAGCATTGTTGTTATTCGTCTTTCTTTTACAAAGAATACTTATTAGAGTGTTTTAAAATGCAATACATGAACTTGCTCTGATAAATTCCTTAAAAAAGGTTAACTAAAAAAAAAAGAACTTTTTTTTTTTTATAAACATTGTTACTCTTTATTCATACATAAAAAAGGGACAGCAGAATTATTTGTAAGAAGCAAACATTTATTTAGCATTATGCTAATGTAAATAAAAAAGTGGTGTTGATATCAATGTGAAATAAATAAAAAGAAAATTCTTGAAACTCTATAATGGATAATGCACTTAAATAAATTAAACATTTTTTTGTATATTCTCAAAAATATTCTGTTAGGAAAAATAATTTCTGCTGCATATCATAATTCGCCCCCATCAATAAACAGAACTTTAGTATCATTCTCATTTTTTTAACGCTATTAATTAAATGAAAATAATATTATTTGTTGTACTGTATTCCAATGCAACTTATAGATTATAAAAATTTGCGTTCTATATTTTCTTCCTCTTAATTTCTAAATTTTATACCCTGCATCTATCCAAAAAAGTATTAACATATTTAAAGTAGTGTTCTTTTTTTTTTAATTAAACAAAAAAAGCCACTTTCTAGTGTCTGGAAGTTTTTAAAATTTTTATTTGTAACAGAGATTTATTATAAAATTAACATAAATTTAGTTGCAAAACATTATAAAAATTAATAATTTATGATTTATATATTTTGAAAATTTAAGAAAAAACTAATTTTATACTAAATATATATTACATTTATTTTTTTTAAATATTGTTTAATTATGTATATTTTTAATATATATAAATTTTAGTGTATTTAGTACATGTTTTATACATTAATTATACAAATCTAACTATAGTAAAAATACAGCTATGGTAAAAATTGATATTCATAAATAATACAATTTCTTTTTTCCTCCATACTTTATTATTATTTTATAATTATACTTATTTGAGAATAAACGGTTGTTGACAGAACATTGAGGTTCCAAAGTAAAATGCGGTGTTCAAATCTAGACCAACGGCCCCGAGCTTCAGCTATTCTCGGAGCAGAAGATGTGAACACTGCAAATGTTTAAAATTAAAGTGATAAAATAGAAGTGAAATGTAGCAGCATTCCCCAAGGTACACTGTGTCAATGTTAAATGTTTCTATCCACTATAATGGCACGCGATCTCGGGCTTGTATGCTTAGTATTTAAAGATAATCAATTACATTTATTCTTATATCTCAGAATTTAATTTCTCTTTGAAAATTTTGGTAAATGCTTTGCAGTTATGATTGGCTTTATTGGTAAGAAAATAACACAATTAATTGCATTAAGATTCTGTTTATTTTAAACATTTTTCTTTTCTCATTTCGACTCTGAATCTTTATTCACATATTTTCGCAATAAAATATTCCAAATTAAAATAAATTGTGCTTTGGTTGTTTTGCGTTGTCGGTTTTGCTTAATTTAGTTGTACCTCATTTGGTTATGACCTAGTATTCTGCTTGTGGATAACAAATAGTGGTATTGACTCATTGTTAGCTTTTTTTTGTCCTCTCCTCAATAATAACTAATTTAGAGGACATATTTTCATGAATTCTCCTCGCAATCAAGAATTTTTACCCGAGTATCATATGGGTTGTTTATTATTATTTTTTCTCGTTGCTTTCTCAGATTTAACTCATTTGTTTTTATATATTCTAATAGAAGAACTTTAGGTAATAATAAAAACAAATCGCAGCACAATGTGTTGTTGTTTCTTATCCCACTTGGTCAACAGCAACATCTAGACCAAGTCCAAGAATCCGCGTAGTCTCAAACAATGAAAAGCTGCTCCAGGACATGAGCTCAACTGATTCTTCTGGTAACCAATGCAAGTGGTTGGAGTTGCTTGAGTCAAGCTACATTTCGCACAAAGGGGATAAACCTTATGGCTGGTACATGATGTTGACCCTGAAGATGATCACTGCAGATTCTAGCAAGAACCTAGATTCTAGCATCTACTACGAGCCACAATTGAAGCAGTCATAGGATGGTTGCAATCATATCACTCAGGTATGGGAGCCTTTCTCAAGAGGGGTTGATAACTAATTTGACCCTAGAAGAAAGAGTGACAACCACCATCAGTTGAACTCTTAAAGGTGCTCTCCTTGGACTCATCTGCAATCTAGATGTCGTAAACACTTACATGTGACGGAAACCACTGAAAAATATTTTTTTTTTTTTTGTTATTGACAGCCAACAAACCACAAGCTGATCAATATTCATCGTCGCTTCTTCACCATGTTTCCACCATTCAGCCGCACAATGTGTTATTTATAATGAACAATCAGCAACTTCTTTTATTTTGGACGAAAATGCTCAAAATTTACAGGAAAGTAACACTACAGATAATTTACGGACATTTTTTACATAAAAAAAAATATGATGTGATTGCATGCTATTTTCTTAAACGCATAAATTACGTTTTTTTAATGTTATAACTTAATAAAATAAAAGACTGCGGGAAAATTAAAAATATATATATATATATTATGGGTAAAATTAAGAACGTAAAATAATCTGTAAAACTAATTTAAAATCGAAAGCATAAAGCTAAATACAATTCTTATTATCTTTTCTCTCTTGTTTTATCTTTTTCATCAAAATATAATGGTTAAAATACATATATACGTATAACATTTATATGTTTTAAATGCAGCCATCTATAATCTTTTGTAGGAGATTATTAAAGGATAGAAAAAATTTTAAATTAAAATTCAATGTATTTTGGCCTCTTATTTATTGTTATTAGTTTTTAATCATTTCGCTTTAGTACATTTATACAAGTTTCAGTAGTTTTATAGGAAATAAATAAATTTAACTGTTTTGACATTAATTCAAAAATGCTCCGTTAATCTTTGTTGAGAAATAATCCTCTAAAATGATTACATTCTATTAGTTCTAATACATTTAAATTTTAATTTAATATTTACATTATAATTTACAATAAAAGAAAATAAATTTGAATTTAATCTAATTGCACTTGGATAAGTAGATTAAACTTTTATTCCATTTGTCCATTATCTTCTAAAACGTATTTTCTATGAACAATGAAGTTCAACAATCTGCTGTATCAAAACTTTCAATGAACAAGAAGTTTCATTTATGCATTATTGCTTTTTATGTATAAATCCCTTAAAATGTGATGGTTTAAGAAACTAATTTTTATAGTTTTAGCGATTGGATGTAAAATTGGACATTGCATTTTCTATGCAATTGTGGAATAGTGGTAATATGAAATTACTTCCATTTGTCCATGGATTTAGATGGAAATTTTATGCAATGTTTCAAGTGAACACGGCTTATAAAAATGATAAATATTCAGTATGTTTTATACAAAAGGATTATTTAGGTGATAGGCAAAATTATTGATTAACTGAAAGCAAGAAAAGTCAGGGAGCATATAAAGAGATGACCAGAGATCTTCGTACACCATTAAATAAAATATCAAGAAAGTGGAAACACATTTTAAGCAGTGTATCAATTAATAGACAGACTGATCAAAGGCTTTTAAGAGCAATAACTGATTTTTTTTTTTTTTACTTTGACTCAAAGGGAATATATAGAGACGATAAAGGAGGCCGTTTGATATCTTTAGAAATGTGAATCAACCATTCGACTCCCTTATAAAGGCCTAATTGGATTGGACTGTATATGAAAAATCTAATGGTTTGCCTCCCATTCATTCCAACCAAAAACTTTTTAAATTGATGTCATCATCAATGCCAATAGATCGAAAGCATAAAGCATGCCAGTTATGCCAATAGATCTGAAATAAACGATACGATGCAAGGTTTATTAGCGAGCCCATATATAGCATAACTATGGGCTTTGACGTGATCTGGAACGAGTTAGAAAATCGTAGCTGTACATCCTTGTTTAGAATGATTCCATTTCCACATAAGAAGCTTAGTGGTTTTAATGGATTCATTAAAAATGACCTCATTGCGGCTACAGACAGTAGTGTAATCTGTCAGAATAATTAATGAGGTCTTGAAATCTCATGATTTCTCATTCATTTTGATACAAAGGCCTTATTTAAGTGATAGACGAAACTATTGGTTTACTGGAAGCAAATTAAAGGCAGGGGACACATAAAGAGAGATTCAGTGATCATCATATACCATATCAATCATCTGTGAATCAGTACATATTTATCAAAGGCTTCCAAGATCAATAATTACATTTCTTTACTTTGACTCAAAGGGAATATATAGTTACGATAAAGGAGTTCGTTTAATATCTTTATTAATGTGAAACAACCATTCGATTTCATCATAAAGGCTTCATTGTTTTGGACTTTATATGGGAAATCTAATGGTTTGCATCCCATTCATTCTTACCAAAGACTTCTTTTAAATTGATGTCATGTCCAATCGAACCAAAATAAATAAAGGGGACAATAGATGGTTCACTAATAAGCCCTGATATAGCATCAGCTATGATTTTGGACTTGATCTGGAAGGCAACTGATCCGTAAGGTTAGAAAATCGCAACTATCCCTGCCTTGTTTATGAATGATTCCATTTCCACATAAGCAGCTTAGTAGTTTAAAAGGGATCATCAAAAATGGCCCCTTTGGGGCTGCATTATCTTTGACACAACTACGGAATCTGTCAGAATAATGAATAAGGTCTTAAAATCCCATGTAAGGCTGCTTAAATATAACTTTGAACCTCATTTCTTCGCTTTGAGATCTTTTGTATATTTCGGAAATCAGTGACGTCAAAATGTTTGAAAACAAATATCACTCTAATTTTTAATCAAATGCATAAGACATTTTAAATTAAACAATATCTTTTAATTAAGGCTAAATGTACTTAAATATTTTTGAAACATTTTTTTAAAATTTTTTAAAGTCACTGCATTAAAACTTTCATTTCTCAAATGTTTTCAATCCATCAATTTTCTACAAATTTCACGTATAAACCACTAACCATTTGTAATCATTTGTTAATATGCATAACGATGCATGTTTAAATATAAATGCATATTTGCATCTGCCAATGTAATTATACATTAACGAGCATATTATGAGTATATACATATCCATATCATATGTTTACTATTTAATCTATTATATAGGTGGTATAAATATATGTGTGTATATAAAGGCACATCAGCAGTGGTAATCCTGTCTAAATGTAAGTGTATATACATGTATGATTTAATGTACTTACGCTTTTATGTATGATATTGATATACATGTTATCTGTACAAATTACTGTAATTGGGAATTATATAATCTAATGTTTCATAAACATTTTAATAAAAAAATTTCTCAGCCAAATTAAAAAAGTAAGTATATATAGCATCTTTTAATCTATAATTTTAAAATAATATATAATTAATATAATATATATATATATATTTAAATATATAAATAAATATATAATGTTAGATTTTTATCGTATAATGTAAGAAATTATTTTAGCTGTACATAGTATATAATTAAATTTTAAATTATAATTTATATCTTAAATATAAAATTGCATAATAATAGTTACATTGGGATAATAGTTGGTAATCTGAAAATATTTAAATGAGCATACTGCCATAAAGGGATACGCCGAGAATTCATTCTGATTATAAAATTCTCTAAAGTGATGTGTTTCTAGCAAATCCTTGCCTTAATAAATAATTTTTTAATAAGAACTTTTTAATACAATTCAGAAAATAATATGCGGCTTAAATAATGTGCAATTAATCCTAGACTCAAGTTCTTGAACAACTATAAACTGAATGATTGTGGACAGCTTAATGATTGTGAGATATCTTGACCAAATTCGAAACGTCATAGATTTAAGTGAAGTTGAACATGAATTGCGTAGCTGAATAATTGATCTACTTGAAAATTACATGTCAAGTTTGCTCAAGTGTTCATAAAAGCAGCCATTCAGGCAAGAGCCCTTTGAAGTTATATTCATGTTGGATATGTAATTACATGGATTTCTGCTATTGGGATAATAGTTGGTAATTTTACTGACTGATGAAATATTATTAGTCAGTATTGGAGGTGTTTTGGAATGTATTTTACTAATATGTGGTAGAAACTCAGTGAATCGCCACTCATTTAAAATTCAACTATTTATTTAAAATAAGGAAATCAAAATCTTTTAAAAGAGTTATAATAAAAAATAAGTATCATTTACATTAATATAAAATAAATGATTTATGTGCTTCGTTTTTTGTTTGAGTTTTATACTACAAAATTGCATTAACTTTACCTGTGGAAAGAACAAACTCTTATAACAAACTTCTCATTGTCAGCAGAAAAATAGTGTTTCCTTGTATTGGAATATAGGGATAAATAAAGAATGTTATAATGATCTAAATAGGGGCCTTATGATCGAGTGGCTAGCGCTCGGTGCCACAGGTTTAGGGTTCGAGTCCCGTCGGGGCCATGGATGTTTGTAGTGGTTCGGAATCCACTTTATACCGTAGGTTCCGGTCTAATGGGATCTTAGAGTGTTGTGGGAGATATTGATATCCCACGTACGTAGCTTATCTTCAAGCTACACACACACCCTGGGTAGTGCTAAGTGAGTAACGTCGGTGAAAACCTTCCAGTCCAGTGCAACTGTCTAAGTATTAGCTAGCTGCACATGGAAAAAACAAACATCTAAATCCAAACAATAAATATTGTCGGATTCAAAGATAATTTTTTTTTTTATCTTTTATGTAAATAAGGTTATATAAATTTGAAACCATTTCTAATTTTACCTAATTTGACATTGAAATAAATAATTTCGGAATGATAAAATGATATTTAATGTCTTTTATTGATTAAAAGAATGATAAATCAATAAAAGACATAAAAAAAAAGGATAAATAATGAAGGATATCATTGATTTACAATTACTCATAAAAATAGGTTCTTTATTCAAATTATAAACAATTATATTTTAAACCTCAAAATACTCATCTAATGATTGGAATTTTATTTATATGGGAGCAAATGCATTCATTATTATTTATGAAAATAAATATAATATGTATGTGTATGACTGATTGCTATGTTTTGATAAGTAACCATTTTTTGATATTTATAAAGGTGCTTAAATATAAATGAGTACATGCATTGACTAATGCTTTTATATATTAAGGAGCATATAATGTGAGTATGAATATCTACATACATATATTTAGGATTAAAAATTTATGTAGGTGTGCATAAATGTATGTATATATGTGTTGTTTTGTTTGTTGTTGTTTCTAATCCCACTTGGCTGGCCAAGCCCACAAGCCCATATGGACTCATGATTGAAGGGGAAGGAAGCAGCTTCTGTTGTGATGGAGCACCCGTAGGTAGAAGCCTGACTTTTGCTCCGTGACGCTCTTACAGTCATAGGAGACCGGGACCTACGGCTTAAAGTGGATTCCGAACCACTACAAACATCCATGGCACCGCCGGGATTCGAACCCGAAACCTGTGGCACCGAGCGCCAGAGCGCTAGACACTCGGCCATTCAGGTCCCAAATTTGCCAACGGCACGCAGTGTTCCCAGGTGGTCACCCACCCAAGTACTGACCGCGCCCAATGATGCTTGACTTCGGTGATCTAACGAGAACCGGTATATTTAGCATGGTACGGCCGTTGGCATGTATATATGTAAAAATACATAAGCAAAGAAAATCGTCTTGTCTAGATGTAGGTGTATATACATACATGATTTACCGCATTTATACTTTTATGTATGTATAAACTTATATATTAATATAAATGTTATATGTAAAAATGACTGTAAGTGGTAATTAATAATGTAAATTATGTGTGTACATATTCGTGTGTGAAATGATGTTTGTTCACTTGTGTGTGTGCATCCATATACTATACTCATTTACACGAATACGCAGGTATTTGCAACGCATATACTCATTGATATTATCATAAATATCACTCATCGTAAATATAAGAGAATGCGTTCACCTATGAACCTATAGAAATGCTATTGTGCGTAAATGTGTATGTGATGTGTAAGTAATATATGAATATATGTACTTTTGCTTTTTCATGCGAATATATGTATATATATGCACATATGCATACATCTTGCTTGATACGTTATCATGCTTTTTGATATAATTATACGCTTAAAATTGTGTATTCAAAATAGCATGTTTAAGCGTATTATGTTTATACATATCTGCATTTGGTTATACATATCTACAAACACAAACACAAACATTTTGAGTCATATTCGTCACAAATTTGCATATGTTCATAAATTACCACATAAATAAGACATCAGTTATTAGATATACGAATATAAAATGCAAATGGTTAATTTCAATTCATCCTTGGCATGGCAATCCCCTTCAGATTCCGGCTCAATAAACTAATTCAGTCTTGATCTATTATTAACCAGACATCTCCAGTTACGAAATCTATTAATGTTAATGTCACTACCTACACGGTCAAACCATCTTTAGGACGATTTGTTAGCTAGTTTACTTGAAAGATCATTATGGTGGCACGCTCTACTCTGAGATGATCAGCGCTACTGATACTTTATAATTTTATGAACTTAATAATATTTATATATCAATGTTAAAAAAAGTGTCATATAATTACTTATTCTATTTTTTTTTTTTTTTTTGGTGTGCCATTAGTATTAATTCTCAAGATATTTCAAAAACTTTCTCTCAAACACTCGTACCTATACATGTCATAGCCTAAATTGTAGAACCCTAAGTAAAAATAGATCTAATTATTCTTTAAGCAGTATGATTTCAGTTTTATATTTCAAAATCTAGTATTGGACATAAAGAATGCTCAATTCTAGATTCTTGAAAGAAGGTTAAACGATAATCAATCAAAGCCATTAAATATCTTTTTATAATTATTCCAAAATTATTTATTTTATGTCAAATTATGTAAAGTTAGAAATGCCATCAAATTTATATGATATTTCTATAAAAGATAAAACAAAGCTTGCTTTTGAACTGGACAATTTATATTATTTAGATTTAGATGATTATAAAATTTATTATTTATCGCTATATTCCATTACAAGGGAAGACTATTTAGATTTCTGCTAATTTAAATGTCTTCTGGGCGATTTGCATGCCCTTATTAAACATAATGTCTCCGAACAAAGTTCCCGAATTTTTGGAGTTCTCTTTAGAGCAATAATAAATAGCAAATAGGCGACATCTCCTAAACGGTGACATTACATCATTTTCAATATTCAGTGTTTCTGAAAAATACTTCCGAATTTGACCATCACATTTTTCTGGCAACTTCAAATGGCTTTATAAATTTGGTAGGCATGACAAAATTCCCCATTGATTAATTAACAGCATGTTTATCCAAGCAATCGTATATAGCTCTAAAGTTTATAATTCAAAGGTATGTGTCTACACCAAAATCCATAATTAAATTTCCAAATTTAGTCTAAAGTTTAAAATTAAATCCACAGTGGATTAACCATTTCAAAATCCATGTTGATAATCCCCTTCTTCTAAAAAAAAAACTATACTTTTAAGGTTTTTGATTGCTTCAATGAACTACTCAATAGATGGAAGCTTAATGTCTTTCTCGGCTCAATGTTCTCGGGAGATATTCTTTCATGATTTCTCAAATCATGTTTCAAGAAAAACAGATGCAGTAAAAAGTCTCATGTTCAACAAATTAAACATAATAAAATATTAAAGACTTAAGAATTTTTCAAAATTTATCTCTACCTAGAGAAATTCTAGTTCTAAACTGTCTGCAACCATATTTACTTTTTTAGATGAAAAATCGGCTTTCATGAGACGGACATGGAATTCATAATGCTTAAAAAGTGTTTTTTTTTTTTTTTTTATCATGGGGACATATGTTTTCTCTTTTAAGGCTTTTCCGAAGGAGTTTTTTGGATATACCTTAGAGTCATGCTTTTTTAAAACCATCTACTTGTTGGGAGCAACGATCTCATGTTCCATGTAAAACCAGCTTACATTAGTTTTTTTACATCTATTTTAACAATGAAAAGGCACCATTTAGTAAATCTTCTGGTCCTTTATATTAATTTCTTTAACTTCTTTTGCTGTTTGGCCCCATTTCTCCATATTCCGCACCATATTTTTATAAAATATGTTGAAGGTAGAGCATCCAAAGCTAGAGTGTCAATAAAGGTCAACGAAATTAGAGTGTAAATTATTATCTAAAATTTGTTGACCATATGTTTTAATTTTTGGATGTACTCTGGCGAATACAATCGTGCAGAAATATGTCAATCCAAAGAATCTGACATTTATTGTGCCCGATTTAAATCAGGCTTATACTCTAATGAATCCCCTCTGGGGATTTTATATTCTAGAAACTCCATAAAAGCAATGTATCCTGAAATTTTTGAACTTAAAAATGAAATTTCAAACACATCTCAAATCGAAAATCAAACGCAATTTCAAGCTCATCTGAACAAACTCACGTGAAATATGATCTCGTGAGTTAAGATATGTAAGATTTAAGATATTAAGATTAATAATTTTCAGATTTAAGATAATAAGATTAAGATTTTTAGGATTTAAGATATTAATTTCAAAATATGAAGATATTAAGATTAAGATTAAGACATATAAGATTTAAGATTTTCATTTATTACGATGCGATTTTCATAAGACGATGCAAGATACTTCACACTTTATAAAGTGTGAAGTATCCTAAATGCATGAAATGTCTTCTTTTGATATTTTTTTATTAATTCTCAGTCATCTAAAGCATGTTTTTTTTATTAAATATTTATTTTATTTTTAATTTTTACATATCAATATTATTTTCTTTACTTTCCAACTGCCGTGTGTTTGAATCATTAAAAGTAACTTTTTTCCTTCAAATCATATTATTGCGTTACTTATATCCTTATTGCGTATTCAACCATTTGCAGTAATTACAAAACTCATTTCATATCAAAAGAAAAAAAACGACAGCAACAAATGATACCTAAGATTTTATAATTGACTATTTATTAAATATCCTTGATAAAAGTAATGTAATAGATTTTCACTATGAATTAGATTTTTAATTATTCAACTTAAATTGGAAACTCTTTCAACCAAAGACAACGTACAAAAATGCTCGAGATCTGCTCATGTTCAGAAAGAAGCATAATTAATGCCATAAAACTAGTAAATGAGTACACAATAAATAAACTTTAAATGCAAATTATGCACATATACATAACATGCAAGATACTAGCTATATACATCCCTGTATAAAGTGACTTGATATAAGAGTTTAACACACTGTAAGAGAATGTTAGTTTCAAAACTTTTGTGTTATTTAGGAAAAAAATGCTGAAATAAAGTAAAAAATAAAATAAGTTCTATTATCACTGTGAGAAATCAAGCAGAAAACCTACAGGCGCGAAAAATCAAATCTTTTAGAGATGGGAAATAGAGAAGGGATGAAAAAAAGTTTAGCTGAAAGTGTAATAAAATACGGGACTGAACATAAAATCATAAATAAAAGAGCCAGAGAGATTTATTGTATTTCAGTAAGAAACAGAATTCTTGTGGCACTATCCAATAATTTTTATGCACTGAAGCTTAAATTGATTGATGGTTTATTCAATTTTTTAAACTTTGTTGATTTAGACCCTATCCAAAGATAAATAACTGTCTATTTAGATGGGGGAGAGTTAAGTCCCTATACTGAAAATCTAATCCACCCCTAAAATAGAAAATTTATAAAAATCATTATATTGTATATACAGAAGAATTTCACAAGGCAAGTTATATCAATTTTACTTCGAATGGTATTGTGTGGCACATAATGGCAGTGATGATTATATTATTATAATCGAAAATGAATGACGAGATTTGAGCATTCTCTTACATATTATTTTCTAGTTCTAAATGAAAATAATAATGTGGAAGTGCTTAGAAAGGTTGTTACTATTTTCCTCTTAAAATCTTTATTATAAAATATAGCTTTATTTAATACCTCGAAATATTTCATAAAATATTTTGATTGAGTGCTGCTAATCCTTCTTACGCGTTTACTCTGGATGATGCAAATGTCAATCCATGTATATCTGGCTCACAAATCTCCACTGCAACTTTAGTCAGAGTCAATCAACTTGAGACGTGGAATTGTAAGAACAACAGCTATTTGAAATGGAAATTATTTTCTTGAAAAATTAAATTTACCATTTTTTTTTTCAAAATTTCGTAATTGGTGGACACAATTGGTAACACAACCATTACTTTCATAATTTGCTTGAGTAATTTTCAAAATCAATTATTATTATTCTTGGCATCTGATCAATTCAACAATGAATTTCATAAAAGATAATACATTTGACGTAAGACAATATTTTGCTTACTAATCCTTCTTCAACTCACAAATTATTAAGCAACATAATTTAGATCCAGACGATACAAATAAAAATGGTTCAAGTCCACCCGGTAACTCCGTATATACTAATTTTGTACTATAATAATTATGAACAACTGAAATGTAAGCAAACGGTTGCAGCAGTGGATAAAGGAAACCTAGCATTGACGAATTTCCTATTCAATTTCCTGTAGTCTACACACAATCTAGTCGTGTTATCAATTGTTCACTATCTGTTTTGTATCAACCATTAGACGAGAATATTTGACATTGAAGGACACATGACAAATAAATTATGTCTTCCTGTTTCATTAAGCAGTAATCATTTGATAAAAGCCAATTTGATTAAATTTAAACTAAAAATTATTCGAAAGTTAACATTAATATGAGAGATATTATTAATAAGTAATTCAAATACATATATGGGAGTTTGTTCAAACTATAAATAATGTTTTATACAGAAATAAAAATAGCAGCTAATATAACTTTCCGTCTAGAATGTTTTTAATTTAAACGAAATGAAAAAAGTAATTACTTATGCACAACTAATTTAATTTTTTAGTTAGTCAAAACACACAATAATATGATGTTCTAATATATATATATATAAGAACATATCATTTCATGGTCAAAACGTAAAAGCCAAAATGATAATAATAGAAAAAAAAATTGTTACAAAAAAATATATATTAAACGAAAATTATTATTAGTTTTTAACTTTCAAAATGGTTTATATCTAATTTTAATTTCCTGGAAGGCTTTTTGGTGACAAAATAGAATAGCTATAAATATCCAGAATATAACAACAACACCATTTTCAGTTGAAAATGTATACAAAAATGACATCGAGGCAAGAATAACAGAGATCCTTGCCCCAGAACACTAATTTTGATTTGAAACACTAAGAATATAACAGGAAGGGACTTGATCAGAAAAAAATTTTCAGGGTTAGCTCCAATTTGAGATGCCAACTATAGACTAAGGCAGCTTTCAATTTTCGAAACCTCATATATATGTCAGGGGGGCTTTTCCAACTTTCTGTTTCTAGTTGATTCAAGGATAAGTATTTCCAACCAAATTCGCAGTCTAAGTGAAGCGTTCCCACACTTGAATCCTCTATTTGTATAGACAGATGATGTTGATGTCTAGAGAAATTTTGAAGAAATGACAGACTTGCTGTTAGTTTTCCATTTTTTTTATTATATACCATATCTGCAAAAACTTTACAATTTTAATTTTAAGTTGCCCGTTGAGATTTTTTGCGCAGTTCCCTCTTTCCTCCTCTTCCTAGAGTTCAATACAGAAAATATCAAATAACATTGATTTCAACTAGACGCTGTGCTGCCATCTGTGGATACTATTTAAAGATAATAAATCCTACATACATATGAAATTTTTACGAAAAAATTGCAATTTTATCATTTTAGGCAACACTTTTCGTAAAGATAATTAACGATAACACATCTAAACCTTAGTTAATACTGTTAAGTTCAGAGGTTTAATAGTTTTATCGTAAAATATATGAAAGAAATGAAAAATCACTGCTTGGTATAAGTACTCACTTCACTTTTATTTCAATTATTTATTTTTTTTAATTTTAATCCGACTAACTCATCATCATCATCAGTGGCGCAACAGCCCCATGGTGGGCCGTGGCCGTCCGCCGAATTCTAGACAGGTGATGTTTTCTTTTTACAGGGTAGGGTTGTCAACACTACGCCCAATAGCTATAATAGACAGGCACGTATGTTTTAAAGTGGATTCCGAACCACTTTAAACATCAATGGCACATCCGAAACCTGTAACACCAGAGCCAGGCTGTTAGTCCCTCGGCCATCAGGCCTCAATCCGACTACCTGCCTTTATTAATTTTATTTAACACAATTTAAGTATTTTAATTAAAATGAAAGAATAAAAATGCTGAATAATTATTCTTCTTTCCAAAAGTTTCGTTTGACAAAGTTCTTAAAAGTTTTAATTCAAACAATTTTTTATAAAAGCGCAACCTTGCAAAAGTTACATTCACTTTCACCAGTTAACAATAATTAACAGGGCAAAAAAAAAAAAAAAAAAAAAAAACCACTTTGTTTTTCTTATACCCTACACATTCCGCCATGCATTAAAAAATCACTGTTTAATAAAGTTGCCTTGAATTATGGTTTAGTTAAGCCGGTGCAGTAAAAACTACGGAGATCTTCATTATTAGATTCTACTTGCATGTTAGTAGCTTAGAAAGTTTAAGAAGCCTAAAATAATTACATAATTTTGTTGGATGGTTTTAAAGACTTACTTAAAATACTTTTGTTTAAAGCTCGCTTATTCATAGCTGGTGGTTAAAAGATGCTACTTTGATTAAATAGCTGAAATTTGTAGCTGTTTTTATTTAACTAAACAGTTTGGGTTATTGTAATTATTTAAGACCATTTTTGAATAAAAAAAAATATTTCTTGCATTTTTCTTATGAATCATAACAAAAAGATGTTGCATATTATTTAATTGATGAATGATTATCATTTTGGATACGATCCTTTTAATTTTATCACAAAAATTGGTGGATATACTACTTTTCCTATACAAAATCGATGGCTTTTTTCCCTTAATTATAACTGCAAAACTTATTAAAGGTGTCTATTTCTTGGTGGGAGGGGGTGCGAGGATTGATTGATTTATAAATCGCAAATTCATTATCAAGGTATATATTTATATGTGATTTTTTTGTGTAAACTCATCATCATCATCAATAGCACGGCATCCCAGAGTGAGCCATGGCTTTCCTTTGGAGATTTCCATGCATTCCTCTGGGTGTCAATGGTCCTCCAATTCTTCATTCTAGTACAACAAATACCTTCTCAACTACGTCTATCCATCGCAATTTGGGTCGACCTCTTCCTCTTTGTCTCTAGCTTTGCCAAAACTGCTTTTTTACCGGGTTTAAATCATTCATTCTAAATATATAATATTTTTATATATGATATATTTAAATGTCAAAATAATATCTTACCTGAAATAAAGTAGAACTGCGTCAGCTAATAAGGCCTTTTTTGCGTTAAGAAATTTGTTTAAATCCCTGTTCATAAGCAGAAAAAGTAAATTCTTCTTTGCGTACACTACAACATCAAAAAAGCAATTCAATGCTGTATTACTGTCTGATTCCAAATCGTTATGATGTATTTTACCCCTTCTAATAGTTTGTAAACATGCTTTTTTATATCCAGCAAATTAAATTTCTAAACTTTTCTACAAAAGTAGACCGAACAGTTACTTCATACAAACAACCTCCATATTTCGTATAAAAAAATTGTTCAAGGTAATTGTAAAGCATCTCAAATATGGGAAACGAAAATAAGAATCATTCCTTGTAGCTAGAAATATTACGAGCAATTTTGTATTTTTGTGCAATACCATTTTTATTTGTGTTTTTCTTTTACCCGCATATCCAAAATAGGAATTTTGATTAAGAAATGGAAATATAGGAAATAGGATATGAATAGGAAATGAAAATATACATTTCATTTGCAAAAAAAAAAAAAAAAAAAAAAATAAAAAAAAAATATTAAAAAATTATTATTTTATTCTATTTCTTTCAAAACAACTTAAAATATTTTTTAGAAGGAAAAAAAAATGGAAATGCCCATTTCATTTATATTCAACGTCACTTAAATGTGTAAAACGTCATTTAAGAAAAGAATAAGAATACTAAATAAATATTCCTTTATTCAATTTCTTTCTAAAAATATTTAGCAAAATCCTGTAAAAAGCAAAAATGAAAATATAGATTTCATCTGTGTACGATAGTATTCAACATCTGTGTGAAATATTTAAATTCACACCATCTACTTTTATTCGGTATTTAGAAGAAATTTATAAGCATCAGCAGGGTGGATTCTTAATTTAAGTTATGTCTTACAAAGACTAAATGCAACATAATATTAAAATTAATACAGTAAGCAGCTCATAATGAAAATTTGGTGAACATTTTAATTTCTAATAATAATTTTTGAATCAATTGAAAATAATAAAGTTTTAATATCATCAGCACGTGCATGTATGGACGTGTATGCGCATGTGTCAGTACGTACATGTTTAAATGCATGCATATGTATGTATGTGCATGCATGACTAAGTAGTTATGGACGTATTGTCAAACAGCCAAATTAAAATAATGCCAAAGTAAGAGGGAAAGTATTGTTACGATATGCAAACTGGATATAATTTTGCCTAAAAAAGACTAAAGCTCTTCATAATGTATCAAATAAAACGAGTTATAAGCAAAATATCGCAAAATCGCGAAAATATTCTGGTTATGGAAAACCCGGTCATGTAATTGCAAATTATCATTCAAATTTTAAAAGTAATAAGTACAAAGAAATTAAATTAAACAAAAATTTAAAAATAGCTTTAGAGTAGAAAATTCTAGAAGATATAGTAGATTTTGAATACAGAAATCAGTAACAAAAACTATTGGGTGCTTCTCACATTTATGGCAATAGATAATTTTTTAACGATTATGAACCTGTTTATCCTACAAAAATATATGCACCAGTAAACGGTATATCATGCTCTATAAAAGGCTTTGGTGTTATTTGAATGCTTTAAAAAATATGAAAGATCAGATTTTAAAGAATTATGTAATTCTATGAACTTGTTAAATTTAAGGCACCATTCGATGGCGTGCATTGTTTTTATTAAGGACATGCTTATTTTATTGGAAAGAGGGGTAAAATTACTTATATTCTACAACGAAGGTAGAAAATTGTTTAAACCTTATAATGAAAATGGATTCTATTGCTAACCGTGCTACCCTCATAAAACTCAAATACCGAAATTACTTGTTTATCGATTTCTAGCACTGAAGATTTAGAGGTATGGCCTAGAAAATATTGCCGCATGAATCCCTAATGCATAGTTATTACAAGTAATAATGATAGTGTAAAAGGACTGCCCCATTTCAAAAATAGAGTCGTGTCATGTAAGCCATGCAATTTGGCCAAATTTAAAGTTCATTGAAACGTACCAGAAGATAGCTATATCTTCTTAATTAAAAGAAGAAATATCAGAAGATAGCTATATCTTCTTAGTTAAAAGAAGAAATATCAGAAGATAGCTATATCTTCTTAGTTAAAAGAAGAAATATCAGAAGATAGCTATATCTTCTTAGTTAAAAGAAGAAATATCAGAAGATAGCTATATCTTCTTAGTTAAAAGAAGAAATATCAGAAGATAGCTATATCTTCTTAGTTAAAAGAAGAAATATCAGAAGATAGCTATATCTTCTTAGTTAAAAGAAGAAATATCAGAAGATAGCTATATCTTCTTAGTTAAAAGAAGAAATATCAGAAGATAGCTATATCTTCTTAGTTAAAAGAAGAAATATCAGAAGATAGCTATATCTTCTTACTAGAAGAAGAAATATCAGAAGATAGCTATAAAATTTATTAACTTTTAAATTATATATGTTAGAACAGATAATGGTCTTGAATTTAGCACTGAAGAATTTTAGAATTTCCAGAAGATCAAGGAACCTATGTTGAGTGTATTAATATCTATTCACCTGAACTGAATGACGTTAGTAAACAGTTTAATTATACATCAATGAATACAGTAAAACAAATGCTTAAAAATAGTGGTCTCGGGAATGGTTTGATTGTTTGATGTTATACTTATTAACTTTGCTTTACTATTTTGATGTTTTACTTACATATGGAACAGATTGTACTGTAAGAATCAAAAGAAAAAGCCCCTTGTGCTACATACACTTTAGTACCAAAATTTTTAAGTTGTTTTGTTGTTCTTATATTAAGCTGTTGTTAAATTTTTAAGTTGTTCAACTATATTGATTATAGTTGAAAACCAAAACCACTAGTAAAACAATTTAAAATGTTTGGTACTGCAGCGTATGTACGTATCTCAAGGAAAATTCGAAGTAAACTTCATGTGCCTTCTGAAAAAAGTAATGCCTTAAAACGCATTGATAACATATTTGTATATCTAGTAAACATAGAGTAATAGAAACTGCAAAAGTAACTTTTGACGAAAAGGAAATACACATACTTAGGAGCAGTACAGGATCATAATAAATGTCATCATCATTAGTGGCACAGCAGCCCTATGGAGGACAAGGTCGTCTGTGTACTGGCAGATTTCTAGACAGAAGATTATCATTTTACGGTTTAGGGTTGCTTAAATATAATACATGAAATGTTACGCTATTATCTTTCTTATTCGGAAACGTACAGTGAAGTAGTTTATGAAATTTCTGTTCACGAAAGTACTAAAGAAATAAATACTGAAGTAAAAATCCAAATAACAAAAGAGGTAGAGAAAAGAAGTTATAATTGAAATTAAATCCAAGAATTCTGAGAAATCGGAAGAACTTCAAATTTCAAATCCAATTACTAACTCAAATAAATGAGGCAGCACGAAGGAAAGACAAATCTAGAATTGGTCTCATTTATAAGGTTGAAGGAACAGACTCATTGTTAAGTTCAAAGTAATATGTAAAATTATACTGGAAAGGTCACAAAATCAAATACCATCCAAGTCTTTTAATTTCAGTAGGGAAAAAAAACATATTCAAGTATAGTTAAGCCTGTGAGTTAGCGACGTACAGCGCCCACGTAAAGCTTGAGAGTTACGCAAATTCAAGCGAAATTGATTCTAATAACATAGAAACCTGACTAGATGGCATGAAAATCAAATCACATTACAACACTGTAATAAAATCTCCAGAAGCTATGAATTAGTTGAGAGTTATGTAAGAAGAAATCGATATATATTGTAGAACTGCATGAAAATCATTCCCCAATCTCGTTTGTGCAGAAATATTAGTTAATAAATAGGACTTTATGATGACGAAGGACGAAAACGTTAAAGTAATTAGATATAAAGAGCAAATTGTGGCACAAGGTTTCAGTCAGCTTAAAGGTAATCATTATGAAGATATATTTCATCCTTTTGTAAATTTTTCAGTAATAAGAATTTTTTTTTTTCATTAGTATGTCTAATGAAATGGAAATCTTATTAAATTTACAACAAATGTACTTATTTATATGCACCAGTTAAAGGAGTTATTTTTATCAAACAGCTGAAGATTTTATCAATCTTGTTAAACCCAAATCATGTTGAGGATATCGTAATTTTCAAAAGAACTCAACAACAATTTACAGACATAAAAAACATTTAATAAGAAATATTTAACGGTATAAGTAAAAATCTTAGTGTTCATTTTGAGGAGGCAGATGAAAGTTATGTATTCAACAATGTTATTATATTTCAAAAATTAGTAAAACTTACAAAAATATAAAATTCCGATAAGGTCCAATGGCTTAGCGAGGAATAGCAGAAATGAAAGTACTACCATATATAAATATAATCTGACATTTAGCTTATATCACCATTTAAACTAGATTAGACATATCTATTGCTGTTAACCTTCTAGTCAAATACCAATCCAATCTAATTCCACATTATCACACTATAAAATATTTAAAGTTGTTTAGATACGTTAATTGTAGCTGAAGCAGAAAAAAGCTGAAACTATTACGAATTAAAGAATTTAAGTACCTTATTATAGTAGTACTACTGTGCCCAAAAAGTAAGGCCCACTATTTTGTTTTTAAAATTCATTTATTCTTCCAAATTTATTGCATCGCCTTTAAAATAATCCCCTCTGGACACAATGCACTTAGGCAAACGTATTTTCCAATCCTAAATGCATGCTAAAAAGTCATCGGCAGGGATGGCCTTCAAAGCGCGTGGCGTTTCACGTTGAATCTCTTCAATCGACTCAAAACGGTTTCCCCGGAGTGGTTTTTTGAGTTTATAGAATAGCCAGAAGTCGCATGGTGTGAATACGGTGTTTGTGAAACGATATGGGTTTCATTTTTTGGTGAAAACGTCACGATGAATTAATGCAGTGTGAGCTGGCACATTCAATGTTTTCGGTACCAATCGAGATTTGACGCTTTTGAGTTCAAAAATAGAATTGGCAGATCCTTTTGAAATTACAACATCATCAGCAAGGTCTCTAATTGTAAATCGACGGTTTGCAAGCACCAAGTCTTTAATTTTTTGGACGTGAGATTCGTCGGTTGAGGTTAATGATCCACCAGAAGGCTCTTCGTTTTCAACGCGTTCTCTGCCCTTTCTGAACTGTTTATACCACTTCTAACCATTTCTTTCTGATATATGAATGCTGACCGAATGCCTTCTGCAACATTCTATACTTTTACACAAACAAAATTCAATGCAAGTTCTTTTCTCAATTCATTCAGACATTTCAATAATCGCCGGAATCAGTTTTAGCGTCTCACAAAGGCAAGCGTAACTCAAACACTAATGAATGTTTTGACGTCAAATTTCGCACAGATGTCAAGGACAGTGCCAGTAACCTAAAAAAGAAAAGAAATTGAAATTCCATAAGCCTCGGGAATTTTAAATTGAAGTTTGGTCTTACTTTTTGGACACATTAGTATAATTAAATGATAAAATTTGTTTTTAGTTATGTGGATGCATCATTTTAATTCTGCTATGCTTTAAAGACTATAACCATTTGGAAAATGCCTATCATATGTGTATGAGTGTGCAAGCATTTACATACCCATATTGGCATTCATTCTCTTATGTCCGTCCAAAGATAGACATGCACATACATACACTCATATAAATGCATTTATATACTTACGTATGTATATATACACTTATTACTTGGGATTCACACATAATTATGCTTATTGACAAAAACACTAATGTATGCATATTATATTATTAATGAATTAATGTAATGCATATTTAAATATTCACTTTACCCTTAGGAGTAGGCCATTAGTCACATTAAAATATATATTTGCTTAGATCTACATATCGATATATTATAAATATACATATGTACAAGAACTAACATCTAAATAAAACTGTAATTTTAAAAATGTGAATTTGACAAGACAAGATTCACTTTTAGTTTATTCATTTTTTTTTTAGATTTGCTTTACTTAGAAACAATTTTTATAACTAAAGTAAACATACTTCGTCAGTTTAAGTTATTATAATTCAAAACAGAATTATTGCTGAATTTGATAGTATAAAAGTAATTTCCTGCATTTATACATGCAACCAATGTCTTTTCTTATCTGATTTATACGTTAACTAAAACATGTTCTTATCAGCATGACGTAAGAAGCTATTGTCCTACTGAAATATTGACCAAGTGATACGAAGCTTCCTACTTTTATCAGTTTGTTGTATATTTAGTACAAAGTACTATATATTTGGCATAGTTAGGTGCTATACTGCATGCATGAATATTAGTTATATTTTTATTTTAAATAAAAAATGGTAATTTAAATAACAGAATTTATAAAAAAAATTTTAATGAGAAAATAAATCAATAAAACCAAACTTGCATAAAATAAAAATATAAAACACATTTTTGATACGGAGAAAAAAATAAAAATCTTATAGAAAATATAAGAATATAAGATGTAGAAGAAAACAAGCAATATAAAAAAAAATTAAAGTCAATTCCCACTTTTTTTTCACTATATTGCAAAAAGTCCTTTATAAATAATTTTCAATAATTTTTTAAAATTTATCTGGCGCCATTTATTGGTAGATACATGCAACTTAAGTCTAAAGAAACTAAATCAATTAATTAAATTTAATTACTGAATAAATATTTGAAAAAATTGTATTAACATCCAGAGACATCCACTACAAGTTACAAAAGATGCATTTGAACTTGAGTGGAGGAATAAAAAGTTCTTTATTAACGATTAAAAATATCAATATAAGTTTGTATTGAGGAGACAATTCACAACAGTTTCATGCTTTTTTTATTAGTGTGTGCATAATCTAATTGCATTTACCCTTTAAAACATTGCATACTGTGTTATTTCTATAATTGCATATTGTGTTGCATGTAATTGCAAGGCCGGCTGGTATATTTGTATTCATCCTTGAAAATATTGGAACATGTTAACCACATCACCAACGTCAACATAACTCCTGTTCATAAGCGCAGGAAGTTTCATTAAAAAAATGTAACCACTTACTGTAAGTGTGTTAATTTTATTGTTAATAATAAATTTAAGAAACAAATGGTGCATCGTTATCGAAATTAAAAACTAAAACAAGTTAAACTAAAACGGCACTATTTATTGCAAAAAACTAGTTACATTTAGTGAAATTACTTGGCACTGAATATTCATTGCTAATTGAGATAGTAATTTATTTCAACCTAATAAATGTATGTGCACACCAATTTTTACTGTTGCAATCTATATTTCTTTTTCTTAAGTTACACAATAAAGAATGTTTTTTAAGTTTGATTATTTTTTTTTTTTTGTTATTAATGCTTTCTTATAAATTAAGTATGCTAAATTACCACTGAAACAACTCTAATACATTTATTATGGATATTATTCAAAGCTATTTGGAAGAATTACCACCTATTTTGCAGAACAAAGTGAAAAAAAATAGCAAATCATTTTAATAGCCATAAAAAAAAACATAATTTGATGCATTGCATACGATAAAAAAGTAATAAATATATGAGGCATCAGCAAGAGTCTGGTGATATTTTTTAGAAGTTAATTAAATGACCTGTAAAGGGTGTCCTGTGCAGTTGACACAAGTTAAAAGAAAACATTTTCTTAATTAATGGATACATTTTCTCGGCAAAAAGAAAGTTAATTATTAAGAATAATTATTTTGCTATATAAGGGTTTTTGTGATCCCTGGAGATATTGAGAGATCTTTATTTGTCTTTTATGAGCGATATGATAAAAAATTGTCGCGTAGAAACTGCTTTAGCAATGTGTTTTAATTGTGTTACTTGATATAGTGGTTCATAAAATGCTTGCGAGTATAAAATAATGTCTTTTTAAGAAATATTCTTCATAAAAATAAAATAATGAGCACCATGTCTTAGCTTTGGCAATTAATTCTAAAGTTAATATATATTTAATTTTGCTACATACTATATGTTTAAGAAAATATTTGACTATCAATAACATCAATTTAATTTAAAATATTTTATTACAAAGTAAGAAAGAAAGATTTAGAAAAGCAATATCTATGATTCCTCCTTCTGTCAATAATTTTATTTCAAAAGTAGACGTTTCATAAACTAACATTAGCCATTAACCAAAAATGGAAATTCATGTTTTAGTAGTTCAAGTTTTATGAAGAATAAGATCAATTTTTAAAATTATAATACGTTAGTTTTTATAAATAAATTAAAATGTATTTTCTATTATTTTTAAATGGACTAATTTTCATAGATAATTTAGCCATGATAAAATAATAGTTTGTTTATATTACATTTATTTAAATTATTATTATTAATCATAATAATATAACTTCTCAACTGATGTAACAATTTTGATTAATATTAAATTTGATCAACTGTGGACTGGAGAATTGAGCATCGGTGAGATGCGGGCTGTGATGTATCAGCGGAAACCATAATGATTTCACAACTTCTTCTTCAATGGCGCAACAGCACCGTGGTGGGCCATGGCCGTCTGCCTACTGGCCGATTTCGAAACTTGAGATATTTTTCTTTTTCAGGATAGAGTTGTCAACCCTACGCCCAACTCTTTTTGTAGTCTATTCACAAGTAGTGCCTTTAAAATAATGACGTAGTGAGAGGTTTTACAAAATACTAGGTGGCCTTTGGGATAATTTTGTAATAGTTTTTGCGACAATTTTCAATTTTCAGTACAATTTTTGGCGTAAAATTTTGAATATACTTTCAAAGTGAATTTTTTCACTTATCTTTTTTGTTAAATCAATTTGATATCACTTAGGCAAAATTTACAAATTTTAGGAGAAATGAATTTTTTTGCCAAACTTGTAAATAAATTTTAATTTGATTTAAAATAAATTGTAATTTGTTGAACATACACAAAAATATTGTGTATGTTCATCAAATTACAATTTAAAATGCTTAAATTATGCAAAACATCTGCAATATAAAATACAAGATGATTGTGAGAAATTGCAGTTGGATTATAGATAAGTTTTAAAACACAAATAATATGATAAAGGTTAATAAGGAAAATATTTTTACTGAAAATAAGGCTTAAACATCTGGTACAATCTGTCTCCGGCCATCTACCAAGGACTTGTGGCATCCATGCCAAGGCGGGTTGAAGCTGTGTTGAGCACCAAAGGTGGTCCAACTCGTTATTGACAGGTGGTCATAATGTTTTGGCTCTTGAGTGTATATAGGGATAGTGTGAGCTAATAGAATTAATTGAATAATTATTGATTGATATACTTAATTATTTTGATAAGTTAATTTATCTAAGTGATATTTAACACAAAATTTCTTGATGTGAAATGTCTTGAATAATGCGTTTTTTCAGTTTGTTTTCTAGATTTATCAACAGCTTTATTTTTAAATAACTGCCATTATCCAAAAAAATTTCGAACCCAATTTAATATAACTATCTTTAAAAATTTTGGGTGAATATGTCTTTTCAAAACTTTTTTGTCTATTAATTCTTTCAATTAGACATAATTTTTTTATTGCACATTAATATTAATTGTTTTTCATTTAAACTATATTCAACTGTTCTTGTCTGTGGAGTGCAGAATATCAATCATGTTCTTTTTAACTACCCCAGGTTTAAACATCCTAGAAAAATTTTAAGGAAAGAGCTAACATCTCAAAAAGTCAATACTCCAAACTATTATCACAGAGAAATTGTTTTTACAGCTTTTTTAAAGTCTTACATTGATCCTTCTTAAATCTCTCCTTTATCTCTTTTATTTTAATTTTATTTTGTAATAATAAACGTCAATTTCGATTTTTCACGTATATGATATTTGTATTATTTTGTCATTGATCTGCTACTTCTGTAAGTCGTGTATGATACTTTGAGACATACGAGGATTTCTTGTAAATTCCAATAAAAAACGCCAATATAGATTTGTAATGAAATTTTTTATTTATTTTTCTCTCAGCTGTGCAGTTATTTTCGCAATCAAAAATACTAAATTTACTTTCATTGCTATATTAAATTCGCTGCCATAAAAAATGGCACATTAAGAAAAAAGCACTAATTCTAGACAAAAATTTGAAAATTAATCACCCTGGCATAGTCTATCAGCAGTAGATATGCTGCAGACAGACGCTTTATCATCAGAAATGCACTTAGGGTGACATTGAAGAAAATATCAGCAATCATCGGAGAAGAATCATTAGCATGCTAGAGCCTCAGTGATCAGCTGAGTAAGTTTTCTGCCACCTCGACTACTTACTTGAAGTAGAAGTCAGACAAAGCCTATAAGCCTACGACAAGCACTACTACTACAAGCCGACTAGTCTTGAAGGCTTACATCTATATGCAAATAATTAAAAGTTCATTATAATTAGACATTATGTAGACCAGTACAGGACAGTGATGTGCACTCATTTTAGACAAAAATTTGAAAATTAGTCGCCCTGCGATATTCTATCAGCAGTAGATATGCTGCAGACAGACGCTTTATCATCATAAATGCATTTATGAGGGCAATGAAGAAAATATCAGGAATCATCGGAGAAGAATCATTAGCATGATAGAGCCTCAGTGATCAGCTGGGTATGTTTCCTGCTGCCTCGGCAAACATAACAATATTGTAAGGACGTTTTAAGATTAAGCTATGTTATTGTAAGACAGTGAATAGGTTTCTATACACGAAGTTAAATATTAGCCAAAATACAGCATGTTAAAAAAATCATCAGTTCTATAGGACATAAGTTTCAGAGGATTGATACCAGACATTTTTTAGTTAGTACAAGAATAATGCTAATTTGACGTCTCTTTAAAGATTGCTTTTGCTCTTATTAATGGGAATTTTGGTATAATTCCTAAGGGTAACAGAAATCTGTTACTAGAAATCTGTCTGTCTAAAAGAAATATGAATAGCTAAGTCTTGCTTTAAATATTGAAATACTGTATTATAGAGACTTGACATATTGTATTATTATAATATTGTAGTGACAATCGTTTATAATATTCAATTCATCAAAATTATATCATATTAGGGACGAGAACCCTCAATCATATGGAGGAACAAATCATTACTAAAAAAAACTAATTGTATCTTTCAAAGTTATTTTTAAAATAAAAATCTATGGAAAGCATTCTATAAGCACATACACCCGTGTGTATGTATGTATACATGTATACACACACGCACACACACACACACATATATATATATATACAGAGAGAGAGGGGGGGCAGAGATAGATACCATCTACTAATATATATCCTAGAATGTTAAATATCCCTTTACAGTGCAAATCATAAATAAGATAACTTCACATTTTAAAAGTAGGATAAAATATGGATAGAATAGATGAGACAAATTTCATAACCCTCCAGCATATTTGAAAACAATGTTTCACATTTGTTTATGTCTATTGTGACTAGTGCATTACTCCTTTTTCCATCTTTCTTTGTTTTTCCTCGAGCAGTTTGCTTCTTGATCTATGAATAAAAGCTTTTAAAGCACTTTCGAACAATTTTTTTGTCGAACAAAAGAAATAATGGTACCTTCATAAACACTTCCGATTTTAGAATTTCATTAATCCACTGGGACGAAGTAAAACAACCCATTCGCTGAACTGAAAACGGCGTTTGTTTTTCGAATACGCTCTCTGTATAATCCACTAAGCTATTCAAAAACCTTATCGTCGAATTCATTCTGTGTTGATAAATCCTCCAGATCAATGATGTGAAAACAAATTACGGCTGTTGAGACAAATAGTCGACAATTCCTTTAAGTCTCGAAGCATTTTGATGCGCTTTGAAGAGGTTACGGCATAAGGAATACGTATTTCATCATAATCCTTGTATAAAAAGCTTACTTTGAAATTGAGAAACTGCATATTGTGTAATTTAATTTTCTGTTTATGTGAGTTGGATAAAAGGAATTTTCGATGGAAGTAGAATTTAAATGGAATATCTTGAAGAAGATTATTCATTTTAAGTCAACAAAACTTGAATATAGTGACAACACATTTTACATTAAAAATCTTTTGAAATATTTGTTTGTCCAATTTTAATTAATTTTAAATTTACTATAGAAAATTATTATTATTACTTAGGTTTATTACTCTTTATAGAAAATATTAACTGGTTTTAATTAATTGAATAATTTAATTTTATGAAAAGTTTATTTAACTCAAATATTTTATGTTTAAAGAACAAAGAAAAAATTTCACTTTCCTAGCTTTTTAATTAATATATTATTGAATTTCAATCTTTAAATCATTCAGTAATAATTGAAATGTTAATAAAAGATTTTTACACTGCACTGCACACATTTAGAATCAAGAAATCAATTTAAAACATATCTTTTTAAACTATTCCATAATAAAGTATTAAAAAATATTGATTATTCTTTTATTGTGCATTTATTTAATGTTTATTTATTTTATTTCCATTTGCTTTGTTTGTGATTTTTTAGAAAATTACTTAATTTTTCTGTACTTATAATAATTGTTTCAGATAAAAAAAATATTAATGGGAGTTTTTATTTATTTTTTATTTTTCCTAATAATGTGATGAGTATTTCAGGAGTCGTTAAGTGTCGGTCTGCAATCACAGTGTCTAAAACATAAATTACAAATCCTATATTTTGTGTTAATGTTATAAAAAAATTGTTCTTACACAAAAAAAATAAAATTATTATTCTATGTTTATGAAACAGTGTCGTGTGCAAGCAGGCGAATTTAAAAACCTGGGTTTTTTTTTAATACCTAAAGACAAAAATAGATGCGAACATTTTATTGGCATATTCTGTGATTTGGAATTTGAGTATTACCAGAGACTCTGTTTGGAATTTACAACATTGTATTCTGTGTCCTACAAAATATCAAACATATACAGTTAAATTATGAACTACATAAATTATTGCAATTTAATATTCAATAAAATCATTACTTTTACTTTTTTATACTCTTAAAAATGATTTTAGAAATTATAGTACGTCATTATTATAACGTGTCAGTATTTTCAGTAAGAAATATAAAGTGAAAAGTTTTATGTCAAAAAGTGTACGTGTCTGGAGAATAAACAAGAGAACCAGCCAAGCAAATAAAACCAGACCTTGTTACCATTTCTTCAGATGTAACGAAATTTCTATGAAACTGGCTTTTCGTCCTCTTTGACACCGAGACACTTCTCAAGGACACGATCTATATCAGAATATGAGGAAGACTGTTTCAGGACATGACGTTTATTTTTTCCCACCCACTTTTAAAACTAGACCAGTCTCTTTTTTCCAATGACGTTGAGGATCCTATTTAAGCCATATTTTCTGGCGTATTTACTTAATTGTACGATTTGAAAACTTTTGATATCGTTCGAATCAATTGAGGTGCTGTGATTTGTTTAAAAACACTGAAGGGGGGACTTATCGATTTTTGGGGTGCAGGGAGCGATAAAAGGTGATCGGGGCGCCAGATTGGGGGGATCAATATCCGGGTCATTGTTCGTGGCCGTGCCGCCGAAGTGTCGGACGTCCCAAGACTTTATGAAAGCCAATCAATCAGTGCGCGGCAACCTGTGATACCGTGTCCTACAGGCTGGTTGCACACCGCACTGTTGTTGTTCTTTCATAAAGAGACTGACTTAAAAGACCCTCAGTGAAAAGGATTTATTTAGGTCTTTGAGAAAAAGATTGGGTTGAGTAATTTAATTTTGTTTCACTACTTTTATGGTGTGTTGCAAAAGTAGCAAAGATGTATTTTTTTCAATAATGGGGGAAGGATCATTCTTTTACAGGCATGGAAGCGTAATGCACGGGAAATTATTTTACTTTTACATCTAGTGCGGCTTGTAATACATATATATATATATATATATATATATATATACAGAGAAAGAGAGAGAAAGTCTATGTGTATAGGATTTTCGCAATACATGTATCAAATTATTTTTGTGTAGTATATGTTGTGTGTGTATAATGCTTCTAATTTGCATGGGATAATAGATATATTTGAAGTCAATACAATTTTGAGCATTGCAATTCATTGATGCGGGATTTGCAATTCATATGCCAGTTTATTATATATATATGTGTATTTCCTAGAAGTGCGATAAGCTTCTACTACAACACTTTTTAAAAGCTTTTTCTAAAAAAAAATTACAGTTTGAAAAATCTTTGTGCCATAAAATATATTTTTGTGTTTAATAATTTAGAAAACAGCGATTTTAGGCGGATAACAGAAAACAAATATTCATCCATGTAGAAGATAGTTAAAAATAAGAAGAAAATTTGAAAATAGAAGAAATAAATTATTTATTAATATGCATACAGCTAATTTTGGATAATTAGAATAAAATATGCGTAACATAAAAAGCAGCATGTATATATTGCATAGGCTAAAATAACTTGCTTTTTTTTTTTTTTTTTGGTTGTTTTAATATTATATCTCAAACCGTAACAAATAATGTGATCACTATTTATGATTAAATTTTTAAATAATTAGTAAATGCAACTAACTTAATTTTTGTCTATCAATACACTCTAATAAGTTTGAACAACATATTTATAAAATGTGTTTTCAAAAATGTTTTTCAAGTTTTATGTTTATTAAAATTGATTCATTAATACTAAATTATAAGCTTTAAGATAAATTACATTTCAAAATTCCCTTTAAATAACGTTTTTACATAAATTATGCATGTTATTTTAATTTATAAAATGATTCAAACGCATGTAATAAATGTAATCAATTTAAATTATATAGATAATGATGTCCCCCTTTGTTGCATTTTCGAATTTATAGTTCAATTTTGATATGTTTCATTTAGGACTTATAAATCAGAAATTACTGTATTATACTGAGACAAAATTCTTGTAACTGAGATCCTTTGATGAATAGTAGAATAAAGGTCTTCATTCTTGCAGAGTTTAAAAAACTTGAAATATATTCCAAGTTGATGAGTGCTTATATTCCAAGTTTCTAAATCAAACAACTCTTTCGAATTGAATTCCTCCGTTTATATTTCTCAAGTTAACTTACCCATTTTATTCGAAAAAAAGATTCTTATAACTGAGATTCTTCGATGAATAGTAGAATAAAGTTCTTCATTCTCGAAGAGTTTAAAGAACTTGAAATAGTTGCTGAATGCTTATATTCCGAGTTATTCTAAGTTTCAACATCAAATGACTCTTTCTAATTGAATTCCTCCTTTAGCATTTCTAAAGTCTTCTTATCCATTTAATTCGAAAAAAGATTATTATAACTGAGAACCTTTAATGAATAGTAGAATAAAGATCTTCATTCTCGAAGAGTTTAATAGAACTTCAAGGAGTTCCTAAATGCTTATATTAAGAGATGATGATTATACTCATCAAATGACCCTTTCGAACTGAATTCCCCCTTTTACATTTCTCAAGTCATCTTAATCATTTAATTCCAAAAAAATCATATAACTGAGATCTTTTGATGAATATTAGAGAAAGTGTCTTCATTCTCGAAAAGTTTAAAGAATGCTAATATAGTTGCTGATTACTTATATTACGTGTTGATGAGTCTACACATAAAATAATTCTTTCAAATTGAATTCCTCGCTTTACATTTCTCAAATCAACTTACCCATTCAATTCGAAAAAAAAAAAACCTGTAACTGAAATCTTTTGATAAATAAAGGTTATCATTCTCCTAGAGTTTAAAGAATTCGAAATAGTTGCTGAACGCTTATATTTAGAATTGATGAGTTTGAGTTTTCATACTCGACAAGTTTAAAGCATGCTTATATTAAGAGTTGATGAGTCTACACGTAAAATAACTCTTTCGAATTGAATTCCTTCTTTTACATTTCTCAAGTCATCTTACCCATTTAATTCGAAAAATAATTTCTGTAACTCTGATCCTTTGATGAATAGTAGAATAAAGATCTTCATTCTTGTCGAGTTTAAAGCATGCTTATATTAAGAGTTGATGAGTCTACACGTGAAATAATTCTTTCAAATTGAATTCTTCTCTTTACATTTCTCAAATCAACTTACCCATTTAATTCGAAAAATAATACTTGTAACCATGATCCTTTGATGAATAGTAGAATAAAGGTCTTAATTCTCGAAAATTTTAATAGAACTTGAAATAGTTGCTGAATGCTTATATTCCGAGTTATTCTGAGTTTCTACATCAAGTAATTCTTTCGAATTGAATTCCGCGTTATACATTTCTGAAGTCATCTTACCCATTTAATTCGAAACAAATCTGACACTGGAAAAGGGAATAAATGACTCATGTCCAGCGGTATCGACTAAATGTCAGCCCCCTGCGCTAGTTATTGCGTATCATCACCCCCACTATTGCCCTGACATCGCCAATCTTTTCCGAAAGGAATACAATAAAGCTTCAGTCCTCCCGAGGATCGATAGCTTTTAATTAATTCTTCACCAGCCATGCTCCCCGAAACTTTTCCCAGACTCCTACCATGTAAGTTGGGGATAATGGGTCACACAGAGACTTTCGGTGTCTCTATAATTGGCTGGAAGAAGGAACTGCGTTCAATCTACCTTCCCTGACATTCCCCCCTCTCTCATCGGCCTAACATTCGATCAGATAATTATCGTCACTTTAGGCGAAAAATTTCCCCCGTCACTTCTGACTTAAAGCAAGTGATTTATTCAAAATGATAAAAATAAATTGAATTTGATTTCGGCCATTCATTGATACGAATGGTCCGAATGTGATAATGAATCACGTGAAAGTTTAAAATTTTATTAGTATATCAGACAAGAGTGATTCCGAGATTCATATTCAATGAACGAATGACTCTTTTAAAGGTAATTCGAATTAGAAAGTTACTAATATGGAATCGGTGAAGTATCTAAAAATCGGTGAAGTATTCACCGATTTTTAGGTGGCATATGTCAACTGCCACTTACTGTAATTTTTATAAATATTAATGATGCCACTGTCATTTATTGTATATTCATCAATAAATCTTCTGACAGTGATAATCAAAGACGAGTCAAATATCGAATTTTTTTGTCAGAAATTGAAATTCTTAGTAATTTCGATTCAATTGATGGTGAATACCTAGTGGATAACGATATTTTTTATTTCATTAAAAGACAGTATGTAATCACCGCCACTATAAGGTAATTTTTTTTTTGTTATTGACATCAAAATCTTAAAGCCGATGGCCGAGTGGCTAGATCTCTGGCGTTCGGTACCACAGGGTTCGAGTCCTGACGGTGCCGTGGACGTTTGTACTGATTCGGAATCCGCTTTAAACAGTAGGTCCCTGTCTCATAGGATCGTATAGCATTTTGGGGTTACTTCTACTCATGTCCGTAGCCTATCTTCAAGTTGCAATTGTAGACGCTACTTTAGGATCCCGTTTTGGCCAAATAAAACTTTTTTTTTTATTTAATAGACAAAGTATGCGGTTATTTACTATAGATAGAGTTTGATTTTTCATTGTTCAATATTAAATAATATCTTTAGTTCATCGGTTTTTTAAAAACTTTGATTTTAGTAAACAAAAAATTGCTTACAATCAATTTATCTTAAAACTATTTAATTAATAATTAATCTTATTTAATTAATGACAGAAATAAAAAAAGAAGATTGGGCAATTCACCATCAAATTAGAACAAACATAGCGTAGCGAAATCATAATATGAGATGCATATTATGATTTCAAATTTATGCAATTTCATAAAGAATTAAAACACCATATATATTTAATTTTTTGTATATAGATTCCTTTGAAAAAAGAGAAGTATAAGACTTGATTTATTACCGTGCTTATACCAGCTATTCTACAACATATTTATTCAAAATGTTACAAAATAATTTAATATCTTCTTTGTCAAAATAAAATTTAGTTTCATAAAAAAATCATTGTTTTAAATAAAAAATTTGCATTCTACATGTTTTTCAACTTAAAAATTTTGTTACAATAGAATATTATGAAAATAGGAACTGAAAGAAGTGAATCTACTGTCACTAGGGAACAAGAAATGTTTTTTGACTTGAGTTTCTCGCATGACAGCACTAATGGTTGTGTCGACAATGTGTGCCACAAAAAAACTCTCTCAAATCCATTGCAGTGGTTGACAAACATACAGAAAAAAGACAGAATGGGTATTCTGCTTTTTTATTTCTAAAACAAAACATAAATAACTTATATGTCTATGAAAGATTGCGAGCATATATTAAAAATGCATTTTCATAAATATTTTTCTATAATCAATAATTATTTTCACATTAATATTTTTCATAGTCATAATGCATTGACTAACATTTTACTTTAAAAAAAAATTGCTTTTTAAATATTTAGGAGACTAAACTTTTACTCAAGTCTAAATTATTTGGTTTTAATGCAGTTCAGTTCAATTTTTACAAAAAAATTAATCTAACTCCATCTGCAATCACAAAAGCAGCTTTCAAGTAGTTGTTATTATAAAAATAATTTCTTTGATTTTACACAAATAATTTTTCTTTGAAAATGTTTTTCAAAATTTTACATTCCGCTCTTAGTTGCAAATAAAGTATTTTCTGAATAACAAAGAGTTTATTTTTTAGAAATATATTCATTCCTTTCACTCATCGATTTTTCAGTCTGTCAAAATTAAAAATAAATTATTTATAATATGTCTTCTTTATCTTTCCTTCTAATTCTTCTAATCTAGGCTTCATTTTTCAAATTTGGTATGATACAATCAAGCTATCTATATATAAATATTCAATTTTTATGAAATACTTTTTGGTTAATTATGGACTTGGTAATTATTTTTTAACGATTAATTGAAAAAATAATTGAAAATACCACTCAAAAATTTTATTTTATGAATTAAAATTCCTGTTTATACAAATACTTTAATTGCTTTTCTCATGAAATACAACATACAAAATTTATTTACTCAAACATTAATCATTAACAAATATAAGAATACTATGCACTTTTTAGTTTCCAAATTTTTTAAATGAATTTTAGTAAACCACACTACATGTTGGCAGGCACTAAACTTGAAAAATATGCTCTAACTATTACTGATGACGCAAATTTAAGACAGCACCAGCTTAATTCATCAACATGCATCATATAATGGCAAGCATTAGAACTTTCTCCATGCGACGTGTGGTAACTTACTCATCAAAGGCGATAAATTAATGAGGTATCGTAAAATGTAACATTTATATCAGAAATTTCGGATTTTATTGGTTAGTATATTTCACCAACAAATAATTTGCATTTTTAGATATTTGTCTTTTTTTCCCAGCACCACTATTTAAAGCCTATATAAAATCTGAAGATTAAACTTACCCTTAATGATTGGCGAAGCACTAGCACTCTTAGGAGTTACAGGAGTTAGTTAATTAGTTATTAGTTAGTTAGTTAGGAGTTAAATGAGTTATTGTTCAAAAGTTTACAAGAAGTTTCACGATTGCTTTTGTTACCGAGCAATTGCTGACTTCTGGCACCTTGCTGTTAGACGGATTCCCTCGTAGAGCCAGTGGAAAGCGTCTCAGTTTGAGTGTGGCCCAGAGAGAGCGAGATGCGAGTTCCCGTTAGTGTATGGCTCATGTGGTCATGACTCCATGTAGAGGAGAATGCTGCTGATAATTTAATCTTGCTTCATTTTTTCTTTTTGTAAATATCATGCATGTGTCATTTAAGTCATACAATAAATTTTACATTTAAAAAACTAAGCTGTAGTTGGATGTTTTTGATAGTATCAGATACCACAATTAGTATTTTTGGAGGCACCAACGAGATCCTTAAAGTCATGCAGGCGATTCTAAGGTATGCCAACCTCTCTCGAAAATAATTTTTGGGTTATTTAACAGGCCTACAAATTTGAAGGATATGATTATACATTGTGTTCAATTGAGTTTAAAGATAATCTTTCCACAAATCCAATGTTAAAATTACAACCTGTAATTTAACTTCTTTTTAGAGCAACATTGCTCGTAGTATTATAAAATTAATCTTGTACTTAAGTTTGTTTTTATAGCATCATTGCTCATGTGTATTAAAAGACCTATACTTAAATTTAATTTCAAATCATCATTGCTCAAAAATTTGAAAATACATCCACTACTTCGGATTTTTTCTAAGGAACATCATTGCTCAAATTAAGTATTAAAAATACGTCCGGTATTTTAGAACTGGTATTTTATAAATTATTATTTCTTAAATCTTAGAAAAAGAGACATCTTAGAAGAAGACGACACGGAGAAAAGATTACTACTTGATCAAACAGAAGAATTAAAGAATCTTTTATGGAAAATTTCTACTTGTTTTTCATGCAATCCTGTCATGGACTTACTAATTAGTCAGTCCACGACATTGAGCTGATTAGTAATGATCCCATAAGAATAAACATATTTAAATTTTTGCCTCGTCAAACAGACAATCTTAAATTGAAATTCTGAAAATGCTTGATCATAAAATTATTGTGCTTGGGGAATCGGACTATACTTCAGAAAATGTTGCTAATTGATTCGATTGCTAAAGATGCATTGCCTATATTAAATTAAATGTTATTATTAAAACCGAGTATTTTCCTTAGCCTAATCTAGAGGAAAGAAAATAAACTGTAGCAAAGGCTAAATACATCACTATCTTAGATCTATACAGATAATGTTGCCAATCTCATGTGGCCATGGCTCCATGTAGAGGAGAATGCTGCTGATAGTTTTGTCTTCTTTTGTAAATATACTGCATATGTTACTTATGTCGTAAAATAAATTTTATATTTAAAAAAATAAGTTGCGATTGAATGTTTTTGATTATAGAAGACACCACACCACGTGCCTACTGCCCAGGATCCAAGGATGGCATTTTGTGATTTGTACTTTTATCCACTACTTTTTTAACCTTATGGTTTTTGGCATATAAATATAGTCACCGTTTTTAGCTGAGCTGACAAAGAATGAATTGGAAACACGGCCGTTTATATGTTAATTATGTGTTTATGTTATATGTTTATATGTGTTATATTTTATCTGTTTTTATGCTTTATATATTTACAATATCCATTACATGTACTTCCTAGAAATACAATCAGGCAGCATAAGAAAATCATCATAACATTTGCAATTCCACAACCCTGCAGTGCTTCACATTCAGATCTTTAAAAAAAAATAAAACATTCGAAAAGCGCATAAGCTGCAAGCAACGAGACCGGTAATCGTTAGACGATCAAAAATATTAAAAGGGTAAACGACTAGAAATGCATTGGCAGATAAAAAAAAAGAATACAAATATTTTGACAAATTATTACAAATTGCGAAACAAGTTTTTAAGGAAATATGTAAAATTCAAAACAATAATAATAAATAAATATTGAATTCAAATACAAATTGCGAAAACCCCAAAATAATTCAATTATATATATATATAAATATATATATATATATATATATATATACTTAACCATAAGGAACGTTGCCCAGGGTGCACCACTAGGCGGTAGGTCTACATTGCTCTCTTGAACATTATATTTGCACTTTACCACCGGTCCACGAGTCATACGAAAACTACATTAAAGAAGAAAACTGCCACTATCAAAAAAATTGAATCAAACTTATCTTTGGATAGAAAATAAATTAATTTCTAAGTTAAGAAAAGATTACCTTCTTCGCCTAATTTTATTAAACTTTTTTTCCCGAAATGAAAGCTTATAAATATCCATTTATTAACAAATGCATGTTTCCATGACATTCTTATTATTCTCATAACTAATATACTGCTGTAAAATGTCACAGCGCCACCTCCACTGTCGTAAAATTGCTAAAGTGAGAAAAATGTATCTTTAATTGCCTTTTTTTACTTAAAACTGATGAAAAAAAAAGATTAATCTTACATATCTATCTCCATGACAACGATACAAAATTGTAAATGCGTGTTGTTAATGCCAGTGAATAGAATAAATGAACTTTGGCAAGGCAAATCGCGTAAGGAATTATTTCTATTGTGAGATTTTCTCCCAGCATAGTAATTGAATTTCTCTCCCTAATATCACTAGCGAAGATTCGGTAGTTACTCCTGGAATGCTGAATGATACTGTCAAAGTTTCTGTCGTTGATAAGTTAAAATCTTTATAAATTTAATTTTACTATTCGACAGAAAAGAGTTTAAAAAGGTAAAATTTATGACAAATGATTTCAAATATTTAAAAGAAAATTTTCAAAATACTTTTTCCAATTTGCCTTTGCTACTTTTTTAAATAGTAAGGGAAAGTAATTTTTATTTATTTCATAAAAGCTTCGGTTGAAAAAGACATTGGCTAATATCATTTATTCAAGAATCTACGTTTCATATTTTTCATTAGTTAGACTTAACATCTTTTACAACAACGTAAGTTTTATAACAACTTCTCTATGATTAAAAAACGTATCACTCTTTTACCAATAGAAGTTTAATAAGACTTTAAGTGTTGTATTCAAACAGTTTGGCAAAAGTCATGACTACAACAACTATTATCTCAATTTATTCGAATACGAATTTTCCCAATCTTTACAACAACAATTTACTCAAGGATCTACGTTTCATAATTTTCATTAGGTCGACATAACAACTTCTATAACATCATTAGTTTTATAACAATTTCGTTATGATTAAAAAAATGCACTTCTTTTTTGCCAATAGCAGTTTAATAAGACGTTAAGTATTGTATTCAAGCAATTTGACAGAAGTCATGACTACAGCAGCGATTATTTTCGTTTCCATCATAAGAAAGTATAATATACTAAGTATTGATATTATTTACAATTGAAGAAATAGACAAGTAAACATGACTTTCTATATGTCGGCGATCCTGCATTATTCCGACCGGAATCGACCAAAATTTCATTAAGTCAGCTGATGTAGTTGTGATATTGACCAACTTTCCTTTCATCGTAGCAGTAATGATGCTAGAAGTTTACGTGTTCATATGCTTGATAATTTGGAGGCAAATGTCAATTCATTGAGGCATTTGAAGGCAGCACTAAATTATGTTTTTTTGACAGTGAAGAAATCCCTAATTCTGTAATTTTTAAATGATTAATTTTTCTTATCGTAAGTCAATTTATTATCCAATTTATTTTTGGAATATTTGGTTTGACTTCTTTTCTCATCTTTAAACGTTCTGAGTCAAATTCGTTTGCCGCTTCTTCTTGTAAGATTTGGACACATTCATGTAATTTTTTTTTATTTTCATTCCTATTAGGAGTTCAAATATCATTCATTTATTGCTTTTACAAGTATTGTTATGTTGAAATGATGTAATAAATTGATGGGTTTGAATCATTTGACAGAATCTTCTTAAATTCAATTTCGCAAGGATTGATATTAATTTTCTATGTACTTTTTCTACTTGCCCCTTTTTTCTAGGTACTTCTTTCTTCTAGGTAATTACTCCCGGAATGCTGAATGATACTGTCAGAGTTTCTATCGTTGATAAGTTAAAATCTTTATAAATTTAATTTAACTATTCGACAGAAAAGAGTTTAAAAAGGTAAAATTTATGACAAATGATTTCAAATATTTAAAAGAAAATTTTGAAAATACTTTTTCCAATTTGCCTTTGCTACTATTTTAAATAGTAAGGGAAAGTAATTTTTATTTATTTCATAAAAGCTTCGGTTGAAAAAGACATTGGCTAATATCATTTATACAAGAATCTGCGTTTCATAATTTTCAATAGTTAGACATAACATCTTTTACAACAACGTAAGTTTTATAACAACTTCGCTATGATTAAAAAACGTATCACTCTTTTACCAATAGAAGTTTAATAAGACTTTAAGTGTTGTATACAAATAGTTTGGCAAAAGCAGTTTGGCAAACTATTCAAATATCTGCAACCGTTGAACAGTTTGTTCACAATAGTCTTTGAATTCTTTCAAGAAAAATGCGGAATCTCTTGCATTGAGGATACGAGATGGACTGCCAAATGTTTTCTGTTGTAAAATTATTTTCTCTAACGCATTTAGAGCTGTGGAGGATCTAATAGGATATAACCATGTGAATTTCGTGAGAGAGTCAATGACAGTAAAGATATTCTGATATTTGACAGTGGTTGGTAGAGTTCCTTTGAAGTCAATGTGGCACGTGTAAAGGCATGTAACGTCTTTGAAATAGGATAAAGAAAACCATCATGTTTCATTTGTTTTATTTGTTTGAATACATGGTATGCAATTTGTAATCCCACTTTGCGTTAACTGCTGTAGATCTGGAATTTAAAATTCTTGTTTAACAATATCTTCTGTTTTTGAAGGTCCAAAATGACCTTTTGATGAGCTATTTTAGTGACTTTTATATTTCCATATACTTTGGGACGACTAATAACTCTTCCATTTACAAGTTTGTATAATACATTTCGTTTATGGAAACCATCAGGTGATAACCATAACCATTATGGTGAAGGTTATTCCATAACCACTCCGTTTATGGAATAAACATCATCCTAACCATTACCATCAATTATGTAATTGCTTTAAATTAACAATGCATACGTCATGTGATTGTGGTGCTTTAATTACAGTGGTCGCATTTTCTTCTATCATAATTAAAATTGGATACCTGCTTAAGATAACAAAATGCATCATTTTTTTTTTCTGGATGACGAAATATTTCGTAGTTAAAATCTTCGGGAAATAAAGCCCATCTAGAAATACGAATTGTTAAATCAGGGGAAAGCAAATCAATCAATGGGAATACTAAAATTTTCGTCGAGCAAATATATTCCGAATTTTTTTAAGGTGCAATGTTTGATAAAACTTCCAACTCCTAGTTCCAATATTTTTCTTCAATTGGATTGGTTTTTTGAAGCAAACCCATGCTTATCCATGCTTTTTTGTATCTGTGGCATTTCAGTATCTCTATTCCGTTTGAAACTATAAAGCATTAGGGATTGTCAAGAAGTTCTTTCAGTTTAAAGAAAGTATTTTTCAGCTCTTCTTGAAAGATTAATTGTTCAGGCTGTCTCAATAATCACTAAAGAACTTAGTGATTATTGAGACATAAATTATGATATAAATTTCCAAGGAAACTTCGAATTTTCAAATTGGTTGATTGAGGGAAATTTGGGACAATTATGGATTCGCTGATGATGGTTGGATAGTGCCGCTTTGTATGCTGTAAGCTAAAAACTGGACTTTTTTTTAAATACTGATTTTTTTTTTATCTATAGTTCGAGTACAGTCTAAAACCTTTATAGACTAATAATGCCTTCTTCTTTATCAATAGAAGGTATTAGTAAGCCATCCATGTACATTATGACGTTGACCTCTTTCATCAAATAAAGAAAATTATTGGAAAACATTAGGGCTTGGGATAAGACCAAATGAATTTTCAGAAATTCATACTGACCATTGTCGTGTGCTACAAATTATGCCTATTTATGATTTTCCTTCTCAAGAACTACATGAAGTATCCATTTTTCAAATTGATGGTCATGAAAACTTTGTCATTCCGCAATTAACATAATATAGCATCGATTAGCAGCAAAATAAAAAGCTTTTTCATCATTTTGCGATTTAGTTATTTTAAGTTGACTTTTGCTTCCATAATTTACGGAAAGTCTCATCGTATTGCCTTTTTATCCCGAGTACGACAGGCCTTGCATAATCAGAAGAACTATGGTAATAATGATGAATTATAGCTTAATGATTCCATCTTTACACCATTCATTATTTTTTTCTCAATTTCACCTATAGTTTTGCTTCTTGATAAACTGGTGTGTCATCTTTTAATATTTTCATTTTGACGCAGAATTTGGAGTACATACAAATTTATAGTTTGTGAAAAGTTAAATCAAATTATGCTTAATATCGTTATCAGAAATGTGGTAAAGATTAATTTTCTCTGTATCAGTAATTTCAATGAGATACAAAAAAATCGTTTCTATTTGATACATCACCTCGACCAATTAAGTACGATAAAGAATAATATTGATATTAGCACGATCAACTTTCAACATTAGACTTTGGATATTCAATTTTGATTTTACAGTTTACTTTATGATAGTTCGTATTTATTTATATTTCTAATCTTAATTTCTCCCATTCAAATTCCATATGATTTGTACAATTTTCTTTCTTCGAGTTTATATTGGCGTTTAATTTCTTCACTTTGTAGTTTTCTTTTGATCTTTTTTTTTTTTTTTCTTCTTTATTTTTAGGTTCATCTGTTATAATATATAATAATTATTTTACTATTCCTGCGCCTTCAATAATACTTTCAGTTATCAGCGTATTTAGTTGGAAATTCTTTAAAATATCAATCTTTTCAATTCCTAACTCAGATTCGAATCTCTGGCGCTTCAAGTGTATTTTAACGCTTTTCAGAGATACGCCAGTTCGAGTTGTAGTTTTTATAATTAAACATTCTAAAAAATACACACAAAACTATATACAGTATTACAATTACACCTTCACATAATATTAAAACGGCAACCTCTTTATAGAACTTTTCAATAGTAAGCCCTTTTACTACATTACGTCTGTCACAAAGTAGGAAAAAATTAAAGCACACCTATCTTCAAGTTCCAAGTGAACACTCATCACATGATGGGTGTCAACTTCAGAAATGCGCTTACGTATTATCCCATTGTTTTGCACGGGACTCTCCGATTTGTTTACTTCTTTGCGTTGAAAAAGAATTGTTAAATATGGCCGCGTGCTTGCTCGTGTCAAGAAGTTTGTAAAAGAAGGGCTTTATTTCCCCCTATACGTAAGAAATTAGTTATTAGAATATAGAATTTTTTAAAACCAATTTTATTGAGCATATGAAATTCACATCTGAATTATATTATAGCTAAATTCCTATATCATGTAAATTAGATAATTTTTAATTTGATGAATATCTAGTATACTTATATATTAATTAAAAGTCATTTTGCCCATTTAAAATTAGTTTTAGGCAAATATTTATAAATTTTTTATCATAACCTATGAGTTTTTCTGGCAAAACTCTGTACATTTGGCGAAAATATGAAAAAAAAAATTTACAAATTGTACAACGATTTTCAAAACAAGCGCTTTCATCTCTTAAATATTTACATAAATGTACGCTTAGTGTTTCTCAATATTTGTCGTTTTTCATTCTCTGAATAGATACAATTATTATTATGTTTTTTGATATTTTTCATTTGAAGCTATATTCATTTCAAAAACATCCGCGATTTTTTTTAAATAAAAAAAATAGTGTGCGTTTACAGTATAAGCTAAATGTGTACAAGTTACATTCATTTTAAAAACATTTGAGACTTTTTTTGTAAAAAATTTTTTTTTTTTTTGTAAAACCAATAGTGTGTGTGTGCTTAAAGTACATACTTTTTAGTTATGTAGTCACATTTTTTTTCATGGCTTCTGCAATGAAATATTCAAATATTTAATGTGAATGAAAATTCAGAGAACTTTCACAAAACCTTTAGAATACTTCAAAGTAAAATTTAATCACAAATAAAGTTAAACATGAAACGTTAAATAAAATTACTTTTAGAAAGATATCTATGGCAAATATTTCAAAGCTTTTCTGTCTCTTTTTATTAAAGTCTTGAAGCTTAGACCTTTGATGAAAACATTGCAATTCTCGACTTTTTTTATTTTTTTTTATTCTTGTGTGATTTCATATTCAATGAGTTTACTGAGTGAAAATGTGTTCCACTAATCACAAAGAAAGAAAGATTGTTTAATGTAGGCCACAGAGCCAAACAAACTTTAATATAAGTCAATAATGTAAAATATTCGTTTTACCAATAATACTTTATTTAAACTATGTCTCACATTTTAACCAAAAATAATCGTCGTGCTTTAACTAAAAAAGAATTGTTCAAACACATTTCAAAAGTAAAGATGTTCAAAAAAGACAAAAATAATAATAAGTCCTTCTGTAAATACTCCTTGGCTTTGATCAATAAGGCAAAATATAGCGAAATTCTTTTTTTTTTTCATAATTTATACTTCCGTTTTAAAATTATTCAGTTTGACTTAAATATATATTTTTTTTCTCAAAACTCCAAATTCGCTGGTTTATTTTGAAATAGAAATAGAGCTGGCATAAAAGTAGATTCTTTTAAATCTATAACTCTCAGTATGTATATTTTACCCTCAAATAAAACTTTCATATTTTACTGCTGTAGAAAAAGGCAAAAATATTCTATTTATTTGTTTCATAAACTTTTTGAAACTAAACTATCATTAACTCAACTATTATTAAAAAATAAACTTTTATTAAAACTGTAAAATACTATTAAACCTATTAAACATTATTTTTTAATTCAACTGTTTTAAAACAAACAAAAAAATATTACATTTATTATTGAGTATAAAATATAAATATATATATATATATATATAATTTAGATATACCTACTAAAATGTTTTGTTTTCTGTGCAAAATTTATATATAGTTGTGTCAAAAATCTTTTAAAATAATGTAACTAATGTATTTATAACACATTTATTAATAATAATTTCATTGTAATATATCAATAATTTTACATCAATAATTTATTTTAAATATACATCAATAGTTCTACATCAATAATTTATTTTAAATATACATCAATAGTTCTACATCAATAATTTATTTTAAATATACATCAATAATTCTACATCAATAATTTATTTTAAATATACATCAATAATTCTACATCAATAATTTTTTAAAAATATATCAATAATATATTTTTAATGAACATATGTATCCGCTTCAAGTCTTAACTAAAAGTTAAATTGTTCAAGACCCGTCCTATCTTATAATAATTTTTTTTTTTTACATAAACAAAAACTCATTTTTTTAAAAACGTATCTCATCTAAAAATATCTTAAAATTTAAAAATATAATGTCCCGTGTTTAAATAAGAAATAAATTATTGAACATTTGGTCTTCTAGAACATGCATTTTTTTCTCGAAATGGCCAATTTATTATTTATTTTTTTATATTATATTATATATATATATATATATTTTTATACATTACATACCTATTTTTTTTAATATCTTTATACATTACATATTTATTTTTTAATATTTTTATATATTTTTATACTTAATTTAATAATATTATATTGAAGTTGCAAATCAGTTTTCTATCATTTCTGAGACATAACAGCCCTTTTAAATACGCACAAACTGACTTTTATTGAAAAATAAAATGGCATTTCACATAACAATATGTCATTGCTTTTTCTTATCCCACTTGTCATACATCTAGGCCAAGCCCACGAGCTCATTATGTACACATGATTGAAGGGGAAGGAAGCAGCTTCTGTTGAGATGGAGCACCCGTAAGTAGAAGCCTGACTTTGGCTCCGTGACGCTCTTACAGTCATAGGAGACCAGGACCTGCGGTTTAAAGTGTATTCCGAACCACTATAAACATCCATGGCACCGCCGGGACTCGAACCCGAAACCTGTGGCACCGAGCGCCAGACACTCGGCAATTCAGGCCCTCATAACAATATGAAAGAAATAAAATGACAAATTTTGAAATTAAATAACTAGTAATTTTGAAATTAAGTAACATAATTTTTCTAAGAAATTTCCGAATATACAGTGATGACATACATAAGTTGTATCATGTAGTTTATTGCAGCTAGCTTATTACAGTAAACGTGAGCTAGAATTAGCTTATTACAGTAAACGTTAACTTAACTTTTTTCAATAAATTTGTAGAGGAAAATCGCACAATAATCTAAAATTATAGATATCCACGCAAGTTGTCCGAAGAAGAATGAAAGGCATAACTCGCATGCCTATCCCCTGTGTCTAATCGAACAGGTCGCCTGACTTGGTACAGCCCTGGTCGTGCTCTCACCCGCTTAATGTGAAAAGACACATGCCCTCTGCTTTTATTTTTCCTTTTTTTATTTTCACTCAACACCTCTCTACCGCAGGGGAGTTGTTCGCATAGTTGGGATAGTCCGCGTAATTCTTTAGATCCTCGCGAACAAAGACACCCTCTTCTTCACCGCCACCAACAATTCTTCATCTTCCACCAAAGTCATAAAATTTTTCTCACTCTGTTAAGCAGAATAAGCGAAGTCGAAATAATGGATATAGATGGTTCCAGGGTTATATCTACAACTTTCTTCTCTCATAACAGCTGAAATATGAAACGGAGTGTAATGAACGGAATGGTATTACAAAGCAATACCATTCCTCCACGTAAAGAAGAATCTGACGCGAGAGTGATTAATTTTAATTGGGTAAAGAAGATTAGCAGTTGGAATTGACCGTATCATTAAGTATCGGCGGGTACATGACCTGGGAACTTAATAGGCCTTATTGTGGGTTAATTATAGGAACTGGGAATTTTTCAATCTTGTTCGAACAGCTTGGAGAATATCTTTGACTTTGGAAGATTTCTAAATGAAAGTTAGGTATTAAATTACGCTCATTTCATGAATTCGTGTTCTCAATTATGCTAAACATTTGAAATAAATACTGGAACAAATGGAAAGCTTACAATAAATTTGCAAAATCAATGCATTTGTTTTTTAATTTTAAAACCTATTTTCAAAATACAATATTTTAACATAAAATAAAGAGAAGATAGTAGCTGTAAAACTTGGTGTAATATTTTTATATAACCCTTGCAATAAAAAATTATTATGGCGAATTTTATTTCTCATAATCATTTTTCAAATTTTATTTCTAAAAATTATTATGGCAAATTTTATTTTCTAAAAATTATTATGGCAAATTTTATTTTTGTACTTTTATGAGAAATCAAAAGCTATTTTCAAAGTGAAATTTTTAGATGGCTGTTAAAACTAAATGTGGCTATTCAATAAGAATAATCTTCTTGTTCGATAGTCAGCAACTCGTTCCAGGCAACTTTCAATGGTAAGAAAAGTTCGTAGGGAAGCAACTTGATGTATAGTGTAGCTGGCTGGGTTTAAGAGCTAAATTACTTGATTCAAAACTGAAGAAGTGATACCGAACAGAAAGTGTTTTGTTTGCCTCTGAGAGGGGATGATCAAATTGTAGGGGGAGTCTTTTCTCATCGGGCTCGATGGGGCCTTAGGGGCTTTAGTTCAAACCTGTAGTGGCACAATCAAACACATTGTTCTCAAAACTCTAAAGAGACATCTCATCTAGGCAAAGTAAGTTGGTGTGGTGCAGCAATATGTAAGATGGATTATGGAACTGATCGCACTTCTAAAAACAATTCAATTCACCGAATGTTAATTATTGAGGCCATTATTTTTTAATAAAATCTTGATTTTATATCTACAATGAAGCATGTTCTGAAAAAACATCTTACATCATTCAATCCTTTCAAATATATTCGGCATTTGAAAAGTTGTATAAATGATTTTAAGTAAGCAATTTATAGTTAAATATTAAAAAAAATATTAATTAATAAATATTTAAAAGATTAATAAATATTAAAAAAAGATTAATTAATAAATATTTAAAATATTAATAAATATTTAAACTAAATATTTAAAATATTAATAAATATTTAAAATATTAATAAATATTTAAATTATTAATAAATATTTAAAATATTAATAAATATTACAAAAGAACAATAAATTCTACAGCCTTTACATTTTGATATCTCAGACCCAAACAGCAAAACAACATAAATTTAGTGTCATTAATCAAATCCATTTGGTTAATTACATTTTAAACTTTTCTAATTTGTTTTAATAAATATTCATTTTACTTTCTTTTTCTTCGAATCGAGTTGTTACTTTTAACAAATCCCTATCAACAGAAAACAATTCATCACTCCTCTGAATGCAAATCAAGAGAAAAACCTTTTTTTTTTCTATATCTGACTCTATCGAGATGCGTTCCACTTAAGCCCCGAGATTAAATCAATTTCGGAAAGCCTGATTTATTCATTCGTCGTGGAATTGTGAAATCGAAGAAAACACAGTCAACCGAAAATCTGAAGAAATGAAAATGGTTCTTTTCGTTTCTTTCGAGCCACACAATGGGGGAAATAAAAGCTTACCTTTGCATATGACGCATATAGCAGGGGCAGATAATGTCTCGGATTCGATGCTAAATCTTGTTCGAGTCGCTCTACCCCTCTTCTTAAACTCTTTCTTTCAGAACGATAACAAAGTTACGCGTTTCCTCCTTTCACCAAATAAAAGATTTAACTCTCCCCTATTGCATTATCGGAGCATAATCCAATAGTCCTCGTTTGTTTCCGATTGGCAGGAAGAACACTGAATTTGAGGAGTTTTCCAGGAAAAATGGGATAAGGCAGGTTCTAGATGTTGCAACAGAACATTTGCTTCCTAAGATACAGTTTTAGTTAAAATGTGTTTAATTTTTTTTGCCTTTCGGATCGCAGTTGAGACTTTGGGCTCACATAAAATGTACTAATTTAAAGACAGTTGCTAGGTTCTGCCATAGAACATTTGTTTCCTAAGATACAGTTGACGTGACTTGCAAAGTGTTTTAGTTGAAATGCGATTTTTTTTTTCTTTGGCTTTTGAGTGGCTATTGCGACTTTGGCTACCCATAAAATATACTAATTTAAGGACTGGTGTTAGATGCTGCCATAAAACATTTATTTCCTAAGATATACGACAGTTGTCTTGACTTGCAAAGTTTTTTAGCTCAAATGTGTCTAATTTTTTGGTTTTTGTATCGCGATTGCGACATTGGGCAAGCATAAAATATTAATTTAAAGACAGTTGATACATGTTGCCATAGAACATTTGTTTCCTAAGATGCAGTTGGCTTGGTTTCTTGAGTTTTTTTAGTTCAAATGTGCTTAATTTCTTGGCTTTTGGACAGCAATTGAGACATTGGCCTAATTATACCATAATACTAATTTAATTACAGTTGCTAAACAAGAGAATCTATAAATAATAAGCAATCTAAATTATTTTTAAATATTCGTGGTATCGAATGTGTTTTAGCGTTGGAATTTTATTAGCATAAAAATCGTTTCCAGAAACTTGCTCAGAAATAACCTGTAACCTAATCAATTTGTCAGTTGTAAAACCACCTTTAAATTCATTTGATTACGTATTTCTGAATAGTTTCATTTATAAATGTATTGATATAGCTAATCTATAATTAACGATATTTTGTTATAGTTTTTTTCTAATATTTTTATTTTCGTCTCTTTACACATTTTTCTAAGTTTTGTTCATCATTCACCTTTGTGTTTTTTTTTAACACCTTTGTGGTGTGCTGTAAATAAAGATTAAAAAAAAATTACAATGAAAGAAACATTAATTTAACATAGCATAATACATTTGACCTCTTTATGAGCAGGGAATTTAGATAGTTTGAATTTAAAAATAAATTGAACATAATAATTAAATTTTTAAGAAAATTTACTATTTTAAGCTTCCCATAAATAAATGTTTAACTGATAAATCATAAAACATTAAAGAGATAAATAGAACATTAATTCAATATTTTCTCTATTGAGTTAATAACATTATTAACATTATTTGTAAACACCCAATGAAAATAAATGAAATACTTTCATTAAATAAGATACTAAATTATATGAATATTATTGTGTTAAGTTAATATTATTACATTATCTTCAACGAAAATTTTTTTCTACATTCATTAAACGATTTATCGAAACTGTAAATTAAGTTAAATAAAATTCACGAAAATAATTTTAAAAAAAAGAGTAGATTATTTATAGTATTGGTTCAGATGGTAAGATATATTTCAGTTCAAATAGAAACTCGGCAGTCCCAACTGAACTAAAGCTCCAAGTTTGTAGCTGTATTTTCACAATAAATATGCTGATTAGAAAGTCATCCATTGAGCGCATTATAGAAAGGGCGGCCTCCCACTGCCATCTTATAAGTATGGTTTCAGATTATGGAGGGTCAATAGCAATCACAAAGGATCTTAAGTTGAAGTGTCCACCCTTAGGACAACCTTAGGAAGTGTCCAACCTTATATTTCATTGATCATTATCTCCAATTTTCTTCTTCAAAATTGATTCGTATATATTTCATCATCATCACAGTATTCCAGACGTTAGATGGAAAACTTATAAAAATATCTGCGATAGTTTTAATACGTTAACAATAGCTATACAAATAGATTGTGTTAATATAAACTTTTTTTGTTATATGAAATGTTTTTTAGCTTGATGACTGCTATAGACACGAAAATGATTTTGCTGAAAGATAAACAGTGAACATTTTAGAGAATTTTATATACTTTCCTTTTTTAAATAAATTCACTTAATCTATTTTTTTATTAAGTAGATTAATTCCAGGCATAAAAATTTGATACTTGAAAATAATGTTTCACAGATTAAATTATTTAAAAGTTGTTTAAAAATATACGTCTTACAAATAACATTAATAAAAATGGGCCTATGTTTTTTTGTGTAAATTCATTTGAAAATGCTTCTAAATTTAATAAAAAAAGAATTCCATATAAGAATTGATAAAGTGAGATGTCAATAAAAAATTATATGATTAATTCACATCTTCTTCGTCATTCATCACAGCAACAGCCTCAAGGTGGGCCAAGGCCGTGTGCCTGTTGTTTTGTTTGCCACGATTTTGTTTCGTTACTAAATATAAAGTATCACAGCCTTAAATATAGAATTTAATGCATAATTAAAATAAATACTGCTTCTAAACAAGCGTTTTTCCCTATTAATAACAAGGACCCAAACTTAGTATCTTAAATTATCAAGGTTACAAAACAAATTATGAGCATCATTAAGTAGTTTTATAAAGTAAACAACCTAATTTAGAAACATCAAACTGCAATAATTAGTTAAAATTACTGCTAAACTAGGTTACTAAAGCTTAATTTTCTTTATTCTGTTCGGTTTCTTTATTAATATTTTAATATCACATTTCATGGCTCACCTATATTAAATTATCAAAGAATAAACTTTGATGGATTAATTTTGACACTTCTAGAATTTTGTTCCTAAAAATAGTTCAAATTGATTGATATGATCGCTGAAGGCCACTTTGAACACTTATTGGCATTCAAAACAATAAAATCTGCAAAATTGAATTGCAATTAATCGAAAGTATGTCACTACGTCATTAAATATTTATAGATCATTGCTATATAATACTTCAAAATGTGTGAACACCTTTGAATTTTTATTTGTGTACAAATAAACTTTCCTTATCATTTGCAATGTGTATATAATGTTTGAGAATCATAATATTTATGCTGATAGTTCTATTGATAAGTTTGAGAATTTCTGATTATGTAAAATTAAATGCTTTTTTAAATAATATGTATTAAAAATCACTATTCATTAAACAGAGATAATAAGTGAATATTACAATAAAGTTATTTTATTAAATATAAAAAATATATTCTAGATAATGAATAATTTAACTACAAGTAAGTAACTTTTTAATATAGTATAGAGGATATCACATTATTTGTAATTCTTTTCCATATTAAAGACAAATAAAACTTTTTAGTGCAAATGTTTAAGAATCAAACATATATATATATATATATATATATATGTATGTGTGTGTATGTGTGTGTGTATGTGTGTATGTATGTGTGTATGTGTGTATGTGTGTGTGTGTGTGTATAGGCGGTTATCAAAATAATACCTGTGAATAAAAGTAATAGTGAGCTTTTTGTAAGAATTAAAATGTAATCTTAGCTACTAGTTTTTTTGTTTTTTTTTAATATGAAAAGTATATATCATGGTACTACTATTACTACTACATCCTACACCTCCCCACATCTCAGTTTCTGAAGCTGAGATGTTTCTATACAGCCTGAATATATCATCGTAATATGAGGCAGCTTTAGTGAAGCTGCATACGTCTTGGGTTTTTAGGAAAAACATAAAATGTCAGACCTTACAAAGAAGCCAAATTGTAGGAGCCCGACTAGCTAGAGCAATTGTGACTGAAGCATCCCAGCTTTTAGCCGCTTTTCGAGATAAGTTGCCTAAAGCTATGACAAGCTCGGCAAAGATAGTGAAAAAGATCGGGCAAAATAGTTTACAGAAAAAGCTGTGTGAAAGAGACTGACTGGTATTGAAGTGGATTATAATTTCTAAAAAAAACCAACTTACACAAAGTGATAGCAAAACTAAATCAGCATCTGGAATCTCCAGTGTCAATAATTACAGTTAGGTGGCACGTTCATAAACAGGACATTTATGGCAGAACAATCTTATTTTTTTTTAATAATTATTATTGTTGTTTTGGTTTCAATTAATTAAATTGACTTTATAATTCAAACTTTAATGATTATTTTTTTCAAAAGAAAACGCATATTTCAAGAAAAATTACAATACATCACAGAAAGAAATTTTAATACATAAAACATTTTTTTTCTTTTTTACCCAGATAAATTGAAGAAATTAATTTCCAAACAATTTACTGTAGCGAATTTCAAAATATGTGTCTTTTAATCCTAAAAACAACAGTTCTATTACAATTATCCTATTACAGTTCTATTACAACAGTTCTATTATCTTCTATTATCTACAAACAGTAATATGTAAAAAAATATGTCAAAAATAAATAGGAAGTAAATTCAAATTCTAATCTTTACAACAAAGGGCTACTTTTAACAAGTGTATAGCAAACTCATGAGATCAAGATATATTACTATTCTTCATTAGAAAACAACGTAATTCTTTATAAATTCTTTATAATTTATCTTTGTAAATTTTGCGAATCAAGTATCCTTCATGGACTTTCACGCATGCTATCTAAATAAATCACATTACTCTTTAATTTAAATTAATAATATTATTTTCAAATGATATGTGCAGAAATAAAAAGGGAAAAAAGGAAACATAAATCCTAAAAAATATTAAATCGTGGAATGAATTCTGCAGCTGGATTATTTCTAATTTATCTTGATTTTGGATTATTTTTCTTCCATAAATTAATTTGAAACATTATTAAATAAAATTGTTATAATTTAGTATGGATATCATTCATTTTCACAAATTTATATTATTCTTATCGGTTATAAAAATGATTTCCCTTAAAATGTTTTATACATTAAAAGCAGGTAATTTAAAAAAAATGCTTTTTTTATTTATAATTAAAAACAATACATTGTGTTTATTGTTTCTAGTGCTAGTCACTTGGGTTTTAGGATATTTTTGCATCAAGTTCAGCGTTACTCAGAGGGCACTATGAATGTCTACTTCTAAGAATTATAACACTATTGTTTTTTCCTGTGGACCAAACGACACTCATTTAGGTGTGAGGAAATTCCCAATTCACTCTTCCCCTTTATGGTTCAATCCAAAATATTTTTTTATCATAATTTATTTTAGCACGATATTTTAGTTCAGTGCAGTATAAGATTCAGTCCATATCAATAATGCTTTCTACTAATTTATAAGAATTGAAGCAGTTTAAACAGTGTAGACTTTATAAATTCCTTACTTTTCAGGTTTTTTTCAAAACAAATATGATTGGCACATTACAACCAACCAAAGAATTACACAAGAAATTCTGTTAATGTTTGTTTTTCCATATTAAATCAGGACACATATTTTATTTCTATCTCTTCTTTTACGATACAATATTGTTGTAATACAATTATTGTTTTTAATACGGTCATGAAACCTAAACCCACGGTCCTAAAAATACCTTAAAATTGCATTTTCACCCTATATTCAAAATGCAATAACAATGCTCCTAATTAAAAAGAAACAAAATAAACGCCAGAGGCATTATATATTTTTTGTTTATAACATACTGAGATTTGCAATGTATTATATGTTTTTATTTTTTATTTTTAGCATATAAAGATTGAATAAAAGTATTTTTGAAATTTTCAGCTAATATATTTTTTTAAATATCATTTATTATTTTTTAAGCATTTATAATAATATCATGTTATATAAAAATTTCAAAATACTATAATCATAAATGGGTCTGACGGTCGAGTGACAGGCGCCTGTTGCAACAGGTTTCGGGTTCAAGTCCCGGCGGTGCCATTGTGGAAAAAAGAGGAATGAATGCCATTAGAGGGCGCTGCGACGCCAAGCTAATTGGGTGAAAGAAGTTCATTTTTATCTTATTTTCGTCAGCCATGGATGTTTGTATTGGTTCGGAATCCACTTTAAGCCGTATATCCCAGTCTAATATGACAGTTGCGGAGTAGGGCTGACAACCCTATCCCGTAAAAAGAAAAGCTTCTGCTGCCTAGAAATCTACCAGAAGGCAGACGGCCTTCGTCCACCATGGGGTTGTTACATCACTAATGATGATGATGAAGGAGTTTAAACAACGTGGACTCTATATATTCATTACTATTCAGGATTTTTCACAAGTCAAATATGATTAGGCACAATACCACCAACCAAATATTTACACAGAAAACTCTATTAAAGTTTGTTTTTATATTGTAAGTTAGGACATATATTCTATTTCAATCTGTTTTACTTATTGTACAATACAGATATACTCTAAAATAATTCTTTTTTTTTAATACTGCCGTGAAACTATGTAAAGTTTCTAAAAATACCTTAAAACTGTATTATCCAAATACGTTCAAATTGTAACAGCAAATTTCCTGAATAAGAAAAAAACAAAACAGACATCATATACATTATATGTTTTTTTGTTTGTAACATATTATCTGCTTTCATTATTTCTAACATATTAATATTGTACAAAAGTATATTTGAAACTTTTAGTATTTTTCTTTTTAATTACACCTATTATTTTTATAAGTATATAGAGTAATGCTAAATTATTCAGAAGATTTAAATAATATATTTATGAATAAGAGAGCCCCCAAAATTGTTCAAATTATATACTTTGTCACCCAAAATTTTCCTTTCGAATTTTTTCTTCGAATTTTCCTTTCGAAATATTTTATCTTTAAATAGTACTATGGTGCACATTTATAAATTCAGTTCAGCCTACTTCCAAGATCCAAATTAAAAAATTTTCTTAACTATTTATAAATTCTCTCTATTTCTCTATCTATTTATCAGAATTCTCAATAATGATGTCGGATATTTTTAGAAAATCTATATATATGGCTTCATTTGTGAAACATCAGGCGTTAAGATAAGTTTTCGAAATAATTAAAATTGTGTTTTTCTCGCAGTTGATTTAATTAAACCACTTAACCACCTACCCTTTAATGAAATTTCACGTAGAATGACTAATGTACTGTTGTATACCTTTCAGGTTTATTTTAAATTTAATTAATCAATTTATTGACTTATATATTTATTTTATTGAACACAATTAAGTAAGAATTTCTTCTTTTCATTTTAAATTACGTGGAATAAATTTTCAAAGGTCAAATTCGAATTCAATACCATGGCTTTTGTGAATTTAATCTTAATAAATTAATTAATCAGTTTTAAATTAATTAATTCTTAATTAAATTAAAGTCTTAATAATTTCTTAAAGTCTAGGAGCATTTCAAAAATAAGAAATTGATTTAGGAATAAGCTTTGGAAGTAATAAAAGGAAAAAAAAAGGTTTGTTTCTACGAGATATCAATTAAGAATTAATAAGAGTTGCTATTAAAAGGCAAGCAACAAAATAATGCTTTTTTTCCTAATACAACCGGCAAATACTTAGACAGTTAATTTTTATGCCATAAGCAAGAGCTGCACCGGCGCTATTTATTTAGGGTACTCCGAACCGCTACAAACATCCATGACACTGCCGGGACTTGAACCTGAAACAAGTAGTACCGATAGCCACAGCGCTAGCTACTCGGCTATCAAGCCTCCCAGGTTTGATTTGTTGCTCAGCGGCCATTTTCTTTCTTTGCTCACTTAGTCTACGGCCTACTGTTTAAAGTGCATTCCGAATCACTAACAAACATCCATACTGTCATCAGGATTCGAACCTGAAGCCAGTGCTACCAAAGATCAGAGCACTAACCAGTTAGCAATCTCGCAGCAACGAATTGGCATTTCATTGTAATGTCGAGAGTGGGATTCGTACCTACGCAACAAAACAATGTAAGGAATAGCAAACAAAACATGGCATTTTTGAGTTTTGCATTTTTGTAATTTAAATTCAGTTTATGATGTAAATAGTTTTGTCTTTGAAAAAATATTTTTTTCATAATTCAATTTACTTTTTCAAAAGAAATTAATTATATAAATGTAATTAAATAAATTATATTTTATTAAATTGCATACTTTGTAACATGACAAATAATTTTCCTCCTTAAAGGAAAGCACTTTTAATTTTGATCACATTAAAAAAAAATGTTATTTTAAAATGTTTTAAAGTGGTAATTAATGTTTTAGTTTCGGATGTCAAGTTTACAGGATATCAGATATCATAAAAAATAAACACAAAAAATAAGATAGAAACAAATGACATCAGTTAATCCATCCTCTTAATGTCTGGTAATCCAATAACGCTTCCATAAAGAAACAGGAGGCAGTGCAGAACAGGAATCAAAGTGAGGCATATCCATTTCTTCCTGGTTATCACACAGGAGACAGAGAGGGTCAGGAGTCAGTTCAATTTTGTGCAGGTGCTTGCGGAAACAATCGTGTTGTTGTTGCTTCTTATCTCACTTGGCAGACATCTAGGTTAAGCCCACGAGCCCATACTCATGATTGAGAGGGAAAGAAGCAGCTTCTGTTGTGATGGAGCACCCGTAGGTAGAAGTCTGACTTTGGCTCCGTGACGCTCTTACAGTCATATGAGACCTGGGCATACGGCTTAAAGGGGATTCCGAACCACTAAAAACATCCATGGATTCGTCGGGACCCGAACACGAAATCTGTGGCACCGAGCGCCAGAGCGCTAGACACTAGGGCAGGGGTCGGCAACCTTTTGAGTCGGAAGAGTCAAAAATTACAATTTGCAAAATTTCAAAATTTTTAAAGAGCCACAACATTTTTTCTTGCCAACAATAAATAGTACTCTCATAAATAAAGTTTTTCGATAAAAAAAACTAATCTATTTATTCATAAGAAAAAATATCTATTTATTCATAAATAAGTAGTGTTTCTCACAACAAATTAGATAATATATATATGGCATTATTAGATAATTACTTATTATTTAAGTAAAAGATTAAACATTTACTTACAACACTAACTTGTACTTCAATAACAAACAATTGAGCAAACGAATTCAATGGGAGCGTTGGCTTTGCATGGTTTTAGAAAGTTTGGATAAATTTGGCTCATAACTTGTTGTTTTAAGTTTCAAACACGACTCAACATTTTTATTTGTTAGTTGGTTTCTTACTTTACTTTTAATTATATTCATGCAAGATAACGCTTGCTCGCACGAACATGTCGATCCGAAGATAGTCAGAACTCCAAATGCCAACTTCTTCACCTCACTGTAGCAATCTGGAAGACTATTCCATGCGTCGAATATAAGTGCCTCAACTCGCGGCATTTCTTTTAAAGCTGTCCACTTTTGTTGCGTTACATACATGCATGTTTAAACGATTTTTAAATGTTTTTTTTTTTTTGATAAAATAAATAATATTTGCGTATGGAACTAAAGAGCCGTAGCTTCACATCCAAAGTGCCGCATGTGGCTCGCGAGCCACAGGTTGCCGACTCCTGCACTAGGGCAATAAGGCCCCTGGATACAATCGTGACCACAGAAAAGTCGTAACAATGGCATCGAGGATAATGGGACAAACCACCTGCTTTCTATTGCAGAAACTTTCACCGATTATCTTGTTTAGTGAGTCAAGGCAGTGTTTATAGATCATTTTGCCGTGTCAGACGTTACCAGGAGAGCACCAAGAGGAGCTAGATTTACGCTGCTCCCCTTAAGTAATGTAAAAGCTGAAAAAAATTATAAAAACAGTTTTGCAGTTTAAAGTACATTATGATAGTAACATTTAAGGTGTTTTTCATCCACTGCTCCAAAATAAATGAAATTTTAATCTTACATTCATAACTGTCAAATGCATTCAACTAGAGGAGGAAATTTTGAAAAAAAGAAGAAATACTTTCTTTATAGCAAACTAATTTTAAAAATTAATGATCTTTCTAATTAATATTCATTTATTTATTTTTTTATTTTTTCCAGAACTACAAAATGTATACAGAATTCCATTTTCTAAAATATAGGTAGACATTTTATAAGAATAGTAAAAAGCTGAAATATTGAATAAATATAAAGGATGAAATTTAAGTACCTTTTTTGCAAAATTCTTTTAATTTTAACTAATATTAATTTATGGTCAAAATTATATTTTGCGCTTATTTAGGAATATACACAGTCCAGTCGTATTAATATGTCTACCTGTCAAAAGCCAGAATATACACTCTTGTATATTCCGGCTGTAAGTGGAGTGTGGAATGTGGTATTAATTGGTATTTAAGTGGAATTCTTTATATACACTCCACTTCAATGTGCTGCCACCTGCCTTTTGCGATTGGTTATTTCACGTTGACGTCGAAAGTAGTTGGTGGTCACATTAATGGGACTGGACTGTGTATTCATTTGAGTATCGAGTCTCCTTAAAAAAATATTTTAAAAAAAATTAACGTCTTGATTTATATATTTTTAAATCTTTATATTTTCAAAAAATGCTAGATTGCGGTGCGATGCATGCAACTAATTCCTCAACCTTGTCAAGGGCAAAAACAGACATTAGTGTTTTCATATATCCTCAATAAAGTGTAATCTTAGAATTAAAAGTCCTAATATCCAGCAACCAATAAACAGTGCGAATATACACAAGTAAAGTCTACATAATTACTAACATTATGGCTGAAATGGGCAAAGATTTGCAAAGAATTTATAGCTGAAAGTAAGATTGATGCATATTTACCTCGTTCATTTGGTGTGTACGTCGCTTATTACTGCAGCCTTTTATCATAGAGCATATTAGCTAATGGACTTTTACATAATAACTCATCCTGCTACTGCTGTGTCAATATGTGAAATTAAATGTCTCTGATAGAATGATCAGAAGTTCCGCATTCATACAACGCCATCTAGAACACACGGAAATAATTTCCGCTCAATATTGCAATATGCTTCCAGTCTAAGTGCCCCCTATATTTTCTAAAAGATTGTAAACCTCACTAAACAAGCACTTTATAATAATTTTTAATTTTATATTGTCTTCAGTGCTAATTGATGTGGGATATCGTTTTTAATAACTAATTATTAATTCAACTAACAAATTGTAAATATTTCTCAGATTTGTTAATTGAATTAATAATCAGCTAAAGGTTATTAAAAATAAGTAGAATATATGTTATTAAAATTTATAGTTATAATTTTGAAAATATTTCTCAAAATTATAAAAAATAAATTTTCCGCAATTTTATCCAATAAATGTTCATATAATATATGTAACATTTATTCCTAAAACTCAAATTGAAAATATGTTGAAATACAGTTTATTTGATGCTTAATTAAAAAAGATAATTGTTATATGTTTCTTAAACTGTGTAAATCTGAGTTAATTGAAGTTCTGTCCAGTCAAATTAACAAATTCAGAATAATGTTTTGTAATTATTACTAAATTTAACCGCTGTAACAAAAGCCTTCTCACATTTTTCTTCTGCTATCAGATATGTTGAAACCTGCACCCTCTGTAAAACTACTCGTCTAAAAGTCTTTACGACGATATCTGTACACCGTGATTAATGATTAATTAATCTCTCTTCGGTACAAATAAATCCTTAGTGTCAATTAATTACGCATTGTGTTGTACCTTTGTCTGTTTCCAATCCTAGGCAGGAAGAACATATCAGATTCGGGTAATGGGCTTTTAATGTATCCATTCTTGATTTGCTGAATTCCTGTAAAGAAGATTAAATTATTTGTACATCATTATGTCTTATGGAAGTGTACACGAATTAAGTCATCATTTGAGACTGCGACTGACAAATATTTGAGATTTCTTGATGAAATTATCGCCAAAACGAAGGTAATTAACAAAACTATTTAACAAGTTTCATCTTATCGGAATTAATTTTCGGAGACATTAGTTAAATGCCATTATTTTACAAATGCCTTTGTTTTGTGTTTAATTGCAAATATTCAGGGTTTGTGCGTACTGTAGGAAGTTATTGATCATTAAAGAATGTTACATTCTATAACTGTGAAACACTGTAGGGTTAGTTTTTAAATTCACTTTAAATAATTAACGGGGTTATCAATTATATATAATTCTTTTGTCACGAAGTTTAAAATTTTTTCCTAAAAGAAAGAAAATATATGGTTTTTATTTATATGGTTTTATATATATGTATAAAACCATATATAATATATGTTATTTAGTTAAAATATCTTATATGGTTTTATTATGGGTTTTATTATTTTAATTTAATTTAGGTTGTTAGGCTTAAGAAAATAATGTATATATATTAAAATATTAATATTAACTTCAAATTAATTTTGTCGACACATATGCTCTAATTGATAATTTATATCGATAACGTAATGTTTTACTGAATAAAATGATTAAGCAAATCTTATTACTAATTTTTCTATTGATTTTTTGTTTAATTATTGCAAATGATTATATTTGCAATTATCTGGAAAAAAAATACGATCTATATACTAAAATAGGCAATACTTAAAAAATATGCTATGCCAACCTAATTAATTAAATAATTGCTTTCATTAAACATTATATCTTCTTCTTCTTTTCTGGCATTACAGCCTTGTAGAAGCTCGAGCCTCCAATAAAACAGCTCTCCGTCTGTCTCGCTCCAATGTCAATCTCTTCCAGTTAATAATTTTTAATTGTCTAAGTTACTCTTCGACACCACCCATTCACCTTTCCCTTGGTCTTCCTCTCTTCCTATTGTTCAACCCTTTACATAACATAATCCTTTTAATAATATTTCCCTCAACTCTGCGATATACATGTCCGACCCAGCGGATTCTTTGTGATTTGATGTACCTCACAATGTCTCTATTTTTAATTAGATGTTCAATTTCTTCATTTGGTCTTCTAATTCATATATTATTTTCAATAATTTGTCCAGAAATGTTTCTCAAAATTTCTCTCCCAAAGGCCCTGATATACCCAAGTTCCTAGCGTTTAATGTCCATGTCTCTCCAGTAAATGTGACAATCTGCCTTATTAGTGTATATTATCTAATAAGGCAGATTGCAACTTATTATCGGCCTCCTATAAATCAAAAGTTTTGTTTTACGTGAAATAAATCTGTTTGTTATACAACTTTCCGATTTCCATTTGAAGCAGTGGAAATCGGAAATTCCGATTCCATTTAAACATTATATCACATTGTCAATAAATATCCTATTACATTATTAAAGAAAACTTAACAGGAACCTGAACAACATTTAAATGTGAACGAATGAATTATACGACCCCTTTTGCCACTTCTCTTAATAGTCTCGAGTCGCTAATTGATCCAATTATATTATGCGTATGACCTGGAATTGTCATCGCTTATCGTTAATTATTTCTATTCCAGTTACTCTGGTTTCATAATCAATAGAGAAGCACCAACCCGTATATTTCCAACAATGAATTTTGCAAATCAGTTTCAGTAATGCTTAGAAAACTGGTTATCTTCTGAAGTAACTATAGGAAAACAGATAATTGCGATAATTTATTTGGAAATAAGTCACTGAATGAGTTAAATGAGTAGCATTACCTTTACTGACTCACTAAATGTGATTTTTAATTTGGTGACAATTCAGTTTATCATAAAATAAACAGCCAATAAATGTGTTCTTTATCCAATGTTTACTTTATTATGTTACTTGGTACTTTAAGAAAATAATTTATTTATCCAAGTGGGAACAACGACACATTTTTAATATATATCGAGAAATTCGAAGTAACTAATATTATAAAATACCAATTAACAAATATTATAATATACTACTTAACGAATGTTACAAAATACAAAGTAATATATTTTGTAAAATGTCATGAATAGCCATTTCCACTCCAGAATTTTCATTTTCCTTTGCATATTTCATCTCAGAAGATGAACGCCATTAAAAGATGTTTAAAACGAATCATAAAATGCCATTAAAAATGTTTAAAACGAATCAGAAAATGTCATTAAAAATGTTTAGTACGAATCATAAAGTGCCATTAAAAATGTTTAAAACGAATCATAAAATGCCATAAAAAGATGTTTAAAACGAATCCGGAACTGAATGTTGCTTCTTCTGCCCTGAAATTCTAGGTGACCTTTAAATTACTATTCAAATGTAACATTTGAACAGTTTATGCCATGTGCATCCCTTTTAATTACATTTCTAAAAAAAAATTTCTTCATGACATAGAAATTGCTATTAAAAACATTTATCCTATTTTAGACTAAATGGAAATCCATTCAGTTTAAGAAGGATTATATTCAAGAATCTTTAGATGTTATTTTATCGTTTGGATATTCATAGACTTGCCATGCAATGAAATACTAAAATTTTGAATTATATCCTTCAGATTTTATAGCAATGGTTACTTGGTTAATTGTTATTTTTGTTGTACATTAAAATTTAGTTTAATAATTGGCTTAATTAATGTGTGCTTGTATATCGGACGTACTTGCACTTCCTTTCACCTTACGACTAAAAATACTTTAAAACTCAAAGATTCGTATAACAGAATCTCTTCTAAATGACTGGAAATGAAATTGTAGCACATTGCAGATTTTAGATCATTATGGGTTGAAAAAGACTTGTTTAGAAGTAATGTTTTGTTTATTAAAAGAAATTAGCTTTTACTGGAGATGAATTTTAGTAGAATAGTAGGCTTGATTTAAAATCTTAATTGGAATTACACATTATTAAATTGGTCTTTATTTTAATATAACCGTAAATATAAAATAATATAAAAAAAATTTCCCTACAAAAGTTTAATATCACTATGAAATCGCTTCTAATTTATGAAACAATATTTTATATTGATTTAAAAATAAATGTCTTTAATTTTATATTTTGTAATTTTACTGTTGTTATAATTCTTGAGCATTGCTAAATACAATGTGAGAAATTATATGATATTTAAATCTGAATAAATAAAATATGATTCTAAAAAAAAATAATATATATTTTTAATATGTTTGGTACTATTTAATGAAATACTTATTTTAATCTTACAGAAAAAAATCATTGAAATGTATGTAACTAATGTATGCAAAACCAAATATGAAAAAAGAATATCCCATTGTCAGAGAGAACGGTATAAATGCTGTCAAAAACTATGGACGATTGTGACAGCATAAGTCTTACATTGACAGCAAAATTGCTTTGTTGAAATTTTCCTCATTTTTAATCATATACCTATGCTGTACTGTTACCCCTGTAAGACCTGTTGGAATGATAAGCTTTCTATTAGAACATCAAGCACATTGCACAACAAATTGCTTGAAACACACGCCCTAACGTAATGGAAAAAGAAATGGAAAAAGCTAATGCATGAATTAAGAAATAATATAAAAAGTGAAGCACCTGTTAGCATTTAATTGAAAGTTCCATATTCTATTTTTTAAACCATCATTACATCTTAAAAAAATATTTCAAAGGAACCATTATCATTCAATATTTACACAGCCGCAAAGTGTTTCAAAGACAAAAACCTATGAATCTTCGACCTTTTACCACGATTTTAACACGTACTGATCATCAACGAATCTCAGGACATTTAAGAACAAAAGGTGCTTAAATTAATGATGTACCATCGCCCGGAAAAATCGAGCCATAAAAAAAAGGAGCTTGCTATTGCTTCCTTGGGACACGATTGTCCTGCGCTATCTTTCACATTAGGTAATCGCCAGATGCCTTCCTGAAACGTAAGAGGCGTTCTTCTACCGACCTTTACTAGAGATTCATTGTTACATGCAAGTGCAGAGATATGAATATTAATGATATTACCTAAGTAATTAATAAATTATCTGCTCTGAACAACAGTTTAAGGGTTTATTGTTGAAAGCAGTTTCCTATAAAAGTTTCTCATATAATCTTATGAAATATTTTTGCTGGGAATATTCTGTTAAAATATGTCAAATTATAAAAATATTTGTGTACCAAATATTAAAGAACAGTTGGTAAGTTGCATTGTAATGACTTAAAATAAAAAAGTAAACAAATAGCATTTTTACTGGAAGTCATATGTTAAATGCTAAATTTGTGTAATAAAGGAAGTAAATATTAACGTCATATAAATGTAAGAAAATTGCACTTTTTTTTCAATTACATGGAAATTCATTCTTTCTTAACACATTATTGTTTTTCACTTCTTCCAGATTTTTTTTTCTTTCACCTTCCCATGACACTTGAAGTCATTTTATGATAACTACCCTACATTTGCACATCATATGTAAAAAAGCCAGACATCTTCAATTTATTATTCGCATACTTTAGCACACCGTTGATCTTCTCCATCTTTTGCATACATGACAATAGCGGGAATCAAGACCTGTTGGAACGATAAGCTTTCTATTAAAACATCAAGCACACTTCACAACAAATTGCTTGAAATACGAGCCGTAACGTAATGGAAAAGAAAATGAAAAAAAAAAAAAAAGTAATGATACATGTATTAAGAAGTAATCTAAAAAGTGAAGCATCTGTTAACATTTACCTGACAATTTCACATTCTTTTCAGAAAAAAAAAACCATGATTGCATCTTAAAAAAATATTTCAAAGGAACCATTATCATTCAATATTTACACAGCCGCAAAATGTTTCAAAGACAAAAACCTATGAATCTTCGACCTATCACCACGATTTTAACACGTACTGATCATCAACGAATCTCAGGACATTTAAGAACAAAAGGTGCTTAAATTAATGATGTACCATCGCCCGGAAAAATCGAGCCATAAAAAAAAAGAGCTTGCTATTGCTCTCTTGGGACACGATTGTCCTGCGCTATCTTTCACATTAGGTAATCGCCAGATGCCTTCCTGAAACGTAAGAGGCGTTCTTCTACCGACCTTTACTAGAGATTCATTGTTACATGCAAGTGCAGAGATATGAATATTAATGTTATTACCTAAGTAATTAATAAATTATCTGCTCTGAACAACAGTTTAAGGGTTTATTGTTGAAATCAGTTTCCTATAAAAGTTTCTCATATAATCTTATGAAATATTTTTGCTGGGAACATTCTGTTAAAATATGTCAAATTATAAAAATATTTGTGTACCAAATATTAAAGAAAAGTTGGTAATTTGCATTGTAATGACTTAAAATAAAAAAAGTAAACAAATAGCATATTTACTGGAAGTCATATGTTAAATGCTAAATTTGTGTAATTAAGGAAGTAAATATTAACGTCATATGAATGTAAGAAAATTGCACTTTTTCTCCAATTACATGGAAGTTCATTCTTTCTTAATATTTTATTGGTTACATTTCTTATAGGTTTTTATCTTTCACCTTCTCTTGACACTTGAAGTCATTTTATGATAATTATACTACATTTGTGCATCATGTGAAATAAAGACAGATATCTTCCATTTATTATTCGCATACTTTTGCACACAATTGATTTTATTCGTCTTTTGCCCACATGCCACTAGAGGGAATCGGGTCCATGTCCAGTATTTCCTGTAAAACATTGTTTTATTTTATGTGAGAAATTATCACATTTGTTCAATTATTCCTTTTTTTAAGTGAGACCGATGCAGAAAAATAATGATACATTTTTTTATGATTATTAAAGTAAATTAGAAGAATAATAACGTATTATTATAAAATACTTAATAAATAACTAATATTTGAAAGCCTATTATCAACTATCGAAAACTAAAACTTATCATATAAATATAGGTATTTGCAAAATTCAGACTTAATTGCATAACAATTTTTTCTACTTCTTCAAATTTTTCCATGGCGTTGATAATAATGACCTAGAAAAAATGAATCTAATGCAATTATTATAGTTAAATTTTAAAGAAGATGTTATCTATGTCAAATTGTGTCATACCAATTCAAACCATAATTAGTTAACCATATAATTTTTCAATGCTTATGTATGATATTAACTAAGCCTTTTTTAAATTGTTTCATTTGAAGTTGAATAGTGATTCTCTGTAGAAATTCTTTGAGAACCCAGCAGACATGTGCAAACTATAATCATCTACAGAGCCAAACAACAGCATTTATCACCAATCTGCTTCTAGGTCCTACTTGTCGGGAAAGCTGCATGCATATATACAGTAGCTCCACTACATATACAGCTGTTATCCTCCCGTGTGAGACAATTAACCTTTCTAGGCCAAACAATAAACAAGAAGGTATTTCTTTTCCTTCTTTCATATGTATGGAGTTTCGGAAAGGTACAACTTGTGCAATGATACAAAACGTAATGGTACAGCCAGTGCAATGCTACAGCAAGCCGTTATGGTTCAATTTGTGCGATGCTACATCAATGTAGAATTCTGCAACTTGAACAGCGGCAGTTTACTGTTGAAAAAGTAAAATAATTATCTTACATTTTCACTATATTATAATTTCTTTATAAAATTACTCATATGTATGCAAAAAAGTATTCAATACATTACTGTTAAATGTATCTTCGAGTGTCGATAGAGGCAATAGTATTTTCCTGTTATATGATAATTTTATTCAAGAAAAACAATAGTATTCACATTGATAAGTATTTAATAATATTATTTCAATTTTACTGTATGATATAATGTATTTTATTATTATTTAATTTACCTTGGCAAAAGCATGAATATGATTTTGATAGTTTTTAATATAATTAATTTATATTATGAATTTAAAATAGAAGTCTGGAGGTCTAGGGCCATAATTTTTCTGACGAAAGGGCTTGTTGAACCAAAAAAGATTAAAATCCCTATATCAGAATAAGGAAAAAAAATTGAATTGATAGGATGCATTTTATTGTATTCTACTTTTATCAGTGATAATGATCAGAAAATGCTTTAACAACCGTGTATTTTACACCTGAGGAAACACGTATTTGATAAAGACATTCCTAACCAGGAATCCCTTGGAAATTTCAAGAATCAGTTGTGTATCAGTGACCATGAATAAGAAGGAAAATCGTTTTTTTTTTTTAGTTCTTTATTATAATCTATCATTATTTAGAGCTCAATGAATTTATAAATCTTGGAAATAAACCACAAATACTTAATGATATCATTCAATCGTTCTTGAATGAGTATGTGGACTAAATTAAGAATAAATCCAACTAATTAATATTAGTTGTATCAGATTGCTCTAAGCAAATTATTTAAGTCGTATTAGTTGTAGATATATCTTCCTAATCCTCCATCTTATAAGGCTACTTCATATTTAAGAAAGTTGCTTATTATCTTCGTCAATTTGAGACGACAACGATTATATGTAGAGTTAGTATTCCATATGAAGTGCTTATACTTATGCATTGAAATGAAAGTTTAATTCTCATTGCAGAAACTTACAGATGTGATTGGAAATTATTGATGAATACATCAATTTAAAATGAATTCGATTTCGCTATTAATATAACAAATTTAAGATAAGGGTGTAACTTCTCGTCCTATACTAGATCTATTACAGTTTCAAGAAGAGAGCCGTTTTCAGGTTCATGTGAACACTTATATTTTCATTTATAAAGATTTTATATATATACAGAACTGTAATTACATAAAAAAAAAAAAAAATTAAAGTTAATTTGATTCACAAGTGCAATTCACTCCAAGGTCTAAGAATTTCAGGGTCACAAGGTCTACGGAAAACTTTAATTATCACACGGCGTGATACACCCGCAAGGGGCTCACTTTATAAACAGGCAGAAACTCCGGTCTGTTCTACCACTTCAGAGAAAAAGGGCAAAGCAGCACTATTTTTGGACTCGTCCCAAAATTATCTTGCTTCTTCAAAAACTCCCTTTAAGAAAATTCATCACGGGAGGGTTCCAGCATCCCTCACTTCCCATTGCAGTAAACATTTTCTCAGCCCATGGTCCATCTCCAATCACGATGCAACAACTCATGGTGTAGTTCATATTCTACCTACAATTGTTTCTGCCTGTGAAGGTCACACAGACAATAGCTAATTTCATGAGGTCTCATTATCCATGACACTGAATATCTGCTATCAGATTTGAGTGACAGGTTGTTCTAATTAGTACAAAACACTAATTGTATGTAATATAACTATCCACAACGCTGTTTATCTGCTGTCAATTTGGAGTGATAGGTTGTTATTTTGTCCTTGTATTTATGTACTTATGTACATAAATACATACTATGTACATAAATACATACTAATCATCATGTAATATAACTAGCCACAACACTGCTTATCTGCAGTGAAATTTAAGTGATAGATTGATAATATATACATGTCCGAGAATATACATTCCTCTCTTCTGAGAACGAAATGTCATAATTCTTCTCACGGGAAAAATTTTACAAATGTTTTACGTTTGCTACATACTGCAAATTTTAATAATAAAATTCGAAAGGCATTAAACTTCATACAGATATTTTCTATTTATTTAATGTTTAAAAACATCTCACACATATATATTAATATATCCGCTTTTGTGAAATGTTTTGTGACAAAATATTTATTCAGAAAAGTTTTTCTATATTTAAAATATTATTCTGATAAATTAAAAACTCTCATCCAATGAGGAAATAATTTTCAATACCAAAATAAGAAATATGATATAAATATATGTTATTAACTATCTTACAGATTAAAAGTCTAGCTCTGTATGAATAAGCAGCTATGAGTTTCATTAATTTATTAAAAGTATAGTTGCTTTTATTAAAGTAAAATATATCAATTATATTTTGCAAAGCTAAAGATCACTAAGCCAACAAACAACGAGAAGGAATAACTTTAGTTGAGTACAACATTATTTTAACTGAAACTCTTTCGGATGAATTATTTGTAAGGATTATCAATTGACAGAGATGGATGAACTGCTTATGATGATATCTTATTTAGAATACACAGAGACAGCATTTATATTTAATCACTATCTCATAATAGATGACGTTTGTTTAAACAAATTTACTAAATCCAATTGAAGGATTCAGTACAATTCATTAATGGATCTACTACTGTAAACAAACAGCATGTAGATCTACTACTGTCAAATTATTATGTATACTTGGAGAAAGACACAAATTATATATCGTAAGACATGAACTAAGTATTATTTTAGTATATTTATTATTAAGGGAGGAAGTTTATGGACATACAAAAATTAATGTTGTTCCAGAGATAAGACTTTCGAAATGCCAATTTCTATATATATATCTATATATATATATATGTGTGTGTGTGTGTGTGTGTGTGTGTGTGTGTGTGTATGTATATATGTATGCATGTACGTATGCATGCATGTATCTGGGTGTGTGTATGATGTATGCATTATGTCTCTGTGCATGTAATGTATGTTCTTGTGTATGTATGTAATGTACGTTCCTGTGTAGGTATGTATGTATTTATGTAATGCATGTTCCTGTGTAGGTAGGTATATTTGTATGTAATGTATGTTCCTGTGTAGGTAGGTATGTATGTATGTAATGTATGTTTTTGCGTATGTACGTGTGTATGTATGTATGTTCATATGTATATACGTATTCATGTGTCTGCGTATATGTGTGCAGGTGTGTATGTATGTATATATGCATTCTGTACACATATGCATATATGTGTCTGCATATATGTGTGCAGGTGTGTATGTATATATGTATGTGTGTGTATATATATATGTGTGTGTGTATATATATATGTGTGTGTGTATATATATATATGTGTGTATGTGTATATATGTCTGTGTGTTGTGTAAATAGGATGTTATATGTCACAAGGTTACAAAAATACAAATAATCAGGAAATACCAGAAGCAAAGCCCAATATTCATGTAATGGAACAAAAAAAATGGAAAATTTCCTATTAACGAAAATCAATAAGAATCCCATCATATAAAAATTAATTCACATGCGTTTCTCCCAACCAGAAGACATACTTTAAAAAATTAATTTTGTGATTCAATATCGTAAACCACAACAAATTGGATACAGTTATGGTATTCTGTAACTCTGATTATTCTGATATTCAAAGATCTTAGAAAAATCAATGTAAAAAAAATTTGTTTCTGATGTTTTAAAAATTTGTTTCCATTGCATTTTAAAGATCCTGTACAATAACTCTATTTTATTGATCCCAGAATTTCTAAAGCGATACAGAAATTCAGATATACATATGCTGCTAAATAGCCACCAATAACATAGCCATCAAACACTGGATATACCCTAGTCAGTTTGTATTGCAGGACTGATGTATAGAAAGAATTTATGGGGTTAATTTTGTACAGAACATTAATAAAAGAATCGAAACATTTGATGCAGGTCTTTGTGTACACGAATACGATTTTAGAAAGCACTTCTTTATTCAAACAAAACATGGCAGTAGTTTACTACTTAAAAATTTATATAAAAATGCATTCAAATAAGGTGTATCTTACGAATGTAAAATACAAATTTATACATGTATTAGACATGCTTAAAAAAGGCTATATTTTTAATGTAATGGACATGCTTAAAAAAAGGCTTTATTTTTTACGCATTGGACATGCTTAAAAAAGGCTACATTTTTTATGCATTGGAAAATCTTATTTTACTTAAATTCCCACATCAAAAACTTTTAAGTAAATAAAATGTTTTCATTATTATTTTATTATAAAATAATAATAAAATCATTTAACTAATACATTTTTTAAATTCACAACTGGCCAAAAAACTAACACACTTGAAAAAACCTTACTAATTTTCTCTGTTGACAAATCTCACTAAAAAATAAGAAAAATCTGTTTTATTGCTTCATTATTTTTATTCCTTACATTGGGTGTTTCACATGTAGAAAAATTAGCAAGTCATTTCATACCTAAAAGAAAAGTCTTAAGAAATAATGTTGGCAATATATGCCTCTATACATTTTCCCCAGTACAAAATCGATTCTTTGAGTAGAACCTCCACTAAGCAATTCTCCTTGAAGTCCAATCTAAAAATCATCTCTAAAGATCAAAAAGCAAGTTTTCCTTTCCTCCTGGGAATAATTATTTCTTCTAAGACTTTAACCTGGAAAAGAATAGGCGAAGGTTGTTTTAATGGGTAAAGGAGCCAGCAACATGGAACTCCATGCTACATTTCTTTCGCCACCTTGCTACGACGGTCATTAGCAGGGACATTGCAAATTACACCCTGTGTTTGAATGAGACAGGGAAAGAAGATGGGAAAAAAAATACTCCAGGAACTTGCAGACGCTGGGAGATTAGGTTTTGACACCAAAACAAGTTCCTGGAGAGAAAAGTTCTTGAAGAACAAGTCTCTGTTTCGAAAATAAAAGAGATTCTGTTTAAGGAAAGACCTTCCGCATGTATATTGTAACGATACTAATTTGAGAATTTGAAATAAGAAGTAATACATTTTTAAAAATTGCTTGTACGATATAAAGTATCGAAATAATAAACTGATTAATTTCTGTAAAAGAATACATTAATTTTTGTTAGGAATTGTCCACCAATATTCATATTTTTGAAACATTGTTTTACTGATTTAAGAATTTGAAATAAGAAGTAATACATTTTTAAAAATTGCTTGTACGATATAAAGTATCGAAATAATAAACTGATTAATTTCTGTAAAAGAATACATTAATTTTTGTTAGGAATTGTCCACCAATATTCATATTTTTGAAACATTGTTTTACTGATTTAAGAATTTGAAATAAGAAGTAATACATTTTTAAAAATTGCTTCTACGATATAAAGTATTGAGATAATAAACTGATTAATTTCTGTAAAAGAATACATTAATTTTTGTTAGGAATTGTCCACCAATATTCATATTTTTGAAACATTGTTTTACTGATTTAAGAATTTGAAATAAGAAGTAATACATTTTTAAAAATTGCTTGTACGATATAAAGTATTGAGATAATAAACTGATTAATTTCTGTAAAAGAATACATTAATTTTTGTTAGGAATTGTCCACCAATATTCATATTTTTGAAACATTGTTTTACTGATTTAAGAATTTGAAATAAGAAGTAATACATTTTTAAAAATTGCTTGTACGATATAAAGTACTGAGATAATAAACTGATTAATTTCTGTAAAAGAATACATTAATTTTTGTTAGGAATTGTCCACCAATATTCATATTTTTGAAACATTGTTTTACTGATTTAAGAATTTGAAATAAGAAGTAATTTTATTTTTAAAACATTTTCATATTGTAGGATTGAAAGTATTGAAATAATAAACTGATTAATTTCTGTAAAAGAATACATTAATTTTTGTTAGGAATTGTCCATCAATATTCATATTTTTGAAACATTGTTTTACTGATTTAGGAATTTGAAATTAGAAAGAAGTAAAGCATTTTTAAAATTGTTGTCATATTGCACGATTGAAAATTTTTAAATAATAAACTGATTAATTTCTGTAAAAGAATACATTAATTTTTGTTAAGAATAATCTGCTAATATTCAGATTTGTGAAACATTGTTTTACAGATTTAAGAATTTAAAATAAATACATTTTCCATTTATTTTAAGATTTAAATATAAGTGGATTCCTTTCAAAGCTACAATACAAAGTTATTTGATTTTTCTAGTTAACAGCTGAGAAAATATTCTTGTTTAAAGCTAAAGTATAGTTATCGGCTCATATACGGATCAGATCCTCTTGCAAAAAACATATGCTGTTTTCGGTTAGCCAGAAGGAACTGAAAAATCGCCAAATATCGGTAAATAAAGGGAATTTTTATTCAGTTTCAGCAATCAGTTTAAATTTCTTAAGTATATGAAGAAATATTGAAACGAAATGAGTTATTCGTTTTATATAAAATAATTAATAATAATTATTTATATAATTGGTTTGTTGCGTCATCGACAAAACGAAAAACCTGATGTAGGCGAAATTTTTGTCTGTCTAACAGAAAAGTACCAAAAAGTAAAGTTGAAGTAGTAGAATACCTCAAATAAAGAATATTACATCAATTTTTTAATAACTTATATATATATATATAGACTTTGAAATTTGGAAAATTTTTGTAGGAAACAAGCACTTTTGGATTATGCATGGATCGATTTATATAAATTCTGAAAATATACTGTCTATATATAGACAAAAATGAGCAGCAAACTTGAAACCCGAATACAGTTTTCATTCCCCTGACGATGTGTAATTCAAACTTTGCTTTCAATTTCTGAGTTTGCTTAGGAAATAATGGTAGAAAATGGAAACAGAAACATCTCACTTTTAGGATACACTATGGGATTTTTGAAATGCAAATGCTGAACAATTACTCTCTTAGAAAGTCCTCCAGACGATATAGTTTTCCAAATTTTAATTGGAATACAATGCACGCTATAGTAACCCACGTGTCTTCTAATGTACAATATATATATATATCTATATATATATTGGTTGCTGTGTTTAGAATTGAATAAATAGAATATTTCAATTTATAAATAAAATTATCTCAAATAATATATATGAATTATCTATACTATTTATAAATATAATATATAGGACTATAGATGCATGTCATAAATGTAATATATATATAACTATTATTATATAATTAAATGTATTATATATCAATTAAATAAATATCTATGTTTTCTAATAAATGTATTATAAGCTTATGTCTCTATTAGAACAAACTTTCACCTTGTTTTCTTTTTAAAATCTATAGCTTTCAAACTAATTGATTTTTATTAAATCACCGATTACAAAATTGCCTAGATTTTATTAAAGAATTATTTAAGTTTTTTGTCCTAATTAAATGTATTAAAAATATATTTTTACGTTTATTTATTAAAAAGATATTAAATGGAAGAAAATACATCTCAACAACTTTTGCATAACGATAATTATGTTAGTGATATATATATATATATATATATATATATATATATATCACTAATATAATTATCGTTATATATATATTTGCTTCAGAAATTAATAAATAGGAGCAAAAATTAAGAAATGTCAGCTATAGAAAGTAAATGTTTAGATCTAGATTTAAAACAAAAAATCTTGTATTTTGTGGAGCAGTTATCGCTAAAATATATTTCATTATTTATTAAGAACTGTAAGAATTGTAACAATTACAAAAGTTTAAAAAGAGGATTCAATTTACATTCATAACAAAAGAATATCACTATATATATTATTTAGAAGACCGAAAAGATTTCCTGACATAGAAGTATAACTACCTTAATTGCATTCTTTCTCGGGGTTTCCTAATTTGAATTTTAAAGGAAACAGTTACTTAATTTTGAAACAATGCGTATGTGGTAATGCATTATGTGGTTTTAAAATTTAAAAAGGCGAAGCAGGCTGACCTGTCAGGGAGAGGGGATATAAAGTTTTGTGTTTCTTTAAGTATCTTAAGTAGCATTAAAGTTCCTTTTTTGCTGTCACACATTTTCACTTCCCATTACGTCGCTAAAATCCACGCTGACATCTCAGTCATGAAATTTAGATTACTTTTTCATATGTGAACAAAATGGAAGTTATGAAGTTTATTAATGTGCCATCGCCGAGTTTTAATATCGGCCGTGAAATTGCTAAGAAGTTGATTTATGTCTGGAAAATAAAAAATAAAAATATTGTGTCATCCATTGATTAAAAAAAAAACAGGTGCAGGCTTTAGAAATTAATTAAAACTATCGTTGTTTATGAATATCTAAATAAAAGGTAATGTATGTTTAAAAATTATCAGTTTTTTTAAATAATAAATTATCAATCTCAGAATTTAAAGGTCCCAAAGATAACCTCTCAGGGAAATCCTTCAACAATAACATAACAAATATCTATTCAAGTGATTATAGTTAAAATTAATATAAAGGAAATATATTAGTTTATGTATGGATATAGATATGTCAGATATAAATACGTCACTCAGAGATCAATTGAAGAGAAAATTTAATACACAAATTTCTTTAAAATGAATTTTAATGCTTTTTATTAAATAAAAATATGCGCCGTTGCGCATGTGAAATGTTCATGTATGAATGAATGTGTTGTGCATATATATATACACCCATATTTACTCATAATACAAGAATGGGCACATTAACATTATATACGAACGCATACACATATACTTGTGCGCGCAAATACATATGCCCAGATATTAATTCCCTTATACAGACATGAACAAACATACCTATCAATATGCACATACACATACATATAAATGCAAGCACATGAACGTATATAGGTATGTACATGTACATATACGCATACATACACATATATCTACATAAAAATCCATGTACACGTACATACATATACATTCTCATGTGTATACACATATAGTAAAAGGCTAATTCATATGCATACAAACGCACATACATGCACAATGATATAAACATGCGCATATACGTACACATATGTGTGCATACACATACATTGACACACCCCCATTCAGGAATATATGCACGAACATACACAATCACGCACAAACTTACATACTCGAGCGCAAACGTACAAGTATAATTATCAACATACAATCATACAAACATACACACATGCACAAACACTAATATACTTGCATGCGTATACGCACACAAACATATACGCATATACATTCCTATATATATATAACAAAACACGGTTAGACACCCACAAATATATATACATTTACAATTACATATGCATACATACTTAAGTAAATATGCAGTTATAGTTGAGGATATATGTGGATTTAAGTATACATTTTTACAAATACCAGTACATCACTACGCATAGAGAAATACATATTTAGGCCTACATATGCATATGCGTCTTTATTAAATACACAAGTACAAGTATTAATCTAGAAATAAAATCTTAATTTTGTGAAGGTTGAATTTGATTTGTAAAAGGTTTAATTTGATTTACCGAAGGTTTAAATGACTTGTCAAACCTGCAATAAAAACTTTAATTTTTATTAAAAAGTGAATGTTTTAAAACAATGTCAGTATTGAATATCAGAGTGTTTTGGTATAACAATAATATCAATTTTTAACTGGTCTGAAATATAAAGATTGAAACTGTAGTATATAATAGAGGAATAACTAGTTGTAAGATATTTGAATTCCTATATCAAATCATGGTTCATATTTTTAAACAAAATGTATTGAATGGAACAATTATAATTAATTTTAAACATTAAAATTATTTAAAATTATTTAAAGTAATTACAAATTGTTAAATTCCAATTATTAATAGTTAAAATTAAGTCATATTTAAGTATTTACGCACAGCTAAAAACGTTGGGGGGGGTGTTTTATTTATAGTTACAAATCAGTGCTTTATTCCAATAGAAAACTATCATGGGATTTTTAAGAATCAAACGCCCACAGTGTTGATGAAAATTCTGATAACACAATCGTAAACATGCAATTAGTACCACAATGGAAATTTAAGCAGCGCATATAAGTAAATAACATCAAACGTAATGGTGTTTTTATTCGTCACCATGGTCTAGGTTCGATAAATTTGATATCTATAGAGAGATAGTTATAGCCTGACGACGATAAACGTTAGATTCTTTCAAGAAAGATCTATTATTTGAAAATTTGTGATCTGAAATATAAAATATATATTTAGTATCATTATATGAATTTAAAGGAGTGATGATCATTAAATAACATCACATATAATTATATTTTTATCATTCTTAAAGCATATTTAGAGGGGAATTCTTATGGGATATATGCTATAAGGTATCAACAAAGAAAAATATTTTTGATACTGTTAGGAAAACTATAACTTTCTTATCACATTAAATTAAAATTTTATTTATAATAAGAAAGTATAAATTGTACACTTTGAAAACATTTACAATTTTAAAAGCTGAAAATTCAGTAATCCTTATTTTTTAGTAGAAATATTTGCCTTATTAACTTTTATCATATATTATTTGTGTTTTAAAACTTATCTATAATTCAACTGTAATTTTTCATAATCATTTTTACTTTATATTGCAGATGTTTTTCATTATTTAAGCATTTTATCTTGTAATTTGATGAACATACACAAAAGTAACTGAAGTTTGACAGAAAAATTCATTTCTCCTAAAATTTGCAAATTTTGCCTAAGTGGTATCAAGTTGATTTAACAAAAAAGATAAGTGAAAAAATTCACTTTTAAAGTATATTCAAAATTCTGCGCCAAAAATTGTATTGAAACTTGTCGCAAAAACTATTACAAAATCATCCCAAAGACCACATGGCATTTTGTAAAATCTCTAACTACCTCACTATTTTAAAGGCACTACTTGTGAATAGACTGTAGAGAGTTGGGCATAGGGTTGACAACTCTATTCTGAAAACGAAAATCATCTCAAGTTTCGAAATCTGCCAGTAGACGGATGGCCTTGGCCCATCATGGTGCTGTTGCGCCATTGAAGAAGAAGTTGTGAAATCATCATGGTTTCCGCTGATACATCACAGCCATCATCCCACCAATGCCAGCCCACAGTTGATCAAATTTAATTTTAATCAAAATGGTTACATCAGTTGAGAAGTTTATTATTAATATCATATTAATTATATAATACTTTAAATAAATGTAGTATAAGTAAACTATTATTTTATCATGGCTAAATTATATATGAAAATTAGTCCATTTAAAAATAATAGAAAATAGTTTTTAATTTATTTATAAAAACTCACGTATTATAATTTTAAAAATTGATCTTATTCTTCATAAGACATGAAACTACATAAAAATTAATTTCCATTCATTATTAATGGCTAACGTTAGTTTATGAAATGCCTATTTTTTAAATAAAGTTATTAACAGTAGTAGAAATCATAGATATAGCTTTTCCAAGTCACATTTAATTAAAAATTTTAAGTTGAAATCATCGTATTGATAGCCAAATATTTTCTTATAAGTATTGCATGTAACAGAATTAAATATATATATATATATATATATATATATATGTTATCTTCAGAAATACTTTATTAGAATTAATTACAAAAGCTAATATATGTTGCTCATTTTTTTGTGTTTATGAAGAATATTTCTTAAAAAGACATTATTTTATCCTCGCAAGCATATTATGAAACATTATATCAAGTAATACAATTAAAACACATTGCTAAAGCGGTTTCTACGTGGGCAATTTTTTTATCATATCGTTCATAAAAGACAAATAAAGATCTTTAAATATCCCAAAGGATCACAAAAACCATTATAGAGCAAAATAATTATTCTTAATAATTAACTTTCTTTTTGCCGAGAAATTTATCCATTAATTAAGAAAATGTTTTCTTTTAACGTGTGTCAACTGCACAGTACACCCTTTACAGCTCATTTAATTAACTTCTAAGAAATATCACCAGACTCTTGCTGATGCCTCATATATTTATGGCTGCTTATTACTTTGTTATCGTAGGCAATGGATCAAATTATGTTTTTTTTATGATGAAAATGATTTGCACTTTTTTTTTTTTCGCTTTGTTCTGCAAAATAGGTGGTAATTCTTCCAAATAGCTTTGAATAATATCCATAATAAATGTATTATAGGACTAAAAAAATTTCTTTTTACTTGTAATGTTTCAGTGGTAATTTAGCACACTTAATTTATAAGAAAACATTAATGAGAAATAAGATCATCAAATTTAGAAAAACATTCTTCATTATGTAGCTTAAAAAACGAGATATACACTGAAGTGACAAAAGTCATGGGATAGCAATATGCAAATTTTCAGATGGCAGTAGCATCGCGTAGAACAGGTATAAATGCACAGTGCTTTCGCAGAGCTTTCATTTCTGTTCAAGTTATTCATGTGAAGAGGTTTTGACGTGATGATGACCGCACGACGGGAATTAACAGACTTTGAACGCAGAATGTTAGTTGGAGCTAGACGCATGGGTAATGCCATTTCGGAAATCGATAGGGAATTCAACATTCCCAGATCCACTGTGTCAAGAGTGTGCCGAGAGTATGAAATTTCAGGCATAACATCCCACCATGGACAGCGCAGTGGTCGACCGCCTGCACTTAACGACCGAGACCGGCGACGTCTGCAAAGAGTCGTAAATTCTAACAGACAAGCAACACTGCGTCAAATAACCGCAGAAATCAATGTGGGACGTACAAGGGACTTGTCTGTTAGAACTGTGCGGAGAAATTTGGCTTTCTTGGGCTATTCCAGCAGAAGACCGACTCGAGTGCTTTTACTGACAGAACGACATCGCTTGCAGCGACTCTCGTGGGCACGTGAGCATATCGGTTGGACCCTAGATGAATGGAAAACCGTGGCCTGGTCCGATGAGTCACGATTTCAGTTGGTAAGAGCTGATGGTAGGGTTCGAGTGTGGTGCAGACCCCACGAAGCCATGGACCCAAACTGTCAGCAAGGCACTGTTCAAGCCGGTGGTGGCTCCGTAATGGTGTGGGCTGTTTTTTCATGGCATGGACATGGTCCTCTGGTGCGACTGGACCGAACATTGACTGGAAATGCTTATGTTCAGCTACTTGGAGATCACTTGCAGCCATTCATGGACTTCATGTACCCAAACAAAATGGGATTTTTATGGATGACAATGCGCCATGTCACCGGGCCACAACTGTTCGCAATTGGTTTGAAGAACATTCTGGACAATTCCAACGAATGATCTGGCCACCTAGATCACCCGACATGAATCCCATCGAGCATTTATGGGACATCATCGAGAGGTCTGTTCGTGCCCAAAATCCTGCACCATCAACGCTTTCACAATTATGGACGTCTATCGAGACAGCATGGCTCAATATTCCTGCAGAAGACTTTCAACGACTTGTTGAGTCCATGCCACGTCGAGTTGCTGCACTTCGCCGGGCGAAAGGAGGGCCGATACGATATTAAGAGGTATCCCATGACTTTTGTCACTTCAGTGTATAATGTAACAGTTAAAATTGGTGTTTGCAGACATTTATTTGGTTAAAATAAATTACTGTAACAATTAGCAATTAATATTCAGTACCAAGCAATTTCACTAAATGTAACTAGTTTTTGCAATAAATATTGTCTTTTTTGTCTTGAACTTGTTTGAATTTTTAAGGCCATTAACGACTGACCATTTATTTCTTAAATTTATTTTCAACAATAAAGTTAACACATTTATAATAAGTAATTGCATTTGCTTTTTTATGAAACTTCTTTCGTGTATGATCAGGAGTTCTGTTCGCGTTGCTGAAGTGTTACTGCTTGCATGCTACAATATCTTAAAGGATAAATACCAATATTCCAACCAGTCTGGCAGTTACATGCAACACAATATGAAATTACACAAGTAATACAGTTTGCATTGCTTCAGAAGGTTAATGCGGTTGGATTATGTACACAATAATGAAAAAATACAAGAAACAATTGTGAATGGTCTTTTTCAAATACAAACTTTCTTTGTATATACTGATAAACAATCATGATTACATACATTGATACTTGAAAACTGCTACCTGTGGTTTTATGTCACCAGAATGAATTTTCTCAGAACAGAATGAATTTACAGAATAAATATTTACTATACGTCCAAAATATTTTCCCGAACAATGACTTATCCTCATTTTTCCTGTCAAATTATCACCTTGTTCTTCGTTGTAATTTAACGAAATAATTAATGATTAAATATTTCCAAATTGTCTCTGCCTATTTCATAACATTTTGCCACTACTACTACTATACAACATCACAGTGCCTATAGCTGAGATACCTCTACACAGTTTGGGAATGATGTAGGTGAGAAGTATGACTGGGCTCTGTGACGCTCTATGAGACAGTAGATCCCGAACGACTACAAGTATCCATGGCACCGTCGGGATTCGAACCCAAAACCTGTGGCACTGAGAGCCAGAACTCTAGACACACGGCCATTCAGGTCCCAACATTGTCCCAGATTTAATCTATTATTATTTATCGCTATTAAACTAGGCTCAACTATAGAGGTTATAGGTATTCCTATTAAGAGAAGTGCAATGGCCAGGATATTTAAAGCATCTATATCTGAAGAAACAGGGGCAGCGGATGTGAAATTAACTTTTCACCAAACTAATTAATTACAGTTAAAAGTTCTTCATATACGAATTTTACATTATCAATATGTCAACGGCCATACCATGCTGAATATACCGGTTCTCATTAGATCACCGAAGTCAAGCATCATTGGGCGCAGTCAGTACTTGGGTGGGTGACCACCTGGGAACACCTCGTGCCGTTGGCATTCACAAATTTGGGACCTGAATGGCCGAGTGTCTAGCGCTCTGGCGCTCCGTGCCACAGGTTTCGGGTTCGAATCCCGGCGGTGCCATGGATGTTTGTAGTGGTTCGGAATCCACTTTAAGCCGTAGGTCCCGGTCTCCTATGACCACAAGAGCGTCACGAAGCCAAAGTCAGACTTCTACCTACGGGTGCTCCATCAAACAGAAGCTGCTTCCTTCCCCTTCAATCATGAGTACGTATGGGCTCGTGGGCTTGGCCAGCCAAGTGGGATAAGAAATAACAAACAAAACAAACAACACATTATCAATTACACATTTAAAATTGATTTTAAGGATTTGATTCCAGTGTCTTACAAGTTTCGAAATTGGGTGCTTTGTAAGATAAAACTATACTCAATATTTCTTCAGCAGAACAATTTGATATAATCTGGTCTGTTTTACCATTAATGAAAAAATTAATTTCTAGATTTGAATCAACAAAATTGCATAATTGTCCGAAAACCTTTTTTTTTGTATACTCGTCTGCTAAAAATGAATGATCTGCTAAAAAGGAAACGCTTTAAAGGACTAATTAGACCCTCTAAATATAAATCTGAAATTATTTCTAGATGAAAATCTTTAAAACCACACATACAAAGATACAAATAAACTTTTGGAAATTTATGGCTTTTCCCCCACACTATTCACAATTGCAGGTTAGTATCCCTCTCAAAAATCCTCTCTGAAGGACTGTCCTCTTTCTTTAGCATGACGGAGCCAAGTCTGACTTCTACTTATGCGCACTCCATCAAACCGGAAGCTGCCCTTCTTTCCCTTCTTCCTTGAGAGCACACGGATTCTTGGATGTCTAGATGTTAGCGTCTGCCAAGTGGGATAGGAAAATAATTGTTTCGTTGGAGGGAATAATAGAAACAGACTATATATGTAGAGGAAAAAACCTCTGCGTTTTCTAACCTGGTTCCCATTATTAACACGAAATATAAAAAAAAAAATTTAAGTAAATTCCTACTTTTTTTCACTCTATTGCAGAAAGTCCTTTATAAATAATTTTCATTCATTTTTTTAAAGTTTGCTTGTCTATTGGTAGATATATGCAACTTAAATCTGAAAAAAACTAAAATTAATTATTTAAATTTAATTACTGAATTAACATTAAAAAAACTGTATTAACATCAAGTGTCATCCACTACAAGTTAATAAAAATATATTAGAAATTGAGTGGATTACAAAGTATTTTATGAACGATTGAAAATTTGAACAAGATAGATATAGGGAGAGTCTGAGATAATAGAAGGAATTGAATAAACCAGGATGTGGATAATTGAAAGTAAAATTTATTAATTTAATAAAACGATTAATAATTTAAATTAAACATAAAATTTAATAATACAACTTTAAAACAATAAATAATAATTTAAATAATAAAAATTTAAGAGGAATAGCATAAATTCTCTTTAAATTTGATGTATCTTTATAGAAAACTTCCTGTTGGATTTTGTTTTGAAGAGATTCATCTGCACTATTTCATGTTCATTTATGTTTCATTGATATTTATAAGTTGCTCACTAATTCTTAACAAACATACAAATATAACTAAGAAGAGCAGAAAATGTAAGAATATTTATTACTGCATTTCAACAGGGATTTATTTAGAATGCAGAGTTGTTGGAGCATTCCGCCAGAAAATGTGATTTTTGAAGACCTGCAGTTAATAAAGGATATGGGTTGTGTGTTCCTGGACAATGATTCTGACAACCAGGACTGTTAGAAATTACTTTTTCAATTACATGTTTGGTTTGTTACATAGATCATTATATCTCTTTGTAGATAATTTGATTCCGTATAAAATTATCCTAGAGTCAATCCAGTATTAATGTTAGATGGTCCAATAACAATATTTGAAGCTTTTGTTTTACTACTTTAAAACTGTTATTTAATACTTTCCGATCTTCTCTATTCTATTCTATTCAATTCCAATCTCTTTTCCAATTAAATTTTAAAATGTATGGATTATCTTTAAGCTGCAAAAATTTCTTAAAGCATGATATTAAAGGCTGATCTCCATTTTTGGATCATCTATTATATATAAACTTCATCTATCTGAACAAAACTATTTTAAGTTATTTTCGAAGGATTCGTCATTGTTTATTAAAGGACAGATTAGTCCATTTGTAAAATATAATTCCTTCCTGTGTTGTGATCAATCCGAAAAATTTATGTTAAATAAAATCTTCATATATTTGTAGAACGTTTTTCATAATCCAGAAGAATAAATATCTTTCAATGAAACCAATCAGGTTTATTTGCTTTATAAAATGTACTACATGCTATTTTTAATAACATCTGTAATTTAACAGCTGGGATATGTAAATCTGAGGATGAAGTAATCCACCTATTTCCTGTTGAATCAAAAGCTGCAGATTTACTTCAAATTTGTAACTTGCATTTGAAATTAAGATTTCAATTTCCTGTTTGTTTCAATCATGAACACTTATTTAGACCCATCATTCTAGTGTTTATTATTTTTTTTTAAATAGAGCGCATTCGCTATCATGAGGCCATAACACAAATATTTGAAAGATCTATCTAGCAATACATTAATTCTTATTCAGTTAATTTTCAGAATTTATCACGTTTAAAAATAGGTGGTTATTTTTACAAATAATACAACAAGTATTATTTCAGTTTTCTTTAATTAGCAAATTTTATGCTTGATTAAAATTTTAAAACCTTATTTTTCTTTTTCAACGCAACCACAGTTAATACTTTCTAACATATACCTTTTTCCGAGAAAACACTACTCCTATTATAAAATTTTTGGAACTTCATTGCTTTTCAAAATTAATTCAAAGTGTTTTCAAAATTTATCTAATTTTAGTATAATGTTTGCAAGAAAAATATCACACCAGTTATTTTGAAACAGTTTAAAAATTTAAATACTTATTTACAGTATCAATTATTAATTTCAATTTTTATATGATGCGTACTTAATTTTTTTCCGCACTTAAGGTCGATTGCACGTGGATGTCAACAAGTAGCTTTTTTATTTTCTTATCTTTTAATTATTACATTAAATAAGGACTGAAATGTTTCTTCGCATGTTCCAAATTGTTTGACGTTACCTGCAGGACGTAATAAAGGTTTTGGGTTAGTTGTAATTACTTTAGTTGAAAGTTACTTGTAATCAGATTAGTTGAGAATTATTTGTAATCAGTTTGAAGCTACTTCTAATCATTTCATTAAACTAACTTTTGTTATTACAAAAATCTTCGAAATTTTCTGAAAATTCAGGTAATGTAACAAGGAATTTTATCTTTGGCATTAATTTTTCTTACTACTAAACTTATATTTCATTTAGAAGAATCAATAATAATTTTAAATCTTACTACTAATTTTTCAAGATAATCTTCTATAGTCTGAATATCTTTTTTTTTTTAATTTTGCTTAAAACTCTTTGTTTCTTTTAAGTCGTTTACTTTCTTTATAAGATTGTGGACAAAGATCGTCTATCTTTAATCGTAGACTTTTTAGAATGTTTATCTTTACTTCAGTTTTGATTTTGCATACGTTTATTTAATTCTTTATTAAAAAGAAATTTTTAACTTGGCTTACTTTGTTTTTTATAGTTTTTTTTTGTTTCTATTTAGCTTATTCATATCCCAGTAATGATTTAAATCTATCAGCCACACAACCTATCAGCAAAAACTTATTTTAAAGTCAATAACAATGACCATTTATTGTTTTTTTAATTTATTGTATGCAATAAAATAAGCAATTTAACACATTTACTGTTGCAACTTCTTTCAAGGAAGGCTCGTGCATATTTGAACAGTTATATTTGAGTAGAAGGACTGCATTGTAGAATATGCCTAGATACCATCGTAATGGTGAAAACCACAATGCTAACAATACTCAAAATTAAATATATATATTTTTCACACTGCAATGTCTTTTTCTTATAAACATTGCTCTTTCCTTATTACTATTAAGTTTTTTTTTCTTATATGTATCTAAATACACATAGAAGCTGAATGCCAAATATCAGCTATTTGACAAAAATGGTATGAGATATGGGAGATGCTGTACATAACAGAATATAGCAGATGGAAACTCAATTTTCAAATATCCTACTAAGAAAAGGAAATTCCAATTAATTATTGAGTTCAGGTAAAATAAGATAAGCTTTTGTAGGAAAATCTTAAATAATAATGTTCAAAATAAACAAGCAAATAAATCTCTCAAAAATAATATATTATATATTGTAGCAAGCATGGAAAATGTTTCAAAAACCTAAAGTATAATTAATTATATAATTTTATGATTTTAATTTTTTTATATTTCTTTCATTCCTTTCCATATTTCTGTTTAATTCATATTTCATCAATTAAACAAAAATATGGAAATGTGAAAAAACAATTATATATTTCCGCTAAAATTGCACAATACAATTATCAAATTCATGAAATCACAAGAATGGCTACCAATGCGTGTAAAATAAGAAAATATGGACATTTCCATGTATAAAATGTTCATACAGTCATGCATGAAACAAAGAATTGTAGCCATATGAAATAAATATTACTTTATTCTTAGAAATCTTAGAAATACAGATATTTGCTATATTTCTTAGAATTGCTGCTATAAGTATAGACATGACAGACCATTGCTGCTATAATTATAGATATGACAGCAAAACATACCAAATAAAATTTACTGAAGATATGATAAGGGGCAAATATAACATTATCCATTCCATACAATAAGCAGGCTTGTACATCATAAAAAAAGCATTAACATATAATATTTTTGTTAACTATTAAAAGGATAATAAAAATACGAAACCGAGATTATTAATATTTTGCCTACATTTTAACAGTCTGCGTCACTTTCTAAATATAAACGTTTCATTTTTATTTTTATTTTACAAAAATTGCACAAATTTCAGAAATTTTAATATTTAAAATTTCAGTAACAAAAAAATTTATATGTCTTTTTTACAAACTTTCAGACGAAAAAATGAACTAAAATAAATGGATTAAAAATAAAAAAAAAATAATCATGTATTTCCAGCCAACAAGAACGTTTGAGGGACTTCACTACGGCATTAGTAGAGTTGATGCTACCTCAAATATGTTTTGTATTAGTGTTCCTACATTCTTATGGATTAATCACATTTATCATCTTTTTCCATAAGAAAAAACAGATTACGACATTTATAAGTTGTTTAAATAATACTATTTTTCAATCGGTGTGTGACAGGAACGATTTTCGTCCGAAGCATAACATTCCATTCAACTGTCACGTACACATTCAGTTGAAAGCTAGCCACAATAAAGGTCTCTTCTGCGGAGACTGCCACTTTGCGTTCACAAACTTCAAGAGAAGACGCCAGGAAGAGGAAAGTAAACACGCCAGACTACTCCCCATGTCTTTCTTTTATTTACACTATTTTTTCCCCGTTTTTATATTCCCATACCCTTCTTCTTTACTTTAGCTTCCTCCGAATCCCGTTTTCCTCATTCTTCCATAAGAATCTTTCTGGTAGAGAAAAGGGCAGAATCTCAGTCTCCCGCACTGTATTTTGTAAGAAAGAAATCTCTCTGTTTGGTATTCAACTCTCCTCTTGTCTAAATTGTAAGACCGGGAAAGATCCGATCGTTCTCCTTTGCACCCGTTTCTGGTTAGCGCTCGATGGTCACTTTTTTATTTATTTAAAATCCCTTTTTCTCATGGTTATGGTTCCAGTATCTATGCTCGTGGAATAAAAATACATTTTTAACAAGTTTACTGTTCGTGCTGCTACTTTCGTGATTAAAAACACTTACCGCGGGCTTTGATATCTTTCTAGTTAGTATGTATACTTTGAGGAATTGTTTACAGTTTGGATAAAAAGTGTTCAAATATTAATAACGGCATGGTGTAAACCAGGGGTGGCAAACCCGCGGCTCGCCTTGAATATTTTTCCGAAACGTGAGATTTATCACACTTTTGCGAAATATATTTATTTTATAATGGTCAAAGTAGTGAAAACTAATGTATTCGAAAATACGTTGTATGTGCATCCTTATATTCGAAAATTAATTTCCGGAATTATGAGGAAAAATTAATTTTGATTTTAAAATAATATTCTGACGATTATAGGACAGATATTGCCTGTGCTATTTATCAGTATCCAGTTATGAATTCGCAGAATAATTAAATTACATTCTGCGAGCACATGATGAGCGTGCATCTTGGCACATCTAATATAATATACTATATGTTTCTCTTTAAGTGACATCAGTTACGTAGTAACCTTCCTATATACGTACAGTTGATTGCTGATAACAGAGCAAACCAGAATTTCAGTCCAAGTTGTTAGCGCGTTTGGTTCAACTTACATCTGAGAATCGTTTTTTTCTAAAATGGAAATTGCTAAAACACAAAACAAGTTCCGACATAACGGACGCAATACCCATTACAATGTGCAAATACCCAAATTGAGATCGATTTGCAAACGCTAAGTGAAAGAGTGGAGAAACAATTATCGCACTAGTAAAATAAATATTTTTTAATGATTTCACTTTTAATTCGTTTATATTTATAATTTTTTTCATATTTCATTTTGAGTGTTGTATATTTCATTATTATTATTATTGTATTATCTACGCTTACATGTACGAATTATAATAAACACAAAAATAATACCTGATTATGTTTCAATTTTTCCTACTAAAAATATGTCTATAGTGTGTCTAAATCTAATATGGGGATATATAATTTTATATGCGGCCCGTGGAGTTAGGATGCATTTTCAAAGTGACTGGCAAGCTCATTTGTGTTGGCCACGGCTGGTGTAAACAATAGCGTTGCAAAAAAAAAAGTGTACTTGACTTGAATTGAAAATGATACTATGTATTGACTATGGTGTTTCATTTATGAATAAATAACATAATAGTTGGATATGGAATTCCTAGTAATCTATAACATCGATGTGAGAACAATTTTATACTATAAGAATAAAAGTATTAAGAAAAATAAAAAGGAATATTTACAACTTGAATAAAAAGTGTTTAATTATTAATAACGACATGATGTAAAGAACAGCATTGCACGTTACAATACGTTGCCTTGTATTATGTGCAAAAGATGCATTGACATAGAATGTTTCATATTAAAATGATAATGAAGTATAAAACCAATATTATTAATAATTTAGCTTCTTTTTTAAATAGTCTGCACTACTTTCTAAATATTAACATTTCATTTTGGTTTTTTTCTTTCAATGAATTTCACCAATTTCAGAAATTTCAATATTTGAAATTACGGTAACAAATGATTTCTATTTCTTTTTATACAAATTTTAGATAAAACAATGAACTAAAAGAAATTGATTAAAAAATGTAAAAATAAAATATAAGTAACTATAAATTTCCAGCCAACAATGAATGCCAACAATTAAGGGACTTCATTATAGCATTCCTAGAGATATTGTCAATACAAACATGTTCAATATTAGTATTGCTGTAATCTTACTTATTAATCACATTTATTGACTTGTTCCATAAGAAAAACAGCTTACGACATTTATAAGTTATTTAAATAATACCAATTTTTTAATCTGTGTGTGACAGGAACGATTTTTGGTCCGAAGCATAACATTCCTTTCAACTGTCACGTACACATTCAGATTGAACGCTTGCCACAATAGAGGTCTCTTCGGCGGTGACTGCCACTTTGCGTCCACAAACTTCAAGAGACGACGACAGGAAGAGGAAAGTAAACACGCCAGACTACTTACCATGTCTTTCCTTTTTTATTTCCCCCTTTTTTATATTCCCTTTTTCTTTACTTTAACTTCCTCCGAATCCCTTTTTTCGCATTCTTCCATAAGGATCTTTCCAGTAGAGAAAAATGAAAGAATCTCAGTTTCCCGCACTTTATTTTGTAAGAAAGAAATCTCTCTCTTTGGTATTCAACTCTCCTCTTGTCTAAATTGCAAGACCGGGAAAGATCCGATCGTTCTCCTTTGCACCCGTTTCTGGAAATGGTTAGAGCTCGACAGTCGCTTTTTTATTTATTTAAAATCCCTTTTCCTCATGGTTATGGCTCCAGTATATATGCTCGTGGAATATAAATATATTTTTAACAAGTTTACTATTCGTGCTGCTACTCTCGTGATATAAAACACTTACCGCGGGCTTTGATATCATTTTAGTTAGTATGCATACTTTGAAGAATTGTTTACAGTTTGGATAAAAAGTGTTCAAATATTAATAGAGACATGGTGTAAACAAGGGGTGGCCAACCCACGGCTCGCCTTAAATATTTTTCTGGTGCGTGAGATTTATCCCGCTTTTACAACCTATATTTATTTTATAATGGCCAAAGTAGCGGAAACCAATGTATTTTAAAAATACGTTACTTGTGCATCCTTATAATCAAAAATTAACTGGCGGAATTATGAGAAAAAATTAACTTTGATTTTAAAATAATATTCTTGCAGATATATGGCGTTATTGCCTGTTTTATTTATACGTTTACAGTTATGAGTTCGCAGAAAAATTAAATTATATTCCGCGATGTCATGAGGCGCGCACATCCTGGAACATCTAATATAACATTTTATTTCATTTTAAATGAACTCAGTGACGCAGTGACCATCAATAGATACTCGGAGTTGATTGTTGACAGCAGAGCAAACCAGACTCTTAGTCCAAGTTGTTACAGCTTTTGGTACAACTTACAGTTGCGAATTGTTGTTTTTTTTCTAAAATGAAATTGGCCAAACACAAATTCAATTGATATTTGAATCCAGCGTTAAGGTGAACTTTTACAGGAAAATCTTAAATAATGTTCAAAAGAAAGAAGCAAATAAATCTCTCAATGAAAATATGCTCTATATTGTGTCAAGCATGAAAAAGTTTAAAAAAGAGAAGTATAAATATTCTTTTGAATTTTAATGTTTTTAATTTTCTTATATTTCTTTCCTCCATGACGGTAAAATATACTATATACTTGTAAAATAAACTATACTACTAATTAAAATTTAGTGAAGCTATGTTCCAGGAAAAGTACAACGCTATTCATTCAGTCATGGACAATAATCAGGCTTCTAGGTGACAAAAAAAAGCATTGACATATAATTGTTGTTTCAGTTTAAAAGGATAATGAAATGCAAAACCAATATTATTAATACTCATAATAGGTTACCTTTTTAATAGATTGTACCACTTTCTAGATGTAAACATTTGATATCGGTTTTTATCTTTAAAAAATTTCACAAATTTCAAAAATTTTAATATTTGAAATTTCAGAAAAAAAATTATTTCTGTGTCATTTTTTTTACAAACTTTTAGACAAAAAAAAATGAACTAAAATAAATGGATTAAAAAAGTAAAAAATAAAATAAAACTAATCATGAATTGTTAACTAATAACGAACGTTTAAGGGGCTTCATTATGACATTCATAGAGATGCTGACACCCCAGACATGTTGAAATATTAGTATTGTTGTAATCTTATGGATTAACCACATTTATCGTCTTTGTCCATAAGAAAATCAGATTATGGCATTTATAAGTATTTTACATAATACCTTTTTTTTTTATGTGTGTGACAGGAGCGATTTTCGTCCGACGCATAACATTCCTTTTAACTGTCACGTACACATTCAGTTGAAAGCTCGCCACAATAGAGGACTCTTCTGCGGTGACTGCCACTTTGCGTTCACAAACTGCAAGAGACGACAGAGGAAGAGGAAAGTAAACACGCCAGACTACTCCCCATGTCTTTTTTTTTTTTTTTTTTTTCCCTTTTTTCATATTCCCGTACAATTTTTCTTTACTTTAACTTCCTCCGAATCTCTTTTTCGCATTCTTCCATAAGAATCTTTCTGGTAGAGAAAAGGGAAGAATCTCAGTCTCTCGCACTGTATTCTGTAAGAAAGAAATCTCTCTGTTTGGTATTCAACTCTCCTCTTGTCTAGATTGCAAGACCAGAAAAGATCCGATCGTTCTCCTTTGCACCCGTTTCTGGAAATGGTTAGTGCTCGACAGTCGCTTTTTTATTTATTTAAAATCCCTTTTTCTCATGGTTATGGTTCCAGTATCTATGCTTCTGGAATATAAATATATTTTTAACAAGTTTACTATTCGTGCCGCTACTTTTGTGATTTAAAACACTTACCGCGGGCTTTGATATCTTTCTAGTTAGCATGTATACTTTAAAGAATTGTTTGCAGTTTGGATAAAAAAAGCGTTTAAACATTAATAACGACAGGAAACAACAGCTTTGCAAAAAAAGAGGACATGACATGACATGAATTGAAAATGATAATATGTGTTGTCTATGGGGCTGGTTCAGTTATGAAGAAATAACATTATAGTTGGATATGGAATTCATACTAATCTATGCCATCGTTATACAAAGTACTTTAATACTTTAAAGGATTGTTTACAACTTGGATAAAAAGCATTCGAATATTAATAAAGACATGGTGTAACCAATAGCATTGCAAAAAAAGAGTACTTGACTTGAAATTGAAAATTATTTTATGTGCTGACTATGGGGTTAGTTCAATTATGAAGACATAACATTATAGTTGGATATATTATTCCTAGTAATCTATGACATCGATGACATAATACATGAACAACATAACCAGAAAATTGCGTTTAAATATAATAAGTAACGTTTTAAATATGCAATAAGTAATAATTTAACTCAGCAATAATTAATTAAATAGCGAAAGCTACAACAGACATTGAAATCCCTCCTTAATTGTCTCTCTGGGGTAAAATTATTACGGGAAATAAATAAATCAATATTGTGAACCTGAATACAATTTTATCAGTAATATTAATTTATATAATATTTCATTGCCTTATTTCCCATGTTTGATTGTCTGAATGTTCACATGCTTTATACATTTAATCATCTGTTATTAATAACTTGATGAAAAAATTTTAATACCTTAGAAAGGAAAAGCAAATAAATATTTCCTGTAAATGTATATGGTAATACACATTCACGTAATGAAATTAGCTATTTCCCAGGGTAGCAGATTCATGTGTTTCTTTACATAATGCCCACTAAAGTATTACATCAATCTACGAATATGCGTGTTTACTCTTTGTGGAATATTATGATTCTGATTCAATTCCCTTGTGTCTGTACCGAATTTTTCTTACATTCATTTCCATCCATCCATGCATTTCTGTTCCACATACTAAAGATAACTGTCATCTATACTTCATCTGAATTTTTGTCATTTCTTTTCTAGTGTTAATACCCAACTAATTTTGTAATATCTATAAAAATCTAGTAGTGCTATATTTGCACTCATGTCAAAGACATTCATGTACTTTAAATTTGCTTACACACAAACACAAGGAATAAAAACAGTATTATAGAATAGCTTAAATACTGTTAAGTTATTCTACTATAATACTGTAAACTTCTTTTCTTTTTCTTATTTAAAGCTATTCTTATTATAGAATAGCTTCAAATAAGCCCTTGTGTGCACAAGATGACCATAGAGTGACAAATCAAACCTATAAATCTTTTTTTCTATTACAATTTTTAATGACGGAATTTTAGCATTATAAATTACTTCAAATTCGGCAAGAAATTTGGTTTAGTTTGTCGCTCTACGATGATCTTGGGCACACAAGGGCTAAGCAGATCGGTAAGTACAGTTTAAAGTAGATTCCGAACGACTACAAATATTCATGGCACCGCCAGGACCCAAACCTGTGGTACCGAACATCAGAGCGCTAGCCACAAAAATTACACGTTACAATTACTAATTACTCTGTGGGGGATCCTCGTTTTCCACTAGTGTACACTAAGTCGAGTATGAAATAAATAATATTTCTTTAAATAAAATAATATTCCCTTAAATGTAATTCTTATCCAGTCTAGTGAATTTCTGAATTAATAATTTCAGCGTAAAAGTCAGAAATATGCTCAAAGAAAAGAAATATACATAATGTCAGAAAAGAAAAATAATGTAGGAAGCTTTTGCATATGCAGGAAGAAAAGAGGAATTGTTGTATTAAAATTTATCGTTTTCAGAATAATGTTTTATTTCAAAGAAAATAATTTGAAACAGAGTACATTTGATAAGATATCCTCAAGGAATAACTTCATGAATTATGAAATGATGCTAAAAACCAAGCAGCTGAAACGTAATTTATCATTTTCATTTTTTTTTTTTACTTCCAGAGTTTTCTACGAGAAAAATGATTAACGAAAATATTTATTATAAGAGAAAGTGATGTGTGTAAGAAAAACAAAAACAGATTTAAATGTAAGATAAGCAGATTTAAACTTAGCAAGGTAATAATATTGTGTGAATTTTATTTTAACATTATGCATTTATAATTTCTTTCACACTTGCGCTAGTAGCTGTGCAAGTGAGAGTAAACTATGCATTTCAAAAAATTTTCTTCTATAGAAAACTCCTGTGTGCATTTAAAGTATTTATATTAAATTGCTTCAAGAAATTTAAAAAAATATATAATATGTTATAAATATCTTTGAATCAGTAAAATTTCAGCACATTTCTTGGTAGATCTAACATTTTGTTAATGGATTCAGAAAAGGTTTAAAAAATTCCAATGTTTAAACAAATGTTGAAATAATTTCTTTCTCTCTACCCCTCACCTTCCATACCTGTGGCTATGTAGCCTCCTACGTAACTCCTTTCTTAGTAACGTAGCTGTTTATTAGTTACAGAGCTTATGGTATAACATTAGAGGTACTTATGTGTACTACGAAAATCCATAGATTAAGTAAGAGTAAGTTAAGAAGTAAGCTGTAGGTCCCGAATTAATTAACCTAAAGTGTGAAAAAAATGACCGTAGAGCAACATATCATATCAAAACTACGAGTTAGAGAGATTGTGATATAACATCAGGGGTCTTTATGTCAGAAAGCCCATCAATGATTTTACGGGAAGGACAGTGCCTTTTGTAAAGATTTTTTGCGATAACTGTCCCGCATTTGAGTCTTGTATATTAGAAGACACTGAAACAACCCTCCAGGTAGCTTGAATATCAATGCGAGATGCTTTAATTATTTACTACTAAGTCGTTTTGAAAGCAGTAACTGCAATAATGCCTCCAGTGATTCGAACCACAGACCGTCAGCACATTAGCTGCGCACATTTTTTACTAAACTATCAAGTGTGTTATTTTTGGACAGAAAGAGAGCGGTGTAACACGCTACACACAAAATTAAACGGAAATTCTACGTGTATTCAAATCATAGAAATGGTAAATCAATAGAAAGGGAAGTTCTTTTGCTGAGTTCTAAATAGAATATAATCCTACAAATTGTATAATATAGCATGCCTTCTTCTGCAGTACTCTCTGGTTAGCGGGGGTAATAGTACAGATCTAGATTAAAATTGTACAACATTCTTGGGTCATTATTTGTCACTCTTAATTAAATAACGCTAACCAAAAATCAGCACAAGAGTCATCTTTCAATCGGGCAATTTCGTAAAACATGTAAACCATTTAGAAATCCCCATGCTATTAATAATGTAGCTAACTGTTAACTACACTAATTGCCAATAATTCATACATGTGTAGGAGAATTGACAGTCATAGGATGGTAACATTTGAATAAATGCCACACTAGTGCAACTCGCAATATCCATTAAATAGAGCTCAATTTCAGAAACTCTGGTATTAAATTTTGTGTAATAATTTATATCTGAAACGCTTCGAAATAATGTAATGTCTTCGCTTCTAATGCCGGCTCCATTGGCTCTAGAAGATATGGAGCAGATTCTATGTCAAAGATATGTCACACAAGGAATCTGTTACCCTACACCTAAATTTTACAAACACAATTTTGAATGAGGAATGTTCTTTGGGGCTTCTTCTTATGCACAATTGAATGACTTTCGGACCTACGAATTTATTATAGCCATCTCCGGGACAGAAAGGAGAGCTTTCGATTCGTCTTCATTCGTCGAAATTAGTACCCTGACTTCCTAGACTGAAATTCCACTAAACAAATTTAGCCCAATAAGGGAAATGATGGCCGAGTGGCCAGCGCTCTGGCACTCGGTACCACATTTCTCGGGTTCGAGTTCCGGCTATGTCATGGATGTTTGTATTGGTTCAAAATCCACTTTAAACTGTACGTCCCGATCTAATCGAGTCGTACAGAATTATAGGGGTAGTGTTACTCGCGTCCGTAACCTATCTTCAAGCTACACGTGCCCCTTGGGTAGTGCTAAATGAGTGCAACCCTTGCTTATGGTATATAAGATTAACTGTCAATGTATTGCCAGTTACATTCGAACAACACATTTAGCACAATAAATAATAAGTAAACATAGCAAATGAATTAATTTAATTTTTATAAAACTAAAATAGAAAATACCAAGTGATATAAAAAAAATGGAATGGAAGATAAATTTATAAGCACTTCGCTTCAGCGAAAGATAAACAAATACTTTAAGAAGCATGTTTAGAAAGAATGTAGGCTGCAATACACCCACATTTTGCCAACCACAATTTTGAATGAGTATACCCAGAAATCATTCATTCCTATCTCGTAACTTGAACCAAACAGAAAAACATTCCACCCCAATTTACTCCACATGCCTAGAGACGGGATTAATGGATGACGGTTGACGGTTTTGATGAAAAGAAAATTATTTTATTATTTCAATTGCTTAAAAATTTAGCATGTACTTGTTCTATAACTACCTTTGCAGAATTTGTGAAGTAATGATATAGAATACAATAAAACATCATAAAGATAATCCTAAAAGTAGTAAAGGTAAAAAAAAGAAAAAGAAAAGATCACAACAGAAAACGTTTACAGCCAACAAATTTAATCTATCATCCCCATGCCTAGAAGAGAATTGGTTATGATTAAACGAAAATAATTGTTTGATTTTAATTATTCCTAAATTTAGTCTGTACTTGTTCTGCAGCTATCCTTGAAAAATTTGGGAAGTGACTAATTAGAATAGGCATAAAACATCATAAATGTAATCGCAGGAAAAAAATTGATGAATGTTAAACAAACCCCAGCCCCACTGGAAAAAAAAGAATTTTCGAATGCCAAAAAAAATTTAATTTACCATCCCCATGCATACGCACGAAAGTCGGTTTTCATGAAACGAAAATTATTATTTTATTTCAACAACCCCCTCGCATATTTAGCTGTACTTTGTGAGAAGAAATTTTGAATTAATGAGTTGAATAGGACAATAAATTAATTGAATATTCTCGTAGAAAAAAAATTAATGAATATATATAACTTATTCTAGGTTAATACATGTTCAACAGGATTGAAGGGATATTTTGATATCGCTTTGGCTTTCGTAACTAACAGTTTGAAACTCGAAAAGCGAAGATTAAATAGAAATAAGTGTCTCTTTTGGGAATGTCCACAATAACTTTGTAGGTCGAAGAATTTTCATTGATTTCAAGAAAACATATGCAATCTCCCAAAATGCCACCCAAATTGTGATACAATCAGTAGGCTCCAGCCCTCGTAAGCTGAAATTTCTACATTTTTTGTCGTTCTAACGATGAATTTCTATAAGTCAAATTGCAGGCATTTCAACAATTGTTCACTAAGGCAAGATATTATAAAATCTTTCATTAAACAAACAAGAAAGGATTAATTTGCTTATTTCTATATAGGCTTGTTTGTTCATTCAACTAAACAAACAAGTAAGGTTTATTTGTTTATTTCAATATAGGCCTGTTTGTTCATTGAACTAAACAAACAAGAATGGCTTATTTGTTTATTTCAATATAGGCTTGTTTTAAAATTCAACTAAACACACAAGAAAGGATTATTTGTTTATTTCAATATAATCTTGTTTATTCATTCAACTAACCAAACAAGAAAGGCAAATAATATTTTTTATCGACTTATGTAAAAGATTATTATATATTATCAAAGTATAAATGATATTCATTCTTCAATGGTATTTTCTTTTTAATGCTAATCACCTTTAATTGAATTCCAAATCATTCTTTTCTGAATTTTTTATAATTTATCAAGAAATTATTTTTATTGCTAATCTAAATTAAGTCTAATAATTTTCAAAATTAGAGATAAAAATAAAGTTCCTCTAAATGTCCCCTTTTCCTGACAAACAAAGAAATATTTTCTCTTGTTTTCCTTGGTGCCCATTTCTCTACATCCCCCCATCCCCCTCCTCCTGTTAATTTCATGGATTCTCCTCTTTAAATTATGTTAATAATTGCTGTAAACAAACTAATTGCGATGTTTTTGTTTTAGGAAAGATTAAGAAAAAAAGAGAAGAAGAAGAAAAAAAGAGATCAAGTCAAAATCAACGGGATTAGTAATAACTGTTGCCTAATTAGCAGTTGTTTTGGTTGTTAGTAGTGAACAATCTTTTATTCAGTTTTCTTGAGTTAAAGCTTCCTACAGAATAAATAATAGAGCTTAGGCCTCCAGATTTTTTAATTTTTTATTGCAAAAGAAAACTTGAAAGCTGAAAGTAGAAGTTAGTATTTAAACAAATTTAGTCATATTTATTTTTATTTGACTTCCAACTGAACAACAATTTTTTGATGAGATTGCCAATTTTTTGCTCATTAAAATAGGTAAAAAATACAGGCGTTTGTATTAAAGCCTTTTTTTCGTGAAATTAAATATGCTTAAAAACAGTATTTTTAAGTAATCAAAATTAGGTTACTTTTCTCATCAGCAGCTTAAAAAAATAGTCCTTTTTTGCCCAGAAAGATTTTGTGTGTACATTAGCTCGAAATCCGATCAATCATACTTAAAATTCACGTGCTTATGTTGGTGACAGACGAGGTCCATAAAATTGAAAGGCTTTTGGCTGGGATAAAGGTAATGAAAGAGATTGAATTCTCCATTTCCTGATGCCTGCCTAGGTAGTGCACATTTTGAACCATATTATACTAATGAAATAATTACTTACTTTAATTAGTAATATTCTTAGCTACTTTTATTACTTTCTGTGTTTAGAACAAGTGTCTTCATTGAAGTAACGACAACTATCCGTATTGTCTTGACTCGGTGCTTTGAAATGTATGATCGCTGACGCTGCATTATCTCAATTTATCCATTTTTTTTAATATAACAGACAAAGCAATTTGACAGAAGTGAAAATGAAAACCTTATAAAGGAACTATCTAAAATTCGAAGTTCTAGAAATTAATGAATATGTCGACTTAAAATTTGTACAGCATTTTGACAGTGAGACTTTAATTATAAACAACCTGTATTTAAAAACAAATAAACTTTAAATAGTTAGGTTCGATATCGATTTAAGGTTTAACAATATCATCTAAGTAACATATATATATATATATATATATACCTAATACGATGTTTTAAAAAGACTTTGTATCAACATAAAATTAAATATATGAAAATAAAATGAAATGAAAGTATTCGTGAGAAACTGTGAAGCATATTCAGCTTTACTCAAATTGAATAATAGGCAGTATCTTAAAAGCACCTAGGTTATAGAAAGAATGAGAAATAAATTTCTTCCTAAAGATCTTTCTCAGATTAACTAGATCCCATTTATCTAAAGCATGAACAAAAATACATCCCTGCAGCCAACACGATGACAGATTTTTTTGTTTTTAATTAAATTAAACAGCATATAAAATGTGAGTATATTCATGTTGTTTGAATGTGTAGATATAAATAATTTACTGAAAAAGTTTTGAAAATAATTTTTTTCTTATCTAATAATTTAGTAAATTCATATAATTCACTTTCTGACTTTTTTGTTATTCATTTTTTACGACTTTTACATTCACTATTTACATAAAGTGAAAAAAAAAACGTTGCGAAAAAATGCCTAAAAGGGCTTAAAGAAAAACAGAAAGGTCACACACTATTTCCTAATATCTAATTTACCTCACTTATTTAACGAACCATGATAAAACCAAACATCTACCTCTACAGTAAGTGATATTAGAGAGTTTTTGCATACCGTACGTTAGTTACCGTAGGACGTCCGTTAGCTTTTTCTCCCTAGCGCGCATGCTCATAGGAAACATTATTACAGATACGCATGCGCGATAGGGAGAAAAAGCTAACGGACGTCCTACGGTAACTAACGTACGGTATGCAAAAACTCTCTATTCTCAAAGGATGTGTCGTTATTTCTCACAAATAGCATTTTTACCCATGAGTGCCCATATCCTAAACAAATATAATAAATTTTCCCAAAGGCATCTAAGTGTTTATTATTCTAGAAATTTTGTTCATTGAATTTGTTGCACTTTTTTTACATGAATAAAAAATTGGAATTTTGTGAAAATTATTTGCATCACTTCAGTTATTTAAAATAAATTTCAATCATACGAGTCTATGGCTTTACTTTGATTATTTTTTTTAATATTAAATCTCTTATTGATATATTTATATCTTAATTTAGAAAATAAGTTTCTCCAAATAGGATAACCAAGACTAACGTATGCTTATAATAATTTACAGTGTTTTTAGACAAATGCGCAAATAAATATCAAAAAATTAAAATAAATTTGTTATTTGGCAGTAAAAATTTATTTACAAATTTTGAAAATACTTTAAATAATTATGCATAGTGCAAGTCTATTTCGTAGAGTCAAAATAATTTTATTATTTTGAAACAATAGTTTATTTTTAAATTTTGAAAATACTTCGTAGTACCAGACTCTTCGTATATCATGTTATGCTTACTCAATTAAATTACTTCGTGTAGACATTAACTTGATCAAATAAGTAACTTAAAAATAAGTTCCTCCAAATAATATATGTTTATTATATTTTACGATGTTTTTAAAAATATTTTTTTAATAATATTAAATATTTTTTTAATATGTTTTTAATAATACATCAATAAATTAAAATACATTTTAAAATTGAAATAAAAATTTAATTACAAATTTTGAAAATACTTTAAATAATTTTGTATAGTTCCCAGACTCTACGTATATCATTTTGTGCTTATTGAATTAAGTTATTGCTGGTCTATTTTAACTACATCAAATCTAAAATATTATCACTGAAAATCTGACTTTAAAGATAATTTTTAAAACATCGATGTCATAAATATCTATTTTAAACTAATAAACAACAAAGTTTTACTTCTTTCAAATTGTGAGTACGAAGTGTACTTACTTGAAAATGAACGGCGATTAAGTCTCTTTTTATTGATTCCTCAGAGATAGCTGATTTTCACATTAGGGAACTAATTGGATTTGCAGAAGATCTAGAATTGATTATTTTTCTGAAGCACGTTCGAGTAGCTCAAACTTTGCTATTCTTTTAACGGTCACAGCGTCTCTACTTTTCATTCTCAAATTAGGATTGATTTTAGAGATAAGTGATCATAACCGACTGGTCTCATAAGCAATGTGGGCCATCTACCTTCTTGAATAGTTTTCGAAATTTTATCCATATTTCTAATTTTTTTGTCAATGTTAATCTTAATCTCAATTGAATATATTTACTCAGACATGACAAGTGGGAATCAATAAGAGAATTCAGTACTAAGGTTTGGATCACACACTTTTTTGTTCATCGCGAACTTTAAAAAGATGAACCGACCATGTACAGGTGACCTGTAATTAGCTGACTCTACTCAGAATCTATTGTATTGTTAGCGTCATACAGCAATAATATCCGATTATAGTGTTGTAAATTAGTATTACAGAAGGCACTCAGTAATGGCATATTAATTATGACCAACAGGTATGATAGGATATTTGGTTTATTATTCAGCAATTGAATGCTTTATAGAAAATAATAAGAGAGAGAAAATTGATTCCATGAAAATTGCCTTCATGAAATTTCCTTCACGAAGAAGTGCCTGTATGTTCCACATGTAAAATATATAAATATTACAAAAAAAAAAAAAAAAAAAAAAAGGAATTCAATGAAGCTTATATGTTGTCAAATCTCTTAAATAAATCCATTTAATATACAGAACAAATATTATTAATGCAATTAACTGTAAAAAGAAAATCAGAAAATTTATGTCTAATTTATCTTTGGAAATGTTGCAAAAAGCACTTATAATAACTAATTAGATTTGAATTGTGTGTGTTTTACAGTGCCATCTGGTGATGTATAAACTAATTCGATACTGAAGTTAAACAGTTAAAATATTTTGAACATGCCACTATTCGACAAATTGGCTGTAACTCAAGGATTTTGAAAATGCATTAATATTTGTAAACAAAATACTGAAGACAAGTACAAAATGTAAAATAAAAATTATGATGAATGGATAACTTTTCAAAATCTCCAGTTTCATGTGTTAGTCTTAATTCTGCCTATGAAAGAAATTCCAAAATAAAAGTTTAAAAAATTTCTTTTGCAATCTCTTTGGGAACAAACTTAACGAAAAATATTCAGAATTAATTGAATTTTTGTTTATTTTTTCAACTTTTATTTCTCCAAACTATGATAAATAATTTCTGATAGCCAAGATTAATATACCAAATATAAAAGAAAAAAGATAGACATAATGTTCTGCATCTTTCAGTATGCTGGGCCCTCTCTTTTATATACTCAATGTCGTCGATAATTTAATTTTGTACTTTATACAAAAATAAGAAGAAAATTGATTTTTTTAACTGCATAACCCAGTTGAAATTCTACAATACTACAATAGCGGAGAATAAATTATATTCACACCTTATCTGGAGAGCACAATAAATGTAGAACCATTACACAACAAAGACAATTATCACTGTACCAAAGAATGCAAATTTAATAAGACATGATACTTTCAATACTTTGGAGTCTTTTGTATTTAGCAGTATTATATATTACCATCTCATTTATTGAACTTCACGCTGGTATCTGTCTTGTGCTGTAGTAATTTTTATCTTCTTTTTTCCCCTTCTTTTAAATAGCATTTGTCAGCAGTGTGATAATAAGGCAATATATATTCAACTTCTTCATACCAACAAAAAGAGCAGAAGTAACTCGGGCTCCTCATGAGAACCACTCTGCTTTTCTGGTGATAAAGTGTGCTCAGTTATGAGAAGCAACCCGATGTAGACGAAAAGTGATGAGTAATTTTTCTCTATTCGATTTAATCACTTTCCTGCTAGGTTTCTGAAATTTGAATAACAATGGAAACCAACAGTTCCTATCCTCTATCCTCTGCCTTGTTCAAGGACGTGCAATGTCTTACAAAAGATTTCATAAATTTAAAGAAGGGGAAAATTCGGCTTAAGGATTCATTCTTGTTCCAGTTATGTAATGCATGTGATTTTATTTTGGAGTTCATATTATGTGTCTTGAAAATTTATTTGAAGCATTTTATTTCTGTCAAAGGTGTATTTCACGTTATAAATTAAACGTTAGAATGCACTTCATTACCTTCCTACAAACAATTTGTCTTTCTACAGCGTCCATTTTTGTTTGACCCTGGGAAACAGTTCAAAATGTCACTTTCTTTGCATTTTAAATTCAACTGGACTTTTAAATTCATTAAAATTATTAGAGTATTACGACTTGCATAACAGATTCTATTTCATATTTCAGTTGCATATTTCTGGAATTAATCTTTAGAATGCATTTAATTTTATTCTACGAACATTTTGTCTTTCTTACAATGCATGTTATAGTCATGGTAAACAGTTCAAAATCACGCTTCTTTGTATTTTAAATACAACTGAATTTGTAAATTCATTAAAATTATTAGAGTATTACGAATTACGAGTATAACAAATTCTATTTCATATTTCAGTTGTGCATTTATTAAATTAAACTTTAGAAGGCATTTCAGTCCAAAAAGTAAGAAGTTTCAATTTAAAATTCCCGGGGCTAATGGAATTTCATTTGTTTTTCTTTTCTAGATTACTGGCACTGTCCATAACATCTGTGTGAAATTTTATGTCAAACTATTCATTTGTGTTTGAGTTTCGCTGCCAATTTGATATGCTAAAACTGATTTTGGCGATTTGTGAAATGTCTGAATTAATTGAGCAAAGAACTTGCATTAACTTTTCTTTGCGGAAATGCGTAGAATGTTGCAGAATGCATTCGATGAGCCTTCCTATATCGGAAATAAATGTTTAGAAGTGGTATAAACAGTTCAAAGCCTGCAGAGAACTCGTTGAAGACGAAGAGCCCTCTGGACAACAAGCAACCTCAACCGACGAAGCACACATCCAAAAAATTAAAGATTTGTTGCTTGCAAACCGTCGATTTACAATTAGAGACCTTGCTGATAGTGTTGTGATTTGAAAAGGATAGGTGAATTCCATTTTGGGCCTCGAACGTCAAGTCTCGATTGGTACAGAAAACACTGAATGAGCTAGCTCACACTGCATTGATTCTTCCTGACTTTTTCGCCAAAAATGAATGCCATATCGCTCCACAGCTACCGTATTCACAACGTGCGACTTCTGGCTATTCCCTAAACTGAAAAAAACCCTCCGCGGACACTGTTTTGTGAAAAGATTCAACGTGATCTAGATTTTCGATTGAAAAGTTTCAACGTGAATCGCCGCTCACTTTGAAGGCCATCCCTGTCGATGACTTTTTAGCATGCAATGAGGATTGGAAAAAAAGTTGTCATAAGTGTATTGCGTCTGGACGGGATTACTTTGAAGTCGATGAAACAAATTTGGAAGAATAAATAAAGAGTTTCTGAAAAAAAAACAAATGGTCTTACTCTTCGGGCACTGTAGTATAATTATATTTTTATTATTATTAAAGCATATTTAGAGAGAAGTCTGACGGGATATATGGTATAACGTATCCTCACAATCAACTGTCTTGTATTCTATTATGAAACTATAACTGTCAAAAATGTTTCTTATTAATTAAATTTTAATGTAAATTAAAAATGTTTTCAAAATGTGAAAGTGTAAATAGTGCACGTTGAAAGTGTTTTAAAATTGTAATGTCTTAAAATTCAGTAATCCTTAATTTTCAATAGAAAAATTTGCATTATTAATTTAATTTTCTCATATATTATTAATTTTTTAACACATATCGATAATTCAACTGTAATTTCTCATTATTTCTTTTCTTATGCTGTAGATATTTTGCATTATTTAAGAGTTTTAAATTGTAATTTGATGAGTGCACACAAAATAACACACATTTGACAGAAAAATTCAATAATTCTTCAATATAATTGCTACTTTTGCCTATGGGATATTAAAATGATTGATCAAAATAATCCTTAAGTGAAAACTTCACTTTAAATCTATATTCAAAAGAAAAGTATTCAAAATTTTGCACCAAACATTTTACTGAAAATTGAAAATTGTACAAAAAAATATTATAAAATCACCCCAACGACCCCATAGCATTTTGTAAAAATCTCTCAAAGAATAAGAATTTATATACCCAAAGTATTTTCCAGAAAAATAATAATATTTCCCCTTTTTCGTATCAAATTAACACTTTGCTCTTTGTTGTAGTTTGTTTCAATAATTAAATCTTATATTTTTCCAAATTGTCTCTCCATATTTTGTAACATTTTGCCACTATTATTACTACGCCACACCACACCATTGTGCCTAGGGCTCAGTGGCCCCTTGGGAATCTGTACCAATCTTCTTGGGTTTGTCGAATTTCTAGATGAAAATCTTTAAAACAACATATACAAAGATACAAATAATTTCATTGATATTTATCTACTGCTCACTAATTCCTAATAATCAGAGAGAGATAACTAAGAATAGCAACAGATTTAAAAATATTTGTTACTGCATTTCAACAAGGATTTATTTAGAATGTAGAGTAGTTTGAGAATTCCACGAGACATTGTGGTTTTTGAAGACCGTTAATTAATCAATCAGCTGGGTTGTATGTTCTTGGACAATGACGTTGGCAATCAGAATCAGTTTCAATTACTTACTTGATTTGTTACAGAGATCTTATATATCTTTGTAGATCATTTGATTTAGAATAAAATTATCTTAGAGTCAATCCAGTATTACTGTCAGAAGGTCCAATAACAATGTTTGAAGCTTTTATTTTACTACTTTAAAGCTGTTATTTCATACTTTTCAATCTCTTTTCCGAGGAAATTTTATAACGTAAGGATTATCTTTAAACTACAAAAATCTCAAAAGCCTCAGATTAGAGGTAAATCTCTATTTTTGGATCATCTATTATATCTGAACTTCATTTATCTAAACAAAACTATTTTAAATTGTTTTCAAAGGATTCGTCATTATTTATTAAAGAACAGATTAGTCCATTTGTAAATTATAAGTCCTTCCTGTGTTGTGATCAATCCGAAAAATTTATGTGAAAGAAAATCTTCATTTATTTGTAGAATATTTTGATTCAGAATCCCGAAGAATGAATTTCCCCCAATTAAACCAATTAGATTTAATTGCTTTATAAAATGTATTATTTGTTATATTTAACAACATTTGTAATTTAACATTTGGGATACGTGAATCTGTAGATGAAATAATCCAGTTATTTCGTGTAGAATCAAAAGCTGCTAATTCACAACAAGATTTTAACTTCATTTGAAATTAAGATTTCAATATCATGTTTTAACAATCAAGAACACTTAATTAGACCTGTAATTCTAGTATTTATTATTTTTTTAAATCGAGCACATTCGCTAATCATGAGGTTATAACGCAAATATTTGAAGGATCTATCAAGCAATGCTTTAATCTGCTATCTAGTAATGCTTTAATTTTTATTATCTCATTTTCTGCCCGTCTAAATAATTTAAAGCTGCGCAAATCAGATTAATGTTAATTATTTATTTCAACATACATAGATCGGTTGTCGAATCGTTCAAATATATTCATGATTTTCTTCTAGACGAAACAAATTAAATGCCACATGCAGATGATGTATCATCAACAGCATTTACATTTTTTTTTTATATATTTATTATTTTTATATTTTAGATTACATTTTTTTTCATAAATATAGAAGCAATAATTTATTATGCCTTTTATAATGTAAATACATATAGCAAAAGTAATTTCTTGCAAATAGTTGGGATTTAAGTACCTCTCATCATTTTTCAAATAATTTTTTTCACTGAAATAATTTTTTTTTACCGTTTATAATTGTCATGAAAAATTAATTTTAATAATTGATCCCATTTGAAAATTTGGTGTTTATTTTTACAAATAATACAATTATTTTTTCAGTTTTTCTTTGATTAGCAAATTTTAAGCTTTATTAAAATTTTACAACTTTATTTTTCTTTCTCAACACAGCCACGATTAATACTTTCTAACATTTTTTTTTCCTAGGAAACACAATTATGTTTACATTTTGGAACTTCATTGTCTTTTAAAGTTAATTCAAAGTGTTTGAAAAATTTACCTAGTTTTAGTAAAATGTTTGCAAGAAAAATATCACACCAGTCATTTTGAAACAGTTTAAAAATTTAAATACCTGTTTACAGTATCAATTATTAATTTCAATTCCTATATGATGCGTAGTCAATTTTTTTCTGCATTTAATGTCGATTGCACGTAGATGTCAACAAGTAGCTTTTTATTTTCTTATATTTCAATTACTACATATGTAAGGACTGAAATGTTTCTTCGCGTCGTTCAAATTGTTTCACGTTACCTTTAGGAAGTAATAAAGATTTTGGGTTATTTATAATCAAATTAGTGGAGAGTTACTTGTAAGCAGTTTGAAGCTACTTCTAATCAGATCATTAAACTAACTTTTGTTATTACGAAAATCTTTGAATTTTTCTGAAAATTCAAGTAATGTAATAAGGAATTTTATCTTTGGCATTGGTGTTTCTTACTACTACACCTTTATTTCATTTAAAGGAATCAATAATAATTTAAAATCTTACCACCAATTTTTCATGGTGATCTTCTATAGTCTGAATATATATATATTTTTAATTTTGCCTAAAACTCTTTGTTTCTTTTGAGTCGTTTACTTTCTTTATAAGATTGTCGACAAAGATCGTCGATTTTTTATTGTAGATGTTTAGAATTTTTGTCTTTACTTCAGTTTTGATTATTTGCATACTTATGTTGAGTTGTTGATTAAAAAGAAATTTCTAAAATGGTTACGTTGCTTTTTATAATTCATCTTTTTCTACTTAACGCATTCATAGTCATAGTAATACTTCGAATCAATCGAAACCACACAATTTATCGGCAAAACTTGTTTTAAAGTTCATAACAAGGGACCATTTGTTGTCTTCTTTAAAATTTATTTCCTACCACAAAATAAATAATTTAACACATTTACTGTTGCTTGTCCTTTTAAGGAACGTTCGTTCACATCTTAATTTTATTTGAGTAGAAGGACTGCATTGGAGAGTATGCCCAACTTCTTAATTTAAACCAACTTAATTTTCAACCATTAAGAAGTTTTCACCACTTACATGGACTCAATAATTAAAATAATAATAATCTTTGATAATAATCATTTGAAGTTTTAAAATTAAGTTAAAACTTCTTAATGGCTGAAAGTCACAATACTAACAATACTCAAAATTAAATATATATATATTCACACTCCAAAATCGTTTTCTTATAAACATGGGTCTTTTCTTATTATTATTCTTAAGATCTTTTTCTTATATGTATCTAACTACATATAGAAGCTAAATGGCAAAGATAAGCTATTTGCCAAAATGGTATGAGATTTGGGAATGCTGTACATAACAGAATTCAGCAGAGGAAAATTCAATTTTCAAATTTTCAACAGAGAAAAGGGAATTTTAATTGATAACTGAATCTATCGTTAAAGTGAACATTTATAAGAATATACTTTGAATATTTCTCTTTAATTCATATTTCATATAAGTGAAGAAACAATTAATATATTCCATTAAAGTTGCACAATATAATTATAAAAGATAGGAAAAATCACAAAAATGGCTTTTCAATGTATGTAAAATAAGAAACAGGCATTTTCATGGATTTCCATACAATCATGTATGTAACAAAAAGCCATATAACACAAATATTACTTAATTTTTAAAAATCCGGAAAATATATGGTGAGAATTTTAATGACCCTTTGCTGTTATAATTGTAAATATAATTTTAAAGTATACCCAACCAAATTTACTAAAATATGTTACGTGGAAAAAATAAAACATTCATTCAGTCATATACAATACGTTGCCTTGCATGTGACAAAAAAAAGTATTAACATATTATGTTTTTGTTGATTAAAATGATAACGAATTACAAAACCAATATTAATATTTATAATAGGTTACCTTTTTAATAGTCTGTACCACTTTCTAAATGTAAGATTTAATTTCGGTTTTAATCGTAAAAAAAAATACACCAATTTCAGACATCTCAATATTTGAAATTTCAGTAACAAAAATAATTTCTGTGTCCTTTTTTTTACAAGCTGTTAGCCAAAAAATTGAACTAAAATAAATGTTTTGAAAATGTAAAAAATAAAATGTAAGTAATCATGAATTTCCAGCTAACAACGAACGTTTAAGTGAAGTCATTATAGCATTCATAGAGATGCTGTCACCCCCAAACATATTCAATATTAGTTTTGCAGTAATATAATGGATTAACCACATTTATCATCTTTGTCCATAAGAAAGGCAGATTACAAAATTTATAATTTGTGTAAATAATACTAGTTTTTTTTAATCTGTGTGTGACAGGAAAGATTTCTGTCCGCAGCATAACATTCCTTTCAACTGTCACGTACACATTCAGACGAAAGCTTGCCACAATAGAGGTCTCTTCAGCGGTGACTGCCACTTTGCGTTCACAAACTTCAAGAGAGGACGGCAGGAAGAGGAAAGTAAACACGCCAGACTACTCACCACGTCTTTCCTTTTTTTTTCCTTCTATTTTCCCCCCTTTTTTATATTCCCATACTCTTTTTCTTTACTTTAGCTTTCTCCGAATCCCCTTTATCGCATTCTTCCATAAGTATCTTTCTGGTAGAGAAAAGAGAAGTATCTTAGTCTCCAGCACTGTATTTTGTAAGAAAGAAATCTCTCTGTTTGGCATTCAACTCTCCTCTTGTCTAAATTGCAAGACCGGGAAAGATCCGATCGTTCTCCTTTGCACCCGTTTCTGGAAATGGTTAACGTTCGACAGTCGCTTTTTTATTTATTTAAAATGCCTTTTTCTCATGGTTATGGTTCCGGTATCTATGCTCGCGGAATATAAATATATTTTTAACAAGTTTACTATTCATGCTGCTACTTTCGTGATTAAAAACACTTACCGCGGGCTTTGATATTTTTCTAGTTAGTACGTATACTTTAAAGAATTGTTTGCATCTTGGATAAAAAAGCGTTTAGATATTAATAATGACATGGTGTAAACAATAACATTGCAAAAATGAAGACTTGACTTGAAATTGAAAATGATACTATGTTTTGATTATGATACTATATGGTTGGTGCAGTTATGATGGACTAATATTATGGTTGGATATATGTTGCTACGTACGTGTTTTGAAACACTTACCATGAAGATTATTATGTTTCTAGTCAGTACGTATACTTTAAAGAATTATTTTCAACTTGGACAAAAAGCGTGTAAATATTAATATATAATGTATGTGGCAACCAAAAGGAAAAACAAAATAATGCTTTTGTTTCATATTAAAAGGATAATGAAATACAAAAGCAAAATTATTCATACTTTGTCTATTTTTTAAAATAGTCTGCATCACTTTCTAAATATAAACAATTAATTTC